>PYHX02000413.1:37758819-37795313 GCA_004302925.2 Cochliomyia hominivorax | reverse complement strand
TCTCGACTATAACAAAGTCTATAGTCTCGACTATAACAAAGTCTATAGTCTCGACTATAACAAAGTCTATAGTCTCTATATAAGTCATAGTCTCGACTATAACAAAGTCTATAGTCTCGACTATATAACAAAGTTAGTCTCGACTATAAAAAGTCTATAGTCTCGACTATAACAAAGTCTATAGTCTCGACTATAACAAAGTCTATAGTCTCGACTATAACAAAGTCTATAGTCTCTCGACTATAACAAAGTCTATAGTCTCGACTATAAACAAAGTCTATAGTCTCGACTATAACAAAGTCTATAGTCTCGACTATAACAAAGTCTATAGTCTCGACTATAACAAAGTCTATAGTCTCGACTATAACAAAGTTATCTATAGTCTCAGACTATAACAAATAACAAGTCTATAGTCTCGACTATAACAAAGTCTATATAGTCTCGACTATATAACAAAGTCTCTATAGTCTCGACTATAACAAAGTCTATAGTCTCGACTATAACAAAGTCTATAGTCTCGACTATAACAAAGTCTATAGTCTCGACTATAACAAAGTCTATAGTCTCGACTATAACAAAGTCTATAGTCTCGACTATAACAAAAAGTCTATAACAAAGTCTATAGTCTCGACTATAACAAAGTCTATAGTCTCGACTATAACAAAGTCTATAGTCTCGACTATAACAAAGTCTATAGTCTCGACTATAACAAAGTCTATAGTCTCGACTATAACAAAGTCTATAGTCTCGACTATAACAAAGTCTATAGTCTCGACTATAACAAAAGTCTATAGTCTCGACTATAACAAAGTCTATAGTCTCGACTATAACAAAGTCTATAGTCTCGACTATAACAAAGTCTATAGTCTCGACTATAACAAAGTCTATAGTCTCGACTATAACAAAGTCTATAGTCTCGACTATAACAAAGTCTATAGTCTCGACTATAACAAAGTCTATAGCTCGACTAAAAAATCTATAGTCTCGACTATAACAAAGTCTATAGTCTCGACTATAACAAAGTCTATAGTCTCGATATAACAAAGTCTATAGTCTCGACTATAACAAAGATTATAGTCTCGACTATAACAAAGATTATAGTCTCGACTATAACAAAGATTATAGTCTCGACTATAACAAAGTCTATAGTCTCGACTATAACAAAGTCTATAGTCTCGACTATAACAAAGTCTATAGTCTCGACTATAACAAAGTCTATAGTCTCGACTATAACAAAGTCTATAGTCTCGACTATAACAAAGTCTATAGTCTCGACTATAACAAGTCTATAGTCTCGACTATAACAAAGTCTATAGTCTCGACTATAAAGTTAGTCGACTAACAAGTCTATAGTCTCGACTATAACAAAGTCTATAGTCTCGACTATAACAAAGTCTATAGTCTCGACTATAACAAAGATTATAGTCTCGACTATAACAAAGTCTATAGTCTCGACTATAACAAAGATTATAGTCTCGACTATAACAAAGTCTATAGTCTCGACTATAACAAAGATTATAGTCTCGACTATAACAAAGTCTATAGTCTCGACTATAACAAAGATTATAGTCTCGACTATAACAAAGTCTATAGTCTCGACTATAACAAAGATTATAGTCTCGACTATAACAAAGTCTATAGTCTCGACTATAACAAAGATTATAGTCTCGACTATAACAAAGTCTATAGTCTCGACTATAACAAAGATTATAGTCTCGACTATAACAAAGTCTATAGTCTCGACTATAACAAAGATTATAGTCTCGACTATAACAAAGTCTATAGTCTCGACTTATTCTTAACACTTGCATAACCCATAGTCCCATCTATAACAGTATCTAAATCTTACTCGCAAACAAAACAGTCTTGACTATAATAAGGGGTTTATAACTCGATTATAACAATTTACATATTAAGTGTAGTGTACTTATGAATCGTTGCATCCGAAACTAACATTCTTAAATATTTTCTATTTCTGTCTTTTTTCTCTTTTGGCTTTAATCATTGACACATAATTTTTAACAAATAACAGGTGTTAAGGCATTTTAATTGAATACATTATTGAGCACTAAATTTTATCTTAAAATTTAGTGATTTTTTTTTTAATTTCTTAAATGTTTAACAATAAATTTTATATTTTATGATTTTTCTTTTAGACTTTCTATGAGTTGACGCCACAACCGGGAAATGATTTCGATATTTGGCTTGATATTTAAAAATTATTTTTGTAAAAGTCATTCATAATTTCAGAAGATGATTTTGAATGAAGATGATTTAAGAAAAGAATTTTAATGGTTTTTGTAGGTTTATAAAGAACGAAATAAAGAGTCAGATCGAAAAGCTCTTAGCACACGTTTTTCTGAAGTATTAATTGTTTATTTTGTTGATCAAGTTGCTCTTGTAAATCATCCCAGTTATCATGTTTAATGTCAAACAAATGAAAAAATTGTTAATCTGATTAAAATGAGTGACCAGACGAAAATTATTAAATATTTTCTATTAAACTCAATTGGGTCCTACAAAAAGTTGGTCAAGCTTTCAAAATTGTTAAACAGAACCGGAAGAAATTCTCTGTTGATAGAAACCTGGTTCAAGTAAAATGGAAAACATTTGAAAAAAGCTCTCAACACATCTGGAATGAAAGCAGCCCGGTAAGCTCAGGCTATTAGGTACGAAAAATGAAAGCAATATCAGCATACAAGGTACAAAAAGGTAGATGCCAAAAATTGGGAACGGAAGGTGAAGTTTTTAAAAAAATGTTCTTGTTTCATAATGGATGATGACAGTTGCGACAACTTCCTGGTCAAAAAACTTTATGTTGCTGATGCCTGAGGGAATTGAAAAGAAAAATTTAGGACCTAAAAGCATGGTATGGCGAGCATGATATAACGGAATTTATATCCAGGAATGTTTACAAAAAGTCTGCTTCCATTCGTAAAATTCCATGTGTTCACTAATTTTTGAATTGACTTGGCTTCCTGTCATTATGTGAAACAAGTAGTGTATTCAAATAATCACAATTTTCAGGAAACCGGTTTTCAAGTTATTCGAATAATGTATTTTTCAAAAAACAGTTTTCGAATACGGTTTTAAGTTTTTATCATTAATGGCAGAATGCACAAAAAAGATGAACATTTGAGTGAAAGCGTTAAAAACTGCCTTCCATTGGAAACCGGTTAACCATCTAAAGAAACGGCATGTCGAATAATTCGACAATAGAAATTATTCGAAACCGGTCGGTTTTCTGAAATGAAAAAAACCGGTTAACCGGTTTCCGATTTCATAGTCTATAGTCTCGACTATAACAAAGTCTATAGTCTCGACTATAACAAAGTCTATAGTCTCGACTATAACAAAGTCTAAAGTCTCGACTATAACAAAGTCTATAGTCTCGACTATAACAAAGTCTATAGTCCCGACTATAACAAAGTCTATAGTCTCGACTATAACAAAGTCTATAGTCTCGACTATAACAAAGTCTATAGTCTCGACTATAACAAAGTCTATAGTCTCGACTATAACAAAGTCTATAGTCTCGACTATAACAAAGTCTATAGTCTCGACTATTACAAAGTCTATAGTCTCGACTATAACAAAGTCTATAGTCTCGACTATAACAAAGTCTATAGTCTCGACTATAACAAAGTCTATAGTCTCGACTATAACAAAGTCTATAGTCTCAACTATAACAAAGTCTATAGTCTCGACTATAACAAAGTCTATAGTCTCGACTATAACAAAGTCTATAGTCTCGACTATAACAAAGTCTATAGTCTCGACTATAACAAAGTCTATAGTCTCGACTATAACAAAGTCTATAGTCTCGACTATAACAAAGTCTATGGTCTCGACTATAACAAAGTCTATGGTCTCGACTATAACAAAGTCTATAGTCTCGATTATAACAAAGTCTATTGTATCAGCTACAACAAAATCTATAACATTGACTATTGTCAAATGCTGAACATTTGAGTGAAAGCGTTAAAAACTGCCTTCCATTAAAAACCGGTCAACTGACTAAAGAAACGGCATGACGAATAATTCGACAATAGAAACCGGTTAACCGGTTTCCGATTTCGGTTTTTGAATACACTATCAACAAGTCTTTGTGTGGTACAAAAACAAAAATGTGGTGTTTGCAGCAAAAGAGGCAAATCCTTCAAACTGTCCGCAGCTAAAGCCAATGGAAAATATTGGACTCTTAATGTGTCCTCTAATTTCAAAAAAGAATTGAAGTGCATTTAAAAGTTATCCAAAATTGTGGTAGATTTGAAAAGGAGATTGACTACAAAAGCGTTAATGGAAGGATTTAGAAAAAAACGTTCAAAATTTTTTTAAATTGTATTAATAATTTCAATCAAATAAATATAAAATTTGAAACTGTAAGTTCTGTGGCTTTGTTTTTGTTAACATATATGTAGGTTAAGAATTTTTCGATATCACACCTAAACATAACCAACGTGGGTCAGTTGCGAGTTTGAACTCTCACATATAAATTACAAAACAGTTCATTTGTTATTGTGTTAAATTCTCTAACAATTTAAGTTATAGAATAATTACAACAACATCGTTTTGTGGTCTCTGTGAAGAGTTTTAGAACTGGAAGTTTCTAAAAACCAGAAATAGCTGTAATGCTCGACTATTATCTTGTGAAAGCTCAAATGATTCTAATTATAAACAAATAAAAATTCAATGATTTAATCATTAAATCTAATTAGTCTGCATCATTTTGCATATTTAATATTCATAATTTGCGTGAAATGAACAAAAATCATGTTAAATTCAAATTAAATTCACATGTAATTTTCCGCGAAAATTAATATTAATTAGAATTGTGAAATCGCAAAAAAAAAAAAAAAAACGAGAAAAGTATTGCTTTTGATATTTGACAATTTAGCAAAATAATAAATTAAATTTTAAGCATAAAATCATGAAATTAAATTAAAAAAAATGATTATAATTTATTACAAAACATTTTACAGACAAATCAAAATATTTGTCATATTTAGCAAAAAATTATAAAAATAAAAATAAAAACAAAAATATTTAGAGAAATTAAAAAATATATATATTTTTTATTATATAAAAAAAAAATAAACAAGTAAGAATACTACATCCGGCTGTGCCGAATCTTAAATGCTCTTCACCATTAATATTATGCAAAAATCAGCATGAATTGGAGATATAACAGTTAGAGATGAGCGATATTTTAACGACTGGGATTTTATCACAGTGATTGGTAGATCACTAGTAAATATAGTGACAGAAATTATGAAACAACAGTTACTAAATTAAATGTATTTGTTTTTACTTTGAAAATTATTTAAAATTGACTTTGAGCATAAATTCGCGATTCATCTAAAATGAAAATTAACCGTTTCCTAAGGTGTACAGTGTGACCTCTAGAGACTTCCTTATTCAAAGAAAACAATGTCCTCTGTGTTTTCTTTGAACCCTTTTTGTCTTCCCTGATAATAAAAATAAAAAACATTCTTATTTTCTGCTAAAATACTGTGACCACTGACACTGATTTTAAAATCACTTTCACTGCTAACGACGTTATTCAAAAATCTCCAATTGCAATACCTAAAAGATCAGTTACATATATTGAAAACATAATGATAAATGTTTGAATTTGAATAGAATTGGTCCATATTGCAAATAATATTCCAGGAAGTGGTATCGTAAGGAGGTAGTTACCAAATATGGCGCGATAACTTCAAACCGGTTTTATATATTAAAGACAGTTTTAAAATACAATTGTATCAAATCTCAATAAAATTGGAACAAATTTCAAACCCTTTTCTTGAAGGGGCCTTAAATGGGAACTATAGCAAAATATGTCCCGATATTCGTCGAATAAGTAACATATTTTCAGCACAGTTAGAGCAATAATTGTGGCGAATTTCAATAGAATTGTTTCCTATTTAAAAATCATATAAGTTTAAAGCTTTTTTAAGGGAACGAGGCTATAACAATATTGGACCGATATTCGCCTAGAAAATAAGACAGTAAAATAATCATGACGATTTTATAAATAAAATATAGACTAGTTTTTTAAGCTCAAAACTGTTTTCCGGGAAGGGGTCTTATACAAGAGCTATAGCAAAATATGGACCAAAATTAATAACACATATTCAAGACAGTTAGAAAATTAATTCTGCCAGATTTCAAAAGAATTGAATTAAATTTAAGAGTTTAAGAAGCAACAAACCATATTCCCGGAAAGGACTTTATATGGGAGCTAGGTCAAGTATTGACTCCAGTTCGAGTTAATTATTGTATCAAATTAAATATATAAAATATATATATAAAATAAATTCGAAGAGAATTGAGACCTTGAAGATATACAGATTTTGGGGTGTATCAAAATTTTGCCTATAACTTTTTTCTATTGATCCGATTTGTATGACTTATGATAATGAAGCACATATAACAATATGATGCAGTAAATTCCTGTCTAAATTTAGATATTTTTTATTGAAAAAATTAGTAAAGTCCTTTTTGGAATTTTAAGATTGTGTCAGATATCGGTCTATAACTTGTTTGTTAATGAATCTATACAAAATATTCATGCTACAGACAGACATAACAAAATCGACTAAGATTTTGATATCATGCAAGAATATATGTATACTTTATGAGGTCTTACATAATTACTAGTTGGTGTTACACACGGAATGACAAAGTTAATATACCCTCTTCATCACTTGTGTTAGTGGAGGGGGGTATAAAAAGAACTATGACAAATAGATTGAGTGAACAAAAAGCAAAAACAATCAAAATAGCAAAAAAGATCATTCAAAATTTAAATATATTCAATATTAGTCATACGCACCTGTGTACCATTTAACAATAGCAAAGCGAAAACAAACAAGCAAACAAACAACAAATATAAATTGACTTCAAGTCAATTGCCAAAAATAATACAAAAAACAACAACAACAACAATAACAATAGCAAAAAACGCACTTTCTTTTATCATTGACGGCCACTGACCACTTGGTCATTTGCTGCTTTAGACTCAAAAATATCTCAAGTGTATGTGTGTGTGCGTTTGAAAAATCTGTAACACATATACAAACAAACAGATACAAACACATAAATGCTTGAGTCTCTTTTTTTTCTATTGTCACAACCAAAACAATTGACATTTTTGCGTTAAATTTTCAGACATGTGTGAGATCATTTATTTAAGATTTCATTGACTTTGTTTGCCCTACACGTTTATAGGTGGTATTATGCATTCATACTAATGTTTGTAATATAAAGAATTCACTATCTTTAAGTGTACCAATCAACTCAGAATCATTTTGTGAGACGATTTAACGATGTCCGTCCGTCTGTCCGTGCGTCTGCTTGGTGGGTTTGTTGTTGTTCAAATAATCCTTCTGAATACTCTACAGGTCGCAATTTCAGAGATATCTTGATAAAGTTTATTACATATAATGTTATTTTGGTTCAAAGATGAAAATTATTGGCTATGATCTGACTATTAATTCATATACACCTCATACAAATCACCCACCCTCGGAATGGGGATTTCACTCGCAAAAGTCTATAACATGATTTTAACGAAATTTTTAACATTCTTAAATGATGCTCCAAATTGTACAATGATTGATCCACTATTCTTCTTAGTTCCTTTACAATCTACACTTCCAAATATTACTTCTAAGAGCCAACTCAAATACGCGTTGCACATTGGTTCAAAAACCTATTTTTTGGAAATAATTTTATAACTTTGAATATTTTTTAAGAAATTTCACATGGACATTCCATAGGTATTTTCCAATTGATGTTGAGATGAGCATGTTTCTAGTGAGTCCTTGTTTAAGAGATATTTAGACCAGAGTAAAAAGTTGATCCATGGTGGTTCATGTTTATGTTCCTCTCGACTGCATATATATTTTCTTAATTCTGAATTAATTTCTAACGTAAATCAGGTATAGCACTTCCTAAGAAATTAGGGGAGACATTTTACCCACTAACCCTATCGGAATTTCATTATTTTTGTTTCCGTTTTCAGGAGAAGAAATATAAAAGTAAAAATTTTTACATATTTTAGCTCTTCAATCTAGAAACATGCAATGGATATGGGTATTTTGGCACACAAAAGTGGGAACCTTTTTATAGTTTTATATTGAGCAAACATCGGAGTGAAAGTTTTCTTAGCGAAGCTGGATTTTTTATTATTACAGTGGAGAAAGATCCTTAGTACGGCCGAAGGACGGTCGATAAGAAAAAGCTTTCTTAGTGAAACCTGTTTTTTTAATTATCAACAGTTTCCAAGTGGATACTTGGAATCATTAAACGATCGGTCTATGTTGCTGGAGTTTTAAATCCTTTATGAGGATTTAAAACTCCAGTTCATTTATGATAAGCTCTTTTACAATTGGAAATTAGAACATCGAACACATCTGGTAGGAAAACAGTCCAATCAGCTTAGTGCTCGGACTATTTGGTACGAAAAAATAAAGCTAATGATGGTGTAAAATATACAAGGCTCAAAATGCTCCTGACAGGAACTCTCCAACTCTTCGGGATCTGCTTTTCGGCCAAAGCAGATCCCGTAGAATGAGGCCAATATGTTGTAGGGTATTTCAAAGTCAACTATAACTGTCTTTCTTGTTAGTTTTGTTTGTTTTAATTTTAAAGATTTTTCAAATGTATTTCATTTCGTTTTTCTTTTCTGCAAACATTAACTGCTGAAATGAAAACTATAAGATTGACAAGCAGCTGCTGTTTCAGTAAAAGAGAATAAGAAACGTTTTATTTTTCAAAATGTTTATCATTTTTTCAATATTTTTTTTTAACATTTAAGAAAACCCCACAAATTCAATTGCTATTTTTTTGGTATGCGACATTTAAAATCACGTAAAATTATTTAAAAATTTAAATTATTGAAATTTTCATTAAACATGAAATATAATAAATGTTTTTTATTATTGTAAACGATTTGATTCGATTTTTATTGTGATAAAATTTTAATTTGGCGCTTAATTTTAATGTTACTAAACAATTTTGAAAAAAAAAATTTCAAAAAACAAAAAAAAACATCTTATAACTCCGAAAAAACTTAATACACACAAATAAGATTATATGCATGCAACATATATCATTCATGCAACTTGTTGCAAGACAAAAAAATAAAAATAACATATTAATATTTTAGTGTTCATTTCATTTCATAAAGAAGATGATTTAATGATGATTTTTAATAATTATTTCCTTTTAAAATCACACAACTCATTCTTACGCAGTTTGACTGTAAAAATTACTATAAAAATTATTCAGATAAGAAATAAACGTAAATCAAGTGAATACAACAAAAAATTATTAACAAAAACAAAAAGAAAAAAGAAAAATTGTTTAATTAAGGTAATAAAAAATAAATATAAATAAAAATAAATAAAAACAAATCAAGTGCATAACACCTGTGTAAATGATATTTTTTATTTATTTATTTTGGTACCAGAAACCCCACAATCACATATTAACATTATTATTTTATTTTAGCTTTATTTAATTTAATAATTTTTAAGTAAATAATAGTGAACAGTGGTTTCAAAATGATTTTTTTTTTTTGGAAAATAATTCTGTAACTTTTGAAACTTTTGATCTGTTTTAATAAAATTGAACATGATTTTAGTTGAGGTATTTCCAGGGGGATAATGAGAAAACTTTCCAAATTGGCTAATTCGGGTATGAAGTTCGTTTTTAAAAATCACCAAAAACTCATTTATCATAAGAGAAAACTGAAAATTTTGATATACACACATGCACAAAAGTCAACGCCATTTGTTATGTACAGTGTTTTGAAGAGTCCCCATGTTCAGAAAACAATTCGAATACAAACTCTAATTAAAAGTATATTTTATTCAAATATTATATCAGTTAAAATAATTCATATAACTACTGGACAAAATTCACGCTTTTTCTATTTTACTTTGTTTGTCAGATCAATTTTCTCCCATTCCTCCAATAATTTCTCTATAAGCTTATTTTTGGATGTAGAGTGATAACGAATCCGTCTATTCAATAAATGTTCAATTGGCTTGAGGTCGAGAGACTCAGGAGGAGTTTTAAGACTGTGAAGAGTGTTATATAAGATCCATAATCGAACAATTTCCGCCGTGTGCTTAGGGTCATTGTCCTGCTGAAGAAAGAATCGGATTAAATACCATTTTCACTTTCGTGCAAATTATAGTTAAGGACATTTATATAAATATTTTTATCAATTACTTCATCGATATTTTAACCCCAGTTCCTTAGCCCCAGCCGTCTTTAATTTTAGTTTCTTTTCCTTTTTTCACTCATTTTTAATGGAAGTAACTTTAGAGAAACTTTTCAATTAATTATCATTATTAAATTTTGACAAATAAATCTTAAAGTTACCGCAATACATGATTTTAGAAGGAAGTTTGGATAAGAGCGAAATTTCTTACAGTTTCTTTAATATTTAGATTCAGTGACGGTGACTTTTGTCCACAAAAAAATGTAAACTTCAAGTAATTATTCAAATTATTTTAACTGAGAAACATTCCAATTTAACCATATTTTATATAGAATTAAACTTTTTATATATTATTTCTTTTATGGGAGTAGAGGCCCTTCAAACTTACGTAAAGGCAAATGACAGTGACTTTTGTCCATCTGTGTATACAGTCCTTGTTATTATCTACGAACATAATGTTTGCATGTTGTCGATTTATAGGTTGTCTCTTATAGTTCCAGAGATATTTAAATCGAAATATATTTTAAATCCACTCAGTTGGAGGCCCGACGAAATTCCGAATAATATTTCAGAAAGAACGACATAAATATATGAAACAGTTAAAATTTGTATTTTTGGATTTTTCCAAAAAGATGGCAATATTTGGTCGCTAATAAAATTGTCTTTTTATTCGGAACTTTATATTTATTATTGTTTTCTAAAAACCTCGTATGGATGTTAACTAAATTTGGATGAACTTGCAGCAAATATCTCCCCTTATTTCTCCCAAGTTGGGAAATTTTTAATGGAAATTTTACTTTGCAAAACTGGATTTTTCCATGAATCATCTTTTTCATGTAAGTAAAATCACATTTCGTACCGATTGAAATTTGGGGTATTTTTGGAATGGAAAAGTGGAAATGTTTTGAAGTATCTGGATCGTGGATAAGTTTTTCTACATTATGCTGAAATTTCAAATACATATCGTCATTCGTTTCAGTTTTATTTAATTTTTAATATCAATTTTGTTTTTCCAACTTAAAAATTTTAAATTCTTTATAAAACTTTGTCACCAAATAACATTATATTAACTTTTTCTTTACGAATTATTAATCTGCATGTTCTAACGTTTTCTGAGATACGAAATACTTTAATAAAGATTATATAGCTTGTCTTGAAATCTTACCTAAATCAGGATTCTTTTAGCCAAATTAAGCTATTTTATATGCGTTTCCTGTTTTTATTTCAAGTCATAAATGATTTTTCCGATTTTTCAAAAAATTCCCCAATTTAATCAAAAACACCTAAATTCCGACCGTGTTAAATTTCACTAAAATACCTTAAATGGTTTACAAGTTATGGCATGACACCTAAACATCATTTCGGAACCACTGTACAAAGGCGTTTTGTTTGAACTGTGAATGAAAATGAATTGGAATGGAATCACCTTAAAATTGAAAACTGTTCATAATTCCAATTGAGTCAGTTTCTCCATTTAATAGATGCGTATAAAAATTGCGATAAAACTGAAGCAACAATAACAATAACAACAACCAACAACAATTGAAAATTATATTAAGGTGGAGTTGAATTTGGACTAGAGTTAAAGAGTTATATTTGAATGGAAATAGTGGGCTGGTTTGGTTAGCAAAACACATTGTATCGGTTCATGTTTGGAATGAACTCTTTCTTATCTGTTTGGAAAATTGTACTCTTAAACGATATGAGAAATATATTTTTATATTTATATATATATGAACAGGTGTGTTGTGGTATATAAATATAATTATCTGGTAAAATGTTTATATTCGTATTACATTATATTTTAGTGGGTTTTTTTCTTTTTGTAGTTGTTGTTTTAGTTGTTTTAACTAAATTTAAACATTTTAATCTGGTTAAAATAAAGAAAAAGTTAAAAAAAAACAACAACAACGGAAAATATACTGCAAAATGTAATCAACTACAAAAAAACAGGTGAATGTACAAGAAAACAAGTGAGAATAATGTATGAGGCAATGATGACATTTCAAAATACCCTTCAGTAGTAACACTTTGGATCTATCAGATTATCAAGCAGCTTTATTGGAATATAAAAAAGAATTGAAACGTTATCATTATTGGAGTTAATTTTGTTATATAATTAATAAAATAAGTTTCCAATTGGTGACCGCCTATTCTGAATCTAGTTCTCTTCTCTATCAACCACCTTTTAGCTGTCAAAATCACTATTAAAGAAAATAAATAATTATTTTTTAATGTTTAAAGGGCTTCAGAAAAAGTATATGTATAAATATATATCGTTTGAAAGCGATATAATTGTTGATTGATTTTTTCAGCTTCTTAAATTTACACAGAATTAACACAGCAATATCAGATGAGGATCCATGGAAGCTTGGATCATAAAGTTGCAGTTATGGATATTCGACATAGAATATCTCGATTTCAGAATTCAAAATTCTGCCAGATATTGATTCAGTTTTTCATTTATATATAAGAAGGATTTAAGTTGGTCTTATAAACCTTTCTTAAGACCCACAAACTCTGTGAAATTAGTGTCTGGACATGAATGAAACAGTCACATTTGCTTACCCCTTACTTATCTCTCTGCTTCTTTTCCTCTAACTATATATCTTAACGTTCAGGCAACACAAAAGAAACGGCAGGATCTAAGTGAGACATAGCGATAAGTTATCTCAATTTTTCATGTCAGCCTGATGACTTAACATGGTCTCCAGATCAAAAATTACGAAATTATCTAAAACATAAACTATGCTCCACTGTACAGTGAATGGATATAGTTTAAAGTTCCAACTACCACCTGCTAAACCCCAATATATAATGTCTACTATTCTTAGATCCTTTCAAGTTACATAAATTACGTTATTATTATTGGCCAATTCGGAGTATACTTATCATGATTTTCCAGACATCAATTTCTCTAAATTTCGATATTTTTAGAGCACAATTGGGTCAATTTGACAAACATCATCAGTTTCTACTCTTTGAGAGATGCGTTTTCTGCAAGTGTAGGTTAATTAGAAAATTCTACAATTCCACTCACTTATTATTTATAGATGATTACAGATGACAAATATTATAGAAACCCCTGATCCTGATCTGATCTACCTAACCTTTTTGCTAATATATATGCTCGAGCCAATTAAATTTCGGGTTTCCTATAATTGAATCATAATGTTACCTCCTAATTTCACTAACTAAATTATGAGTGAATCACGTTCTTATTTATCAGGTTCTAGTGCCGAAGCGAATCGTAGCGACTCCTCAATGTGTCCCTAAATTCGATCATAAGTAACGAATTCAATTTCGATCTTTCGGTAGCACAGCTTTTATATCTCCAAGGATTTAAACCTTAAACAAAATATATTCATAAATAAGTTCTTTCTGTACATTTCCCTATCCAGTTTCAATATTTTTGAATAGTTTTCCAGAAATATAACTTCTTGAGTCTGATCGAAATCAATTTATATTCTCATTTGATCAGATTTTATTGTAATCACCCCTCAAGGCTATCGAAAATGATTGCACGAATTAGTAAAATTTTAAAGAACACTGTCTGCCAAGCTGACATCAAATAATAACTAAAGAAGGCACGCTTATCCTATTACGATGATCTATCCGTAGCACCCTCTCTGAGAGGGTTTATGCTCCCTCAGTGCCGTGGCATTTCAATTGAAGTCACTAATATTATGACAGCAGATTTAATAGGCTTTTTATCCAAACAATTTAAAAACAGCACTTGTAATGACTAACTTAATATACTTCTAAACACCATTTATATATAGTGTAGGGTATAAAAATATTATTTATAATATCATGTCTTTAAGCTGCCTGATTTACTTTGGTTTTTCTACAACTTCAAAGAGTTTTAAATTTTCAGCGAAATATTGAAAAATAGATTAACTAAATGTTGTCTGGTTGTAATATAAATATTTTAGTTAAACTAAGAAAACCTGATCATATTTTAGTTCATGTAAACAAAATATGGTAGAAAAAGTGAATAATAAAATTTTACAAAATGTTATCACTTGTTACAAAATATGAAGTACAGTATTTCTTCGGTACTTAAGTACTTATATGCTAAAATGCCCTTTTCCTAAGTTTGAGATACTTTTATCTCTCGAAATGATAGATGACTTCTACAGTGGATTGGAAATAATTCTGTAACTTCAGTACGATTGGAGATATTTAAAAAAAAAATTACAGTGGTTACAGCTAAGGTTTTTTCTAGTGGATTTGGAGGATCCCAAGTGGTCAAACATGGTGTTTGGTGATCTTCCTAGGTATCCAATTCTAATCTTTACTTAAAATCACATACCAAAGCGTTTCCAAAACGATTTTAGTTTTTGAAAATAATTTTGTAGCTTCTGAACAAATATGTAATAGTTGAGGTGTGTTCTTAAATCTGATCAGCTGAGGGCAGGTCAGATATGCTAGAAGGTTGGCCAACTCTGATCTTCACTTTTAATAACATAAAAAAATGTTCCAAAACGATTTTAGTTTTTGGAAATAATTTCGTAACTTATTTAACTAATTTTAATTAAATTTAACGTGGTTACGATTGAGTTAATTTCGAATGAATTTGGTTAGAAGGGGTACAAAATAAATAATGTTGGCCAATTCTAATCACATACCAAAACATTTTTTTTTTGTTTTTGGAAAAAATTTCTTAAACTCTGAACCGATATTTGGTCAGAAAGAGTAATAAGTGATCTTCGAATAACCATCTCCGATATGTTGATTTTATAAAAATTCGCAAATGAAACATAACTTTAATGGCTAAAGAAATTTTTGTTTAAATTGGATTTCCGGCAAAGTTACATACTTTTTATATTTTTGATATCTATGAAAATGTTGAAAGACGAAGTTGAACAATTTGTAATGACAAATTTGGTGGGATGTTATTTGGTGAAAGAATTTTTGGGAAAATTAGAAATTTCACTACTTTTTACTTTCTTGAAGTTCAGTACAGTGTGAACAAATCAGAGAATTTAACATTTTTCCCACTTTTCTATACGAAAATACCCAAAATCCCAATCTTTATTAAAGTTTTTTTTATTATTAACTTTTATGGTTTTGCAGCTGTAAAAACTAAGCAAAATTCTAATAATAATTGGGAGTCAACTTTTGACTCAAGCTTCTACAAAATTAATAAACAATAATATCGGTCAAGACTGAATATGTATTTCCCTACACCATGACGCAGTTATAAGAAATTTTGTAATCACCCCAAATCATTAAGTTAAAGTACGATACTTTATGATTTTTGCTTGTGTAAAACAAGATATTTTTACAATACATTTTTACATTATTGGTGATGGTTACATATGTGCGTGTATAAGAGCTACGGTCATTCTTAAACCGATATTCTGAAAATGTTTTTATCGTTTAGTACGGAATTTATTTGCTCTGAACTTAATTTAAATATCATCATAACTGTTAGTTTTATAAGGATAAGGGAGCTACCCGAAATATTGGACCCAACATGAACTTCGCCCAAAGTAATAACATGCACCGAAATTCATTAAAATAAATATCGGATGCTTGGGCATCGTTAAAATAATTCACAAAGTGATTCTTAAAAGATCGACATTATTAAAGATTTATAAAGACTTTTGAAGATCAACTGAGAGTCTGTACTCCTCCAGATCAACTTGAAAGCATTTCTCTATAATCATTAATCATTCAAATTGTGGAACAACCTTTACCGGCTTTAAAAATTGCATAAATTGACTCAAACTTATAATGCGTTTTTAAACGTTAAAAATCCATATATCAGCTTATTTTAGCTAAAAGTGCATAAATTATCTGCGATCACTTAATTTTGTCAACAAAAAATTAAATAATAAAAATAAAAATATCTAAATTTCAATAATAATTTTTTTTCTTAAATAAAATCAACATTTTAAATTTCTTTTAAAAATCAAAATTTTAGAAATATTTTACATTTAAAATATTTTACACTCTCATATGCGTAAAACAGGCAGACAGACAGGCGGACAGACAGCAGACACATTTTTTCACACTTTGTTTCATTCGAAATGAGAAAATTTGAAAAAAAAACTTTAAATTTAACAAAATAAAATGAAACATTCTTTTGTAAAATAACATAAATTTGTCACATTTTAGCTGCCAATTTGTTTGTTGTTTTTTGTAACAAAAAAATTTGTTGCTTTTTTTCATAAATATTTTTTTTCTAAAATTTATTAAATTTTTCTCTATTTTTTTTTGGTTGATGCCAAAGACAACAACACCTGCTGTTAGCCACTCAAAAACGAGATCATTTAAAAATGGTCTACTACCAGATACAGATCGACCACATACACACACATACTTTTGTATCTATAAATTTATATGTAAATCGTTGCACGAGTGTCTTTGAAAATCCATTAACATGCATTACCACGATCACAAATATTCATCGAAAAGGCAGAAAAAAGCTGAAAATCGCACACAAATCATATGAATTTTCAACTTGTTTCAATTTCAGTTACACTGAAAAAAATATAAATAAGAAGAAATGAAACAAAATTTCTATAGAAAGAAAATTTATTGCAAATTTTCTATAGAAAGAAAATTTATTGCAAATTTTCTATAGAAAGAAAATTTATTGCAAATTTTCTATAGAAAGAAAATTTATTGTAAATTTTCTATAGAAAGAAAATTTATTGTAAATTTTCTATAGAAAGACAATTTATTGCAAATTTTCTATAGAAAGAAAATTTATTGCAAATTTTCTATAGAAAGAATATTTATTGCAAATTTTCTATAGAAAGAAAATTATTGCAAATTTCTATAGAAAGAAATTTATTGCAAATTTTCTATAGAAAGAAAATTTATTGCAAATTTTCTATAGAAAGAAAATTTATTGCAAATTTTCTATAGAAAGGAAATTTATTGCAAATTTTCTATAGAAAGGAATTTTATTGCAAATTTTTTATAGAAAGAAAATTTATTGCAAATTTCTATAGAAAGAAAATTTATTGCAAATTTTCTATAGAAAGAAAATTTATTGCAAATTTTCTATAGAAAGAAAATTTATTGCAAATTTTCTATAGAAAGAAAATTTATTGCAAATTTTCTATAGAAAGAAAATTTATTGCAAATTTTCTATAGAAAGAAAATTTATTGCAAATTTTCTATAGAAAGAAAATTTATTGCAAATTTCTATAGAAAGAAAATTTATTGCAAATTTTCTATAGAAAGAAAATTTATTGCAAATTTTCTATAGAAAGAAAATTTATTGCAAATTTTCTATAGAAAGAAAATTTATTGCAAATTTTCTATAGAAAGAAAATTTATTGCAAATTTTCTATAGAAAGAAAATTTATTGCAAATTTTCTATAGAAAGAAAATTTATTGCAAATTTTCTATAGAAAGAAAATTTATTGCAAATTTTCTATAGAAAGAAAATTTATTGCAAATTTTCTATAGAAAGAAAATTTATTGCAAATTTTCTATAGAAAGAAAATTTATTGCAAATTTTCTATAGAAAGAAATTTATTGCAAATTTTCTATAGAAAGAAAATTTATTGCAAATTTTCTATAGAAAGAAAATTTATTGCAAATTTTCTATAGAAAGAAAATTTATTGCAAATTTTCTATAGAAAGAAAATTTACTGCAAATTTTCTATAGAAAGAAAATTTACTGCAAATTTTCTATAGAAAGAAAATTTGTGGAAAGTGTTCTTTAGGAAGAAAATTTCAGCCCATTTTTTTCTACAAGCAGCCGTAGACCATCAATTTTTTTAATGTCTTTTTGTAGTTAAAATCGATTTGTATCTTTTTTTAAATTTTGTCCACAAGAAACAAAACAAGAACCTGAGATATCACCACCCACTGTTAAATGGCTCATTTTATGACATTTTAAAAGGGAAATTAACCAAAATTCGTAATAAAATAAATAAATAATTTTATGTTTTTTTTTATTTAGTTTTCTGTCATTTTAGATAAATTTGTTGTTCTTGTTGTTTTTGGTTTTTATTGTTCATACTTAATTAATGGTTTATTTAAATAATAAACTTTTGGTTTTTAGTGATTAATTTTTATTCTGTAATCAGACCTAAATTTTGTGTTTTCCTACGAAAAAAAAACGCTAAAAATCGAAATCATTAAAATCTGATTTTTGTGATTGTTAATTATTTTGCACCTGTTAAATATTTTTTTATTTTTTATTATTGTTATTGTTGTTATTTTCAATTACAAATTTATTGTAAAATATGAGAAGAGTATTAATCGGAGTATCTAAGTGTGTGTATGTGAGTGTGCAATTTTTTATTGCAGTTTATAGTTTGAGATTATGATCAAATGCGAATTTGAATTTATGTCCATAAACATGAATTGATTTCATATGATTTTTTTACACTCACAAAATTCAATTCATATCGAACACATGATGCTGGTTTTTGTGCATTTGGCCACTTTCTGGACAAACTTTTGGCAGTTTTGGAATCGTAAGTGGTTGGCAACAAAAATATACGGAAGGAATTTAATAAATTTATGTAGCAATTTTTTTGATAATTTCTATAAAAGGAAAATATTTTAATAATTTTCTAGAGTAAGAAAATTATTGAAAATTTTCTATAAAAGGAAAATATGTTGAAAATTTTATATTTTTAATTTCTATAGAAGATTTTTTCAAAATTTTTTATAGAAGGAAAATTTATTGAAAATTTTCTAGTGAAAAAAGTTTATTGAAAATTTTCTAGAGAAAAAAAATTTATTGAAAATTTTGTAGAGAAAGAAAATTTATTGAAATTTTTTTTGTAGAGAGAAAATTAATTGACAATTTTCTGTAGAATGAAAATTAATTGAAAGTTTTCAATAGGAAGGAATTTTCTATAGAAATTATCTATAGAAAAAGAATTTATTGAAAATATTCTAAAGAAAGAAAATTTATTGAGAATTTTGTAAAAAAAGAAATTTATTGAGAATTTTCTGTTAAAAGAAAATTTAATCGAAATTTCCTATGGAAAAAAATTAAGAAAATTTCCTATAGAAAAAAAATATGAAAATCTTCTAAAAAATTAATGGGATGGAAATATTGAAAATTTTTTAAAGAAAAAAATAATTGAAAACTTTCTACAAAAGGAAAATTTATTGAAAATTTTTATATTAAAATAAAATTTAATCGAAATTTCCTGAAAAAGAATTCTATAGAAAGAAAATTTTATGAAAATCTTCTTCTATTAAAAGAAAAATTTCAAAATTTCTTAGCATTTTCAAAATTTCTTAAAATTTCAAAATTTCTTAAAATTTTCAAAATTTCTTAAAATTTTCAAAATTTCTTAAAATTTTCAAAATTTCTTAAAATTTTCAAAATTTCTTAAATTCAAAAAATTTTCAAAATTTTCTTAAAATTTTCAAAATTTCTTAAAATTTTCAAAATTTCTTAAAATTTTCAAATTTCTTAAATTTTCAAATTTCTTAAAATTTTCAAAATTTCTTAAAGTTTTCAAAAATTTCTTAAAATTTTCAAAATTTTTTTAAATTTAAAAAAAAATAATCGATTCAGAAATTGATCGCAAAATGGTTCTCAAATTTTATCTATAATCGCAAAACTTTCTCTTTATAGAAAATCAACACATTTTCTCTTGAACTAAAATCGAACACAGAGTTAATACTCGCAGTTTTTCTCTAAAGTGGAAAAGGATCCTAAATTTTTTAGAATGAAAAAAAGATCGAATTTTATATCTTGAACGTAAAACAGCAAAGAACATTTCAGTCGTAAATTTTTTTAAATATAGAAATCGATCGAAAAATTTTTATTAAGTGGAAATCGATCAAATTTCTTATAAAACGAAAATTGTTCACAAAAAATTCTCTAAAAGAAAAATTAATCACAAATAAAATCGATCATGAAGTAAAATGTTTTGGTGAATAAAATCGAAAATTTTCTCTCATACGAAAATCAATCGCAAGTGAAACTGATCGCAAATTTTCCCACAACTCAAATTTACTTGAAATTTTATTCTTAAAGATTCATCGCAATTTAAAAGAGAATTAATATCAAATTTTTCTAGAAAATAATCGAAACATCGAAAAATCGATAGAAAATTGTTGCCACAGGAAAACTGATCGTGATTTTTTTCCAAACTGAATAAAAAAGATTACAAATAAAATGGAAATTCATTGCAAATTTTAACTAAAATGAAAATCATTCACAAAATTTCTTTAAATCGACAATCTCAAATTTTAATAGAAGTCGATGAAAAAGTGATCGCAAATTTTGTTTAACATGAAAACTGATCGTAATTTCTTTCCAAAATGAAAATTGAAAGCAAAATTTTTGGTAGATAAAAATAGATCGCAAATTTTATATAAAACTGATACCAATCGCAAACTTCCTCTTAAAAAAATCCATCGCAAATAAGTGTACGCTCGCCAATTTTTACTAGAATGAAAATCGATCGCAACTTTTATGTAACTTGAAAACTGACAAATCGATCAGCAAAAATCTCTCGCAATTTTCTAGAAATAGAATATTGATTGCAAATTTTTACTAGAACGAAAATCGATCGCAATTTTTATGTAACATGAAAATTGTTCGAAATTTTTTTCCAAAACGAAAACAGCGATCGCAAATTTTCTCCTGAACAAAAAGTGATCGCAAATTATCTCTATAAAACAAATTCATCAAAAAATTTTCTAAAACGAATAGATCGCAAATTTTATATAAACTAATACTGATCGCATCGCAAATTTTCTCTTAAACAAAAATCAATCGCAAATTTTATGCAAAACCATTATCGATCGCAAATTTGCTCTATTAGCATATTTTGTTAGCCGACTTGTATCTCTCCAATATGTAAAATAATTCTAAACACAATATTATTTTTTTTTATTTTGCCATCTGTGATTTTTTTCGCATTTTCATATTATACAAGTTGATTAATTGCTTGATCTCTTTGCTATTAGTTTTTGTAATAAATTTTATGCAAAAAAAAAAAACTTATAAAATCGCATAAACCAAAAAAATCGAATTTAACTTTACAATCTGATAACTAAAACAACAACAACAATCAATTGAAATTTTATAATAAATGAAAAAAAAAAAATGATCGAGAAAAAAAATTTCCAAACTTGTTTTTGTAAAATTTGGATTGCGGCACCTGTATTGAATACGAGTAGTTTTCATACGCAAATTGTGCGTATTTATTGTCATTTTTCGAATAAAATCTTTTAAATAATGAACAAAATGTTGTTTGACACCTTGATTTACATTTTTAACAATTAAAAGTAATTAAATTTTTGTTTTAAAGATTTTTCAGATTTTTTTTTCAAAATTTTCAAAATCTATAGAATTGTATTTTGAGAGTGAAAAATTTATATAGTTTAAGGCTTTTTCTAAAGCTTCATAATCAATCTATGTCGGAGTTAGTTTAATGACTTAATGTTTGATATAAATTTATAAGTAATTAAATTGTTTCATTAAAATGTAATTAATTATTTAATTAAAAATTTTTAATACTCTATTTATCAAAAAAAAAATTTCAACTTCTGAGCGATTTTTTAAATGCGTTATCTTATGAGAAAAGACAAGCCCATATTTTTAAGGCGTGGCTGTGATCATTACAAATCTAGGTGATCCCAAAAAAATTAATTATTGCGAATATATTGCAGCAAATTTTTGGTTTATGTTTTCATATTCAAAACTCATACTTTTTTATTGGGTATACAAATTAATAATATCGATATTTTTTTGTTAAGCGTCTGCCTGTACTTGGGCCAATTCAAGATTTATTTGTGACAAAATTTAATTAAATATATTTATATCTGCGATTTTATAATCTTAAACCTATATTCCGGGAAGAAATTTGTATGTATGAGCTACCGGCAATATAGGGCAGACATGACCAGATTCATCCATGGCAATATATGAATTTTTACATCAAGATATTTCTAAATCTTTGAACTGTATAGTGTTCACAATGTTTGCATGGACAACCTGACAGATGGACAGGGATCGTTAGATCAACTCATAAAGTGATTCAAAGCCGATCGGTACACTTCAAATGTGGGTGTAAAACCATCATAATTTCTTTGCTTAAATGAAAATCGATTATTTGGAGGAAACAGATCAGACTGTTTCTCTAAAATTAAAATCGGTCACAAATTTTCCTCTTAAACGAAAATCAATCGACTTTTTCAAATTTGTATTCTGATAAGAATTCACCGCTATTTTTTTCTGAAAATTGATCGCGAATCAGGTTCAAAAATTTGCAAAATATTTGCTGTGAAAATTGTTGGTATGATTTGTCGAACATAAATACCGATTGTAATTTATTAATTGATTCCAAAATCGCAAAATTGGTATAAAAATGAAATATCGATCGTATATTTTCTCTTAAACAAAAATCGATCGAAAGAAAAGCCCTTTAAACAATTTTTCTCTAACATGAAAAATTATTGCAAATTTGACTCAAACGAGAATCAATCCCGAATTTTATTTCAAACGAAAATCAATCGCAAATTTTTTAGAAGAATAAAAATCGATCGTAATTTTTATCCAACATGGAAACCGATCGTAATTTTTTTCCAGAATGAAAATTGATGGCAAATTTCTTGTTGAGTGGAAATAAATCGCAAATTTTATATAAAACTAATACCGATCGCTTCTTTATAAGAAAAGTGGGTGTAATGCAATTGTTTATCGTGATGTAAATTATAAAAAATATGTACAGAATGTTGCCCATAATTAACGCTACTTTCCCATATATCATTTTGTATTTTCTGTTCTGAAATAAAGCGCATTTTAGTAAAGACGATCATCATAGTTTCAATCAAAAGAAGCAAGGTCTGGGCTGCAACACTGTAATGATCAAAGTTGATGGCCTCGTATCCGGTAGAATATCCATCAGACTGCCTACCTTTGGTGGTCGAATCCGATTTCAAGACCCCGTAATAAAAACACCGAAATTTTATTTTAACAGTTCATAATATACAAATGCAGAGCAATACATTGGTGTCAAGGGTGAATTGGTTCCCATATGAATAGGAACTGACAGACGTTCAGAGGCAATTTTGCAATTCACAAAAAATCACAATTTTTTGTGGTGAATGAAAATTTTCTTTAAAATTGATCGCTAATTTCCTAAAAATATAGTAACACAAAGTCATTACAAGTTGTGTTTGCCATTGAAATCGATTGTGCACGAAATCACCATCAAATCACCCAAAGTTAACAAGTTGGCGATTGTTATTCGTAAGCTTTTACCAACAATCGATATTATTATTCAGAAATATGTGTGTTTGAACTGTGAAACTCGGAATTATATTTTCATTAGTTATTATTGTGCAATATGTTGCCATATTATTAACTTGTATACCCAATATTCTCAATAATACAACAATAGAACACGTTTTATCTTTAAATTTTCTGCAAAACTCACATTTTTAATTAAATTATTAAAACGTTTAGAAATCTTAACAGCAGGTCGTTTATTTTAAAGTCTAAAGTCAATAATTGTCATAACATTATCAACAAATATGTCACAATAAATGTTAACATACACACACATACAAACACAAACAATCACATACAATTGAAGTCTTATTCAGAATTGCTTTCTGAGTTCTTTGCTCTGAATAAGACTTCAATTGTATGCGATTGTTTTTTTTTTTGTGTGCACAAATAAATGACTCCAAAATCCCGAAACCGAAGGGTGAAAATACAAAATTATCCTTCTTGTCGTCATCACTTTTATTACTTATAAAATGCTTCTAATTTGTTTTTAACCAAATTAAACAGCAAAAACAACAGAGGAATAATAAATATCTTTCATCCTTTCGGTGAAGGGAAAGGAAAAACAGACAGACGGACATATGAATAAAATAAGCGTTGAAGCAAAAAATTAAAAGCGGGAGATGAAACAATAATGACAACAAATAAAAAGTTATAAAACAAATGTTCTAACAACTGTATTAATAAGGATATTAACAATAACATGAATGACAGCAACAACAAAAACAAATATAACAGTCTTTTATTATAGTCAAGAAGTGATACCATGGAACCAAACCCCTTTTTTTGCTATGGTTTCATATGGATGGAATATTGAGAAAATAAAGCAAATTAGAATAAGGGATGATTGCATAGCGGGAAAAATGATTAAAATACAGTGTTGCGATGGGGAAAAAATAGAAACAAGTGAGAATGCTTTATTCGGCTAGTTGAATCTTTAGTATCCTTCACCACGAAATGTTAAGAAATATTATTCAATTCCACACGTCCTGTTCTAAAATACGTTGTAAGTATAAACTTTTGAACTAAGGACTTCTACTAACTCGTGCTCTACCCTAAATATCTGAAGCCTGTAAATTTCGTTTTTAACTTCATGTGCCAAATGCCATGAGATATCCTGAATGAGTTAAAGGGTTTTCTGATATTAAATATTCCGGTCATATGAAGGATAACCTCTCCCATGTCTTATCCAAAAAAATAATTAGACAGGACATAATTTCAGATTCCAAATTTCATGAAATTTAACAAGCGATTTGGTTGTAATCGTTCTTACCAATTATTCAGTTTTAGGAGATTGTCTCAGATATCACACGGGCCTATCTGGTCAGGGGCCTTCACGATGAACTCTGCAAAGTTGGCTACCTCGGGTTTATACAATTGATCATTTCGATCGATGCAGAATTCTACTACTAAAGAGTTCATTTCAGAATTACATATCAGCAATTAGTTTCCCTTATTCTTTATGTAAAAATCGGAGCAGATCAGTTTACTCGGAATCCATATGCTAACAATATCGGAAACAATTGTACGAGTATAATGGAAAATCTAGTAAAGGCACTTTCTGGACTGATAAAACAAAATCGGCAAAAACATCCTCAAACTGCCATTTGAAAGTCCTTTAGGACTTATGGCAAAGTAAGAAATTTAACTTCCTTTAAATAAGACTTTTCCCTGTAGATTGATTGATCGAAAAGAGAAAAATTTTGAACATTACGGTAAAAATATTGACCGAATAAAAACAAGTATAACTTAAGTGTTGCCTAAAGAACCTACAATTATAACTAAAGCGTTGGCCACGTATTTTAAACTCATGTAGATATTTCTCTTACAAAAAGTGTTGATATAGTATACAGCTTCTTACTCCGAGATCCTATTGCAAAACCGGTTTTGAGTCTATTCTACTCTCGTAGGAATATTACAGTTGTTATTGGAACAAACATCAAACCAGTTCTTTGGAACAAATAGACACGATTACGGAATTATAAGGAATAATATAAATTATTGGTTTTATTTTGAATCTCTGGTTTCGAGGAAGAAGAGTTCAATTTACAAGGATTGGATTCGCTATAGATTCGTCAGCGTGATTAAAGATAAAAATTCACTTTCAACTAATGTCGATTTTTCAGATCTTTTAGAAGTTCACATGTTATAATAGGGAGTATTAATGCAGACGATATTTGTTTTTTGGCCCCCTAACTACTTAGATTTCGCTTTTAACTAACGAAGCGTTAAGTTAACAGCAGAATTGGAACGTTTAAAATTAAAGGTTCCGAAGACAATAACTTTAATAAAAGTGTCGGTAATTTCTACTTACTTGGAAGCAATACATTTAAAAACTGGTCGATTGGCTAAGAATACTGAAAATCGTTCGCAGAGAGCATGGCAAGCGTTTGAGAAACGTTACCTGCAAAAGACCCCACCATAAATTTTGGGAAAGACAAACCAACAAATTATTGAGATTGAAATAATGAGATGAAAATGTTACAGAAACGGAACCCAAAAGAAATCAAAAGAAGTATTCTTCCAACTCAGATTGATTCTGGAATAAGCAGAATCAGAAAGCGTAGGAGAGAAGTAAAGGAATTAGCACATAAAAAATATATATTTTGGAATTTTATTAGGTGCGTATGCTCTTTGTAGAAATAACGAGAACACACATATATAGAGAAACCTGTACAGTGTGACTCTTCGCCCTTGGAATGTCTTGAATCGTTGGAATATAAATGATTCAGAAATTGATTTTGCATAATCATTGAAGATTTAAAATTTGAAACCAGTGTAAACGATTCATATTTTAAGTTCAAGCAGCGTAAGAGATCTATAAATAAAATAATTTTGATTAATATACAGACTCTTCACTCCACTGTGCTTAACGAATATTGCACCCAAATTATATAAAATTTAAATAAAGACTGGAAACAAATAAAGTCAAGAGGTTTTGAATATAAAATAGAATAAATAATAATAAATTATTGATGATCCATCCAACATAATTAGAACAAACGAAAGAACCCTGATGACAAATGTTGAAATTTTTTCTCTCCCTCTCTCTTCTTTGCTCATGTTTATTTTATTGAGTTTATTGGTTGTTTGTTTTTGGGAAGATTGTATTTAATAAATGGAACAAAGTAGTGCTAAATGTCCTTTTTTGTAAGGATTCTATTATCCTGATGTTATATTTTTTTGAATAGACTCATCTATGAATATAAAATAAAGAAGTTTTGTTAGCATGTTTGGATTTATTTACACCTTATAAAATGCGATAGGACCAAGATATTATTCCATAGCTCTCACAACAGATCCACAATATAATTTTATATATACCTTGGCTTTGCAATAAAATGGATTCAATAAAGATATATAAAAGCAAAATTGATGTCATAAATTTTACGAAAGCCGGTCCACAATTTTCTATTGCTCTCGTATAATATAAAGATTTCTTTCGGAATTTAATTGAGGTTCATAAAAAAGTACAAAGTGTCTTCATCTAGAAACCCTGATATAAACTTTTAATATTTTAAGAAATATTTTTAGACCAACCAAAATTTTATAAGAAAATCGTTAAAAAATTTGAAAGGCTTCCAAAAACTGCTCCAAAATTGACCACATAAATCTTAGAAATATGCTAACGAATCGAAGACATCGCATTTGAATAAAAATATTTAACGAATTATCAGTCTAAAGTACGAGAAAGGGCTTCATATAAAAGTTGTAGTCAGATATGCTCCGATATTCATAAAACCCGTTTTACATATTGATACCGTTCCAAAGGTACTCTAGTGCAGCATTTTAATAAATCATTTTAATATTTGAAAGATTTTATTTGCTGAAATCCCTATTCAAATAAGATGTTAGACGGATGTGGATCAATAATCTTGAAGTTTGTCACACATTAAAGTTATAAGACAATAATTATTAGATTTCATTTATATATTGTTATATATAGGAGAAAGGACTTTATATGGAAACTATGGGCCGATATTCCGGAAATTAGTTACATCAGATTTCGTTGAATTTTCGAACTAAAGGACCTTTGTATTTAAAGTGAAGAAACTAATTGGAAAGAGTATAAATGATGAAGAAGAGAAGAAATGTAAGTGCTCTAATTTGTCCAGCCGTTAGAATCGCAAATACTGTGAAAAATAAAAGCAGCAGTCATATCATGGAACCATTCGGAGTTATGAATAAAATCAAATATATCAATATAACAGAATTCAAATCCGTCAGAGAGAGCAACTGGAACGATGAGAAATCGTTTCATCCTTCGCATTTCAACATTTCAACATCATGGGAAGGAAGACCCATTTTTTCTTTCATTTACTCCAAAATGAAAATGTACAGATACTGCAGTAACTAAGTTTCTCAAAAGAGTTTCGTGATTTTGAATAAGAATAACGTCCTGAACATAACTAATATTGACCACATCATTTTAGAAAGTACGTTAGTTTTTTACTGAGTTACACTTTAACGTAAAGATATCAGCGTAGCGGTAAACCTGATTAGTTCCAGGTCTATGCACCCAGATCAGAGGAATGTTTAAAGTATTGAATTAATATAAAGAACATTTCAAGTGATTTCCAACAGAAAACGGCCCAATTGAATTGAACTTTAAATACGACATTTAATTCATATTTTTGGACCCAGTCTCCTGCATCTTATGGCGGGGTTACATACTATTCTAGCAAATGTGTTGAAACTCCCCTTCGACTGCTAACGAGGATTAATCCCAAAATGTAGCTGTATGTTATGATATATTTTATATAATTTCAGTTACTATTTATTCAACAAATAAGAAAAGATTTACAGATATCTGAGTACATTTCAGATATCGGCCAAATATATCTTAGGGGGAGAAGTACCTCCCCCCACAAGGTAAATATTAATTGACAAATGTATAAAGAACTAGTAAAACAAGAAATTTTGGAAGTTTTATTAGACAAAATGTTGGATGGATAGGAGCGGATGGAGGTAACACCTATACAAAGTAAATATTAATTATTTAATATCTAAAAGACGGAGAGTATTTCGTCTCAATTACTCTCCCAAGGAAGTGTTTTAGTGGACAGAATAAAGGACGGAAAGGATCAAATATTTATTATGAAATAGCGAAAGAACTATTGAAGTGAGACTACTAAGATTTCAACCCAATTTACAATGTACATAATGTACGACTGATAGGATCAGGGGGAGGTGAAGAAGCACCATGCATAATTTACGACTGATAGCATCAGGGGGTGTAAAGAAGCACCCATGTAAATCAAATATTAACTTCTGATTAAATGTAGAACATTTAAAGGGAACGTAAAAAAATGTTTTCCCAATCAGTTTCTTAAAGAATTGCTGTAGTGAGGTATCCCCCGCACAATGCGATTATTACTTCTCGGAAATGGATAGTAAATAGGATCAGTTAAGAGAGAATATCAAATATTTGGATAACTTTTTCATCTAGAGCATCCAAATTTTGTTACTTTTTATAAAAAAGTTTTTCTAGAAAACTTAGAACGGACAGACTGTGAAAGAAGATGTCTAATACACGACCCGTTTTATAAATTTTTACACTCTGCGCCACAATTGGTGGTCGGGGTATAATGCGTTTGTGCTTAAGTTTGTAACGCACAGAAAAAATAATAAAAGTATGAATATAAAGCGTTTTTAACGAAATTTGGCCCAAACAAATCTAATAATATTCTAAAATGAATGTGCCAAATTATACGAGGATCGGTACATTATTTCTCATAGGTCCCATATTACTTTCCTTAAATCTCTTATATATCCAAGTATTGTGATTAGAATTACTCTAATTTAGATAAGTTAAAGCAAAAATCGATGTGCGAAATTTTACGAGGGTCGATACATAAATTCATCTAGCTCCCGTATTATTCCCCTAGAAGAAGTCCTTTTAAAGGGCTCAAATAAAACATATATATTAATACCATATTCTACCACTACACTCTCAAGCACAAATTAGCAAATATATATTTATACGAGGCGTCGATCATTAACTTTTGAAAGCTACCATTAATAACCAGCAACTTAGTGTAGGTTATAAAATAGTCAGTCATGGCTGTTTTTGTGAATTAAAGTCGGAAAAGAAAGCCAACACTTGTGGCTTCTTAATGGATCCGTAAAGGGCACCGCATATGAGTTTGTAACTGTATATGTGTATAATAATTAGAGTAGAAAATTTAACATTTGTTATTGTTGTAAGGATTTTTATGTCATCATTATAGCAGTGAAAAAGAAGAGAGAGAGAGAGAGAGAGAGTAATGCTAATTTCTATAATTTTCAACTGAATTTGTAGTGGTGTTAATTTCCCTTTATTTTAACGGTAAAATGTAAATGTATAAAGTGCCTTTTAGTTTTTTTTAGGTTATGGTTACGAATAACAACAACAACAGCAGCAATAATAATAAAATAATAAAATGTTGTCAGTTGTTGGTTACGTCGAAATGCTTTTAATTCATTAAATTGATGACAATTTGCTTGATTTGTATTTTTTGTTGTTTCGCTGCATTTGTCAGACTGTCGATCTTTGTATGTCTCTCGAAAAATAAAACGCTGTCTCAGTGGCACATGTTCAATTTGCTTTTATTTTTTTTTATTTTTGTAACATTTGCGATATTTTAAATTTATTTAATATTCACATTTGTTTTTTATATATTTTTTGTTTTGTTAATGTTTCAGTTAGATTCATCGTCTAACTGACTAAATGACTTTAACGAAAAATATCTTCTCAGAAATAGAGACCGGGAGTATGAATGACTGCTGGCAAAACAAAACAAAAACAAAAAAAACAAATATCTGTTGAATTATTTATGAGTTTTTAATTGTGAGGCGTCGTTTAACGCCTGCCGTTTTTTCGCTTGTTTTGTTTTTTTTTTTTTGGTTTTTGTTTTTGTTCCAGCATCTAGTGGGTTTACCTAACATCTGATTTGTTGGTTTTGTCGTTGGTTGGTGGCCCCTGTGTGTCATTTCACAAATGTATGATTCAGGTTTAAAGTTAGAAATCACACAAGATGTTTGCGTTTTGCCTTCTGTTTGCAAAAATGCAATTTGCCAACTTTGTATTATGAATTGAGATAAATGCACAGTTGGATTTAATGGTCAAGATGTGTATAAATTAATTATTTAATTAATTAATTTATAAATTTTTCCTTTTATTCACATATAAAATATTTAAATTAATTAACGGTTTTTTTCATTTCTGTTATATCAGACAGGTTGTGCATATGTTTTCTTCTTTTCCAAAGATTTTATCTTAATTATCATTCTTTGTTGTTTATCAGAATTTTATAGAAAAATATTTAAGATTCAAATGACAAGATTTTGTCCAATACAGCAAAGATTACCTTTTCCGTATTATTAATTTACCTTTAAACTAATAAAAGCCTCATTAGGAACACACATACCTGAAAGTAAACAAATAAAAAAACATTATTAAGAAAGTATTCAGACAATAGAGTCATCGTTATATAAATATAATGGAGAATTTAAGAGTGAGTACACGAAAATATAAAGAGAATTCCGCAGTACAAGGAATTTTTTTTCGGACAACTTTTTTGAGCTCCATAGTGCTCACAGGCGTTGACTATGATTACTAGTCAAGATCTTTTCCAGTTTAGCTCTGTTCTAGTTCAGTTCTGCCATTCTATTTCAGTTCTAGTTCAATTCTATTTCAGTTCTACTTCAGTTCTATTTCAGTTCTACTTCAGTTCTAGTTCAGTTCCTCTTCAGTTCCAGTTCAGATCTGGTTCAATTTCAGTTCTAGTTCAATTCTATTTCAGTTCTAGTTCAGTTCTAGTTCAGTTCTGGTTCAATTCTGTTTCAGTTCTACTTCAGTTTTAGTTCAGTTCCACTTCAGTTCTAGTTCAGTACTAGTTCAATTCTATTTCAGTTCTAGTTCAGTACTAGTTCAATTCTATTTCAGTTCTAGTTCAGTTCTACTTCAGTTCTGGTTGAGTTCTAGTTCAGTTCTACTTTAGTTCTAGTTCAGTTCTGGTTCCATTCTATTTCAGTTATAGTTCAATTCTATTTCAGTTCTACTTCAGTTCTATTTCAGTTCCACTTCAGTTCCAGTTCAGATCTGGTTCAATTCTATTTCAGTTCTAGTTCAATTCAATTTCAGTTCTAGTTCAGTTCTAGTTCAATTCTGGTTCAATTCTGTTTCAGTTCTACTTCAGTTTTAGTTCAGTTCCACTTCAGTTCTAGTTCAGTACTAGTTCAATTCTATTTAGTTCTAGTCAGTTATTCAATTCTATTTCAGTTCTAGTTCAGTTCTAGTTCAGTTCTAGTTCAATTCTATTTCAGTTCTACTTCAGTTCTAGTTCAATTCTATTTCAGTTCTAGTTCAGTTATATTTCAGTTTACTTCAATTAGTTCTATTTCAGTTCTAGTTCAGTTCTGGTTCCATTCTAGTTCAATTCTATTTCAGTTCTAGTTCAGTTCTGGTTCCATTCTATTTCAGTTCAGTTTAGTTCAATTCAGTTCTATTTCAACACATCAATAGTAGCCAAATTCTTATTTCTCATATATTAAATTGAAATAATCTCCTTTTCTACAAAAATACTTTCAAAAAACTACCTTTTCTCACTAGATACCTCAAAATTTCAGTACAGACAAAAATTAAAAATGTATATCTATTGATGACTCTAAATATAGTCCATCAATTAACTTGTCAATCGTATGTTTGAAGGCAACAACAACAAAAACAATAATAAAAAACCTCGTGAAGTACCCCAAATGACATTATGTTTACATTTGTCTTTAGATGTCAAATGATCTAAACAACAGACTACGACTACGAGAAGTAATCAATTATTTGACGACAACGGAAAAGCAACTACAAACACCATCTCTCGAGCAGCAACAACATCGACAACAAAAACAACCACAACAATTGTTCATACAGTTAACGCACGTGCAACAGAAAATTTGTAACGGCATCACAAACAATTGTTTGTCTGATCTAAAAGAACAACAACAACAATGACAACAACAACTATGAAGGCAATAGGAACATGTGGCAACAACAGTTGCAAATAAATGTCGTTGCACTCATTAGTTGTTCAAAGTGTGTGTGTGTGTTTTTTCAGAGTTGAAGTTTTTTATTTGAAATTGTTGTTATTTTATTATAACAATGGAAATTAAAGACAAAAAAAAATTTGCTATAAAAATAAAAACATGATATAAAAGAGCTTTGAACTGTTTCTCTTACTGATCGCAAAACAAAAAATAGCAAAAGCAACACTACACAACAACAACAGAAGAAAAAAATTAATGAAAATATCAAGAAAAATAACAAAATAAATTCTTTTTTATGCAAAGTGCATACAAATGTTGCTGCTATTTATCAAATCAACAACTGTAAATATTTGAGTGGGTAAATTGATAAGTTGCTATAAAGAAAATGTTCGTTGAATTTCTTCTTTGAGAACATTTTTGAAAAAAATTTCTTCTCCAGAAAATCTTCAAAAAAAATTTTCTTTCTAGAGAAAATTTACTTGAAAATTTCTTTCTAAAGAAAATTACCAAGAAATTTTTTTTATAGAAAATTTCCAAAAAATTTTCTTTCTATAGAAAATTCCAAAAAATTTTCTTTCTATAGAAAATTACCAAAAAATTTTCTTTCTATAGAAAATTTTCCAAAAAATTTTTCTTTCTATAGAAAATTTCCAAGAAATTTTCTTTCTATAGAAAATTTCTAAGAAATTTGCTTCTATAGAAAATTTCCAAGAAATTTTCTTTCTATAGAAAATTTTTAGAAATTTTCTTTCTATAGAAAATTTTTAAGAAATTTTCTTTCTATAGAAAATTTCCAAGAAATTTTCTTTCTATAGAAAAATTTCAAGAAATTTTCTTTCCGTAGTAAATTTCCAAGAAATATTCTTTTGTAGAAAATTTCCAAGAAATTTTCTTTTTGTAGAAAATTGCCAAGAAAATTTTCTTTTTGTAGAAAATTTTCAAGAAATTTTCTTTTTGTAGAAAGTTTTCAAGAAATTTTCTTTTTATAGCAAATTTCAAGAAATTGCAATTTCGAAGAAATTTTCTTTCTATAAAAAATTTCCAAGAATTTTTCTTTCTATAAGAAATTCCAAGAAATTTTCCTTCAATAGAAAATTTCCAAGAAATTTTCTTTCTATAGAAAATTTCCAAGAAATTTTCTTTCTATAGAAATTTCCAAAAAAAATTTCTTTCCATTGAAAATTTCCAAGAAATGTTCTTTCCATAGAAAATTTCCAAGAAATTTTCTTTCTATAGAAAATTTCCAAGAATTTTCCTTTCTATAGAAAATTTCCAAGAAATTTTCTTTCTATAGAAAATTTCCAAGAATTTTCTTTCTATAGAAAATTTCCAAGAAATTTCCTTTCTATAGAAAATTTCCAAGAAATTTTCTTTCTATAGAAATTTCCAAGAAATTTGAGAAAATTTTCAAAGAAATTTCTTTCTTTAGAAAATTTTTAAAAAACTTTCTTTAGAAAATTTTCAAAGAAACTTTCTTCTCTTTAGAAAATTTTTTTAAAAATTTTCTTTTCTTAGAAAATTTTTTTTCTTTACAACAATTTCAAGAAATCTTGTTTCTATAGAACATTTTCAAGAAATTTTATTTCTTTAAAAAATTTTCAAAGAAATTTTCTTTCTATAGAAAATTTCCAAGAAATTTTCTCTCTATAGAAAATATCCAGAAAATTTCTCTCTATAGAAAGAAAATTTCCAAGAAATTTTCCAAGAAATTTTCTTTCTACAGAAAGAAAATTTCAAAAAATTTTCTTTCTATAAAAAATTTCCAAGAAATTGTCTTTCTATAGAAAATTTCCAAGAAATTGTCCTTCTTTAGAACATTTTCAAGAAATTTTCTTTCTATAGAACATTTTCAAGAGTTTTCTTTCTATAGAACATTTTCAATTTACCCTGATGAGAATTTTAGTTTATTTGTAAAGATAAAGATGTGTGCACACATGTATATTTGTACAAACAGATGGATAATGTCTGATTTGTTGCTGTTGATCATCATGTGATGCAGATGAAATTTTAGAAAATTTTCAATAGAAAATTTTTAAAGAAATTTCTTTCTTTAGAAAATTTTCAAACAAATTTTCTTTCTTTAGAAAATTTTCAAACAAATTTCTTCTTTAGAAAATTTTCAAACAAATTTTCTTTCTTTAGAAAATTTTCAAACAAATTTTCTTTCTTTAGAAAATTTTCAAAGAAATTTTCTTTCTACAGAAAATTTCAAGAAATTTTCTTTTTATAGAAAATTTCCAAGAAATTTTCTTTTTATAGAACATTTTCAATTTACCCTGATGAGAATTTAGTTTATTGTAAAGATAAAGATGTGTGCACACATGTATATAAATTTGTACACAAAGATGGATAATGTCTGACATTTGTTGCTGTGATCATCATGTTGATGCAGATGATGTTTTATGATGATGACGACGACGACGTCGTCTACGACAACGATGATGTCGATCTTTGCACAAACAAAAAAAAGAATAAGAAAAAATAGCGACTCATTTGTTGTTGTTATTTATATGCAAAAATTAAAAACAACAACGAGAAAAAAAAACATATGTTGTCTGTGACTGCAATTGTCTACAAATTTATAAAAAGTTTTTTTTTTTTATTTTGTTTTTGTAAAAAAGAAACTCAGACTTGTAAAGAGAATGAGTCCATTGCTAGTTGATGATTTTTGCTACTGATGATCAACGCTTTTGCTTAGTTAACTCAGTTGTTGTTGTCATGCTGTTGTTGTTGATTACAATCGAACTGAAACCAAGTTCATTTATTATTGTTGTTGCTGGTGCTCCGTTTTAATCGTGGGTCTTTTAAAGTAATTGTAAAATTATTATTAATAGACATTTGTTTTTGTCCGTTTGTCTGTCTGTTTAAATTAAGAGTTGATATTTTTCAATCTCTGTAACGATCATTCAGTCATTTAGTCTGATTCATGCATGCATGCATGGTGAGTTGAATGGCTTGACTGTCTGTAGTTGTAGTTGTTAATGCCAAATTCTGACAGCTGCGACAATCAGCAATTGTTTGCTGTCGTTGTTAAACAGCAAGCAACAACAACAACAGCGTCAACATCTTCTTTTCATCTTTATAATTTCAATTCTCTTCTTGTCTTGTTGCAACAATTGCAAAATGCCTCATTTATTTTAGTGATCTATTTTCAAAAGTCTCTTCATTTGTTTGCTCTCTTTGTCTAAGGAATGAAATCGAAAAATTCTTAAGAATTTTAGATTGTGAAAAATCGGCCAGATCACACGTTTCGTCATACAGCTAAAATTTTAGCAGCGATCCTGTCGGGAGCTTTTTGAGGCTTTGATGTTTTGGTACGAAAAGTTTAAGCTAATCCAGGTTTAACTTTAACTTTTAGTACCAAAAAGTCCCGTGCTCAGAGCTAACCGGGCTACTTTCCTAACGGATACTTTGGGAGCCCTTGCGAATTTTTTTTTTGCTTTAAAACTTTAGGTGGACCATTTCTTCTACCAGTAAATTTTTCGGAGCTCTGTCAATTATTGTGGATCTGGGCGGGCCAACAGCAGGCATACAGACAGACTGACGGCCATAGCTAAATCGACTCAGATTTTGATTTAATTCCAAAATATATATACTTCATGGGATGTGAAATGATTCCCTCTTACCGTTACATACCCTCTTCATCACTTGTGGTGGTGGATATAAAAATCAAATAACCCTTCGGTTAAAAGTTTCAATCAAAAATGTGGTGTAGCGCCTTTTCTCGATCTCACTCCTTATAAGAGATTTTTTTATTCTTTTCTCGTTTTTTAGTTTAAATAATTAACTAAAAACTAAAATATGACTGCATCATTAAGTGCCACCTAAATTGTTCCTCTATTTAGTTGTTTTAAGTTTAAGTCAATTAGTCTTCTGGTATTTTCAAACGTATTTAAATCGAAAAAAAGTATTGCAACATTGCTCCCATTACAGAGTACGAGACAGACCGGACATTTTAGTTTTGTCTGATATGAACAATTGTCAGATTGGTGAGTC
>PYHX02000413.1:37188435-37758719 GCA_004302925.2 Cochliomyia hominivorax | reverse complement strand
AAAAAATAGATCGCAAATTTTATATAAAACTGACACCAATCGCAAAACTTCCTCTTAAAAAAATCCATCGCAAATAAGTGTACGCTTCGCCAATTTTACTAGAATGAAAATCGATCGCAACTTTTATGTAACTTGAAAACTGACAAATCGATCAGCAAAAATCTCTCGCAAATTTTCTAGAAATAGAATATTGATTGCAAATTTTTACTAGAACGAAAATCGATCGCAATTTTTATGTAACATGAAAATTGTTCGAAATTTTTTTCCAAAACGAAAACAGCGATCGCAAATTTTCTCCTGAACAAAAAGTGATCGCAAATTATCTCTATAAAACAAAATTCATCAAAAAATTTTCTAAAACGAATAGATCGCAAATTTTATATAAAACTAATACTGATCGCATCGCAAATTTTCTCTTAAACAAAAATCAATCGCAAATTTTATGCAAAACCATTATCGATCGCAAATTTGCTCTATTAGCATATTTTGTTAGCCGACTTGTATCTCTCCAATATGTAAAATAATTCTAAACACAATATTATTTTTTTTTATTTTGCCATCTGTGATTTTTTTCGCATTTTCATATTATACAAGTTGATTAATTGCTTGATCTCTTTGCTATTAGTTTTTGTAATAAATTTTATGCAAAAAAAAAAAACTTATAAAATCGCATAAACCAAAAAAATCGAATTTAACTTTACAATCTGATAACTAAAACAACAACAACAATCAATTGAAATTTTATAATAAATGAAAAAAAAAAATGATCGAGAAAAAAAATTTCCAAACTTGTTTTTGTAAAATTTGGATTGCGGCACCTGTATTGAATACGAGTAGTTTTCATACGCAAATTGTGCGTATTTATTGTCATTTTTCGAATAAAATCTTTTAAATAATGAACAAAAATGTTGTTTGACACCTTGATTTACATTTTTAACAATTAAAAGTAATTAAATTTTTGTTTTAAAGATTTTTCAGATTTTTTTTCAAAATTTTTCAAAATCTATAGAATTGTATTTTGAGAGTGAAAAATTTATATAGTTTAAGGCTTTTTCTAAAGCTTCATAATCAATCTATGTCGGAGTTAGTTTAATGACTTAATGTTTGATATAAATTTATAAAGTAATTAAATTGTTTCATTAAAATGTAATTAATTATTTAATTAAAATTTTTTAATACTCTATTTATCAAAAAAAAATTTCAACTTCTGAGCGATTTTTTAAATGCGTTATCTTATGAGAAAAGACAAGCCCATATTTTTAAGGCGTGGCTGTGATCATTACAAATCTAGGTGATCCCAAAAAAATTAATTATTGCGAATATATTGCAGCAATTTTTGGTTTATGTTTTCATATTCAAAACTCATACTTTTTTATTGGGTATACAAATTAATAATATCGATATTTTTTGTTAAGCGTCTGCCTGTACTTGGCCAATTCAAGATTTATTTGTGACAAAATTTAATTAAATATATTTATATCTGCGATTTTATAATCTTAAACCTATATTCCGGGAAGAAATTTGTATGTATGAGCTACCGGCAATATAGGGCAGAACATGACCAGATTCATCCATGGCAATATATGAATTTTTACATCAAGATATTTCTAAATCTTTGAACTGTATAGTGTTCACAATGTTTGCATGGACAACCTGACAGATGGACAGGGATCGTTAGATCAACTCATAAAGTGATTCAAAGCCGATCGGTACACTTCAATGTGGGTGTAAAACCATCATAATTTCTTTGCTTAAATGAAAATCGATTATTTGGAGGAAACAGATCAGACTGTTTCTCTAAAATTAAAATCGGTCACAAATTTTCTCTTAAACGAAAATCAATCGACTTTTTCAAATTGTATTCTGATAAGAATTCACCGCTATTTTTTCTGAAAATTGATCGCGAATCAGGTTCAAAAATTTGCAAAATATTTGCTGTGAAAATTGTTGGTATGATTTGTCGAACATAAATACCGATTGTAATTTATTAATTGATTCCAAAATCGCAAAATTGGTATAAAATGAATATCGATCGTATATTTTCTCTTAAACAAAAATCGATCGAAAGAAAAGCCCTTTAACAATTTTTCTCTAACATGAAAAATTATTGCAAATTTGACTCAAACGAGAATCAATCCCGAATTTTATTTCAAACGAAAATCAATCGCAAATTTTTTAGAAGAATAAAAATCGATCGTAATTTTTATCCAACATGGAAACCGATCGTAATTTTTTCCAGAATGAAAATTGATGGCAAATTTCTTGTTGAGTGGAAATAAATCGCAAATTTATATAAAACTAATACCGATCGCTTCTTTATAAGAAAAGTGGGTGTAATGCAATTGTTTATCGTGATGTAAATTATAAAAATATGTACAGAATGTTGCCCATAATTAACGCTACTTTTCCCATATATCATTTTGTATTTCTGTTCTGAAATAAAGCGCATTTTAGTAAAGACGATCATCATAGTTTCAATCAAAAGAAGCAAGGTCTGGGCTGAAACACTGTAATGATAAAAGTTGATGGCCTCGTATCCGGTAGATATCCATCAGACTGCCTACCTTTGCTGGCCGAATCCGATTTCAAGACCCCATAATAAAAACACCGAAATTTTATTTTAACAGTTTCATAATATAAACACCTTAGATCCCATCAAATGCAGAGCATACATTGGTGTCAAGGGTGAATTGGTTCCCATATGAATAGGAACTGACCAGACGTTCAGAGGCAATTTTGCAATTCACAAAAAATCACAATTTTTGTGGTGAATGAAAATTTTCTTTAAAATTGATCGCTAATTTTCTAAAAATATAGTAACACAAAGCATACAAGTTTGTTTGTCATTGAAATCGATTGTGCACGAAATCACCATCAAATCACCCAAAATTAACAAGTTGGCGATTGCTATTCGTAAGCTTTTACCAACAATCGATATTATTATTGAGAAATATGTGTGTTTGAACTGTGAAACTCGGAATTATATTTTCATTAGTTATTATTGTGCAATATGTTGCCATATTATTAACTTGTATACCAATATTCTCAATAATACAACAAATAGAACACGTTTTATCTTTAAATTTTCTGCAAAACTCACATTTTTAATTAAAATTATTAAAACGTTTAGAAATCTTAACAGCAGGTCGTTTATTTTAAAGTCTAAAGTCAATAATTGTCATAACATTATCAACAAATATGTCACAATAAATGTTAACATACACACACATACAAACACAAACAATCACATTACAATTGAAGTCTTATACAGAATTGCTTTCTGAGTTCTTTGCTCTGAATAAGACTTCAATTGTATGCGATTGTTTTTTTTTTTGTGGCACAAATAAATGACTCCAAAATCCCGAAACCGAAGGGTGAAAATACAAAATTATCCTTCTTGTCGTCATCACTTTTATTACTTATAAAATGCTTCTAATTTGTTTTTAACCAAAATTAAACAGCAAAAACAACAGAGGAATAATAAATATCTTTCATCCTTTCGGTGAAGGGAAAGGAAAAACAGACAGACGGACATATGAATAAAATAAGCGTTTGAAGCAAAAAAAATAAAAGCGGGGAGATGAACAATAATGACAACAAATAAAAAGTTATAAAACAAATGTTCTAACAACTGTATTAATAAGGATATTAACAATAATATGAATGACAGCAACAACAAAAACAAATAATAACAGTCTTTATTATAGTCAAGAAGTGATACCATGGAACCAACCCCTTTTTTTTGCTATGGTTTCATATGGATGGAATATTGAGAAATAAAGCAATTAGAATAAGGGATGATTGCATAGCGGGAAAATGATTAAAATACAGTGGTTGCGATGGAAGAAAATATTTATGGAAATAAAAAACAGTGAGAATGCTTTATTCGACTAGTGAATCTTTAGTATCCTTCACCACGAAATATTAAGAAATATTATTCAATTCCACACGTCCTGTTCTAAAATTACGTTGTCAAGAATATTTTTGATTTTATTGCTCCATCAATGCTTCAATTATAATTAAATTTCTTGTCGCTGATTTAGAGATAAGAGATATTAAGTATAACCTGTTGAAAGGACTTCTACTAACTCGTGCTCTACCCTAAATATATGAAACCTATGAATTTCGTTTTTAACTTCATGTGCCAAATGTCATGAGATATCCTGAATAAGTTAAAGGGTTTTGTGATATTAAATATTCCGGTCATATGAAGGATAATCCTCTCCCATGTCTTATCCAAAAAAATTAATTGGATATAACATAATATCAGATTCCAAATTTCATGAAATTTAACAAGCGATTTGGTTGTAATCGTTCTTACATTTATTTAGTTTTAGGAGATTGTCTCAGATATCAGTCTATAGCTTTTTTACTACTAAATCGATTTAGCCAAATCAAATACTTAAATGTGAGCGTGTCAACAAAAGATAGACAGACAGACAGACAGACAGACAGACAGACAGACAGACAGAAAAACAGAGGGCATAACTAAATCGGCATTATCTGATCAGGGGTCTTCACGATGACTCTGCAAAGTTGGCTACCTCGGGTTTATACAATTGATCATTTCGACTGATGTAGAATTCTACTACTAAAGAGTTCATTTCAGAATAAGTTATCAGCAATTAGTTTCCCTTATTCCTTATGTAAAAATCGGAGCAGATTTGTTTACACGGAATCCATATGCTAACAATATCGGAAACAATTGCACGAGTTTAATGGAGAATCTAGTAAAGGCACTTTCTGGACTGATAAAACAAAATCGGCAAAACTGCCATTTGAAAGTCCTTTAGGACTTGTGGCAAAGTAAGAAATTTAACTTCCTTTAAATAAGACTTTTCCCTGTAGATTGATTGATCGAAAAAGAGAAAAATTTTGAACATTACGGTAAAATATTGACCGAATAAGAAACAAGAATAACTTAAGTGTTACGTAAAGAACCTACAAGTATAACTAAAGCGTTGACCACCTATTTTAAACTCATGTAGATATTTCTCTTACAAAAAGTGTTGAAATAATATGCAGCTTCTTACACCGAGATCCTATTGCAAAACCGGTTTTGAGTCTATTCTACTCTCGTAGGAATATTACAGTTGTTATTGGAACAAACATCAAACCAGTTCTTTGGAACTTATGGACACCATTACGGAATTATAAGGAATAATATAAATTCTTGGGTTTATTTTGAATCTCTGGTTTCGAGGAAGAAGAGGTCAATTATAAAGAATGGATTCGCTATAGATTCGTCAGGCGTGATTAAAGATAAAAAATTCACTTTCAACTAATGCCGATCTTTCAGATCTTTTAGAAGTTTACATGTTATAATAGAGAGTATTAATGCAGGCGATATTTGTTTTTTTGGCCCCCAACTACTCAGATTTCGCTTTTAACTAACGAAGCGTTAAGTTAACAGCGGTATTGGAAGGTTTAAAAATAAAGGTTCCGAAGACAAAAACTTTGATAAAAATGTCGGTAATTTCTACTAACTTGGAAGCAATACATTTAAAACTGGTCGATTGGCTAAGAATACTGAAAATCGTTCGCAGAGAGCATGGCAAGCGTTTGTGAAACGTTACCTGCAAAAGACCCCACCTGAATGCTGACCAACAACTATATCAAACCATACATTTTGGGAAAAGACAAACCAACAAATTATTGAGATTGAAATAATGAGATGAAAATGTTACAGAAACGGAACCCAAAAGAAATCAAAAGAAGTATTCTTCCAACTCAGATTGATTCTGGAATAAGCAGAATCAGAAAGCGTAGGAGAGAAGTAAAGGAATTAGCACATAAAAAATATATATTTTGGAATTTTATTAGGTGCGTATGCTCTTTGTAGAAATAACGAGAACACACATATATAGAGAAACCTGTACAGTGTGACTCTTCGCCCTTGGAATGTCTTAAATCGTTGGAATATAAATGGTTCTGAAATTGATCTTGCATAATCATTGAAGATTTAAAATTTGAAACCAGTGTAAACGATTCATATTTTAAGTTCAAGCAGCGTAAGAGATCTATAAATAAAATAATTTTGATTAAAATACAGACTCTTCACACCACTGTGCTTAACGAATATTGCACCCAAATTATATAAAATTTAAATACGAGACTGGAAACAAATAAAGTCAAGAGGTTTTGAATATAAAATAGAATAAATAATAATAAATTATTGATGATCCATCCAACATAATTAGAACAAATGAAAGAACCCTGATGACAAATGTTGAAATTTTTTCTCTCCCTCTCTCTTTTTTGCTCATGTTTATTTTATTGAGTTTATTGGTTGTTTGTTTTTGAGAAGATTTTATTTAATAAATGGAACAAAGTAGTGCTAAATGTCCTTTTTTGTAAGGATTCTATTATCCTGATGTTATATTTTTTTGAATAGACTCATCTATGGATATAAAAAATTAAGTTATGTCAGCATGTTTGGATTTATTTATACCTTATAAAAAGCGATAGGACCAAGATATTATTCCATAGCTCTCACAACAGATCCACAATATAACTTTATTTATACCATGGCTTTGCAATAAAAATGGACTCAATAAAGATATATAAAAGCAAAATTGATGTCATAAATTTTACGAAAGCCGGTCCACAATTTTCTATTGCTCTCGTATAATATAAAGATTTCTTTCGGAATTTAATTGAGGTTCATAATAAAGTACAAAGTGTCTTCATCTAGAAACCCTGATATAAACTTTTAATATTTTAAGAAATATTTTTAGACCAACCAAAATTTTATAAGAAAATCGTTAAAAAATTTGAAAGACTTCCAAAAACTGTTCCAAGATCAACCACATAAATCTTAGAAATATGTTAACGAATCGAAAACATTGCATTTGAAAAAAATATTTAACGAATTATCAGTCTAAAGTACGAGAAAGGGCTTCATATAAAAGTTGTAGTCAGATATGCTCCGATATTCATAAAACCCGTTTTACATATTGATACCGTTCCAAAGGTACTCTAGTGCAGCATTTTAATAAATCATTTTAATATTTGAAAGATTTTTATTTGCTGAAATCCCTATTCAAATAAGATGTTAGACGGATGTGGATCAATAATCTTGAAGTTTGTCACACATTAATGTTATAAGACTATAATTATTATATTTCATTTATATATTGTTATATATAGGAGAAAGGACTTTATATGAAAACTATGGGCCGATATTCCGGAAATTAGTTACATCAGATTTCGTTGAATTTTCGAACTAAAGGACCTTTGTATTTAAAGTGAAGAAACTAATTGGAAAAGGGTATAAATGATGAAGAAGAGAAGAAATGTAAGTGCTGTAATTTGTCCAGCCGTTAGAATCGCAAATTCTGTGAAAAATAAAAGCAGCAGTCATATCATGGAACCATTCGCAGTTGTGAATAAAATCAAATATATCAAAATAACAGAATTCAAATCCGTCAGAGAGAGCAACTGGAACGATGAGAAATCGTTTTTCATTTCCTTCGCATTTCAACATCATGGGAAGGAAGACCCATTTTTCTTTCATTTACTCAAAAATGAAAATGTACAGATACTGCAGTAACTAATTTTCTCAAAAGAGTTTTCGTGATTTTGAATAAGAATAACGTCCTGAACAAAACTAATATTGACCACATCATTTTAGAAAGTACGTTGCTTTTTACTGAGTTGAACTTGAACGTAAAGATATCATTTAATATTCTCTGGGTCTCGGCCAGAGACCCAGAGAATATTAAAAGAACTATTGAAAGAACTATTGAAGTGAGACTACTAAGATATCAACTAAATCACAATGTTACTAGACATAATGTACGACTGATAGCATCAGGGGGTGTAAAGAAGCACCCATGTAAATCAAATATTAACTTCTGATTAAATGTAGAACATTTAAAGCGAACGTAAAAAATGTTTTCCCCATCAGTTTCTTAAAGAATTTCTGTAGTGAAATATTTAGGGCAGATAGGACCAGAGGTATCCCCCGCACAATGCGATAATTACTTGTCGAAAATGAATAGTAAATAGGATCAGTTAAGAGAGAATATCAAATATTTAGATAACTTTTTCATCTAGAGCATCCAAATTTTGTTACTTTTTTATGAAAAAGTTTTTCTAGAAAACTTAGAACGGACAGACTGAGAAAGGAGATGTCTAATACACGACCCGTTTTATAAACTTTTATATCCTGCGCCACAATTGGTGTTCGGGGTATAATGCGTTTGTGCTTAAGTTTGTAACGCACAGAAAAAATATTACCACTTAAAAGTATGAATATAAAGCGTTTTTAACAAAATTTGGCCCAAACAAATCTAATAATATTCTAAAATGATGTGCCAAATTATACGAGGATCGGTACATTATTTCTCATAGGTCCCATATTACTTCCCTTAAATCTCATATATTCTCAAGTATTGTGATTACAATTAGTGAAATTTAGATAAATTAAAGCAAAAATCGATGTGCGAAATTTTACGAGGGTCGATACATAAATTTATCTAGCTCCCGTAATATTCTCCTAGAAGAAGTCCTTTTAAAGGGCTCAAAAAACATATATATTAATACCATATTCTACTACTACACTCTCAAGTACAAATTAGCAAATATATATTTATACGAGGGTCGATCACTAACTTCTGAAAGCTACCATTAATAACCAGAAACTAGGTGTTGGGTATTAAATAGTCAGTCATGGCTGTTTTTTGTGAATTAAAGTCGGAAAAGAAAGCCAACACTTGTGGCTGCTTAATGGATCCGTAAAGGGCACCGCATATGAGTTTGTAACTGTATATGTGTATAATAATTAGAGTAGAAAATTTAACATTTGTTATTGTTGTAAGGATTTTTATGTCATCATTATAGCAGTGAAAAAGAAAAGAGAGATAGAGAGAGAGAGAGAGAGAGAGAGAGAGAGTAATGCTAATTCCTATAATTTTCAACTGAATTTGTAGTGGTGTTAATTTCCCTTTATTTTAACGGTAAAATGTAAATGTATAAGTGCCTTTTAGTTTTTTTTAGGTTATGGTTACGAATAACAACAACAACAGCAGCAATAATAATAAAAATAATAAAATGTTGTCAGTTGTTGGTTACGTCGAAATGCTTTTAATTCATTAAATTGATGACAATTTGCTTGATTTGTATTTTTTGTTGTTTCGCTGCATTTGTCAGACTGTCGATCTTTGTATGTCTCTCGAAAAAAACGCTGTCTCAGTGGCACATGTTCAATTTGCTTTTATTTTTTTTTTAATTTTTGTAACATTTGCGATATTTTAATTTATTTAATATTCACATTTGTTTTTTATATATTTTTTTGTTTTGTTAATGTTTCAGTTAGATTCATCGTCTAACTGACTAAATGACTTTAACGAAAAAATATCTTCTCAGAAATAGAGACCGGGAGTATGAATGACTGCTGGCAAAACAAAAACAAAAAAACAAATATCTGTTGAATTATTTATGAGTTTTTAATTGTGAGGCGTCGTTTAACGCCTGCCGTTTTTTCGCTTGTTTTGTTTTTGTTTTTGTTCCAGCATCTAGTGGGTTTACCTAACATCTGATTTGTTGGTTTTGTCGTTGGTTGGTGGCCCCTGTGTGTCATTTCACAAATGTATGTTTCAGGTTTAAAGTTAGAAATCAAACAAGATGTTTGCGTTTTTGTCTTCTGTTTGCAAAAATGCAATTTGCCAACTTTGTATTATGAATTGAGATAAATGCACAGTTGGATTTAATGGTCAAGATGTGTATAAATTAATTATTTAATTAATTAATTTATAAATTTTTCCTTTTATTCACATATAAAATATTTAAATTAATTAACGGTTTTTTTCATTTCTGTTATATCAGACAGGTTGTGCATATGTTTTCTTCTTTTCCAAAGATTTTATCTTAATTATCATTCTTTGTTGTTTATCAGAATTTTATAGAAAAATATTTAAGATTCAAATGACAAGATTTTGTCCAATACAGCAAAGATTACCTTTTCCGTATTATTAATTTACCTTTAAACTAATAAAAGCCTCATTAGGAACACACATACCTGAAAGTAAACAAATAAAAAAACATTATTAAGAAAGTATTCAGACAATAGAGTCATCGTTATATAAATATAATGGAGAATTTAAGAGTGAGTACACGAAAATATAAAGAGAATTCCGCAGTACAAGGAATTTTTTTTCGGACAACTTTTTTGAGCTCCATAGTGCTCACAGGCGTTGACTATGATTACTAGTCAAGATCTTTTCCAGTTTAGCTCTGTTCTAGTTCAGTTCTGGTTCCATTCTATTTCAGTTCTAGTTCAATTCTATTTCAGTTCTACTTCAGTTCTATTTCAGTTCTACTTCAGTTCTAGTTCAGTTCCTCTTCAGTTCCAGTTCAGATCTGGTTCAATTCTATTTCAGTTCTAGTTCAATTCTATTTCAGTTCTAGTTCAGTTCTAGTTCAGTTCTGGTTCAATTCTGTTTCAGTTCTACTTCAGTTTTAGTTCAGTTCCACTTCAGTTCTAGTTCAGTACTAGTTCAATTCTATTTCAGTTCTAGTTCAGTACTAGTTCAATTCTATTTCAGTTCTAGTTCAGTTCTACTTCAGTTCTGGTTGAGTTCTAGTTCAGTTCTACTTTAGTTCTAGTTCAGTTCTGGTTCCATTCTATTTCAGTTATAGTTCAATTCTATTTCAGTTCTACTTCAGTTCTATTTCAGTTCCACTTCAGTTCCAGTTCAGATCTGGTTCAATTCTATTTCAGTTCTAGTTCAATTCAATTTCAGTTCTAGTTCAGTTCTAGTTCAATTCTGGTTCAATTCTGTTTCAGTTCTACTTCAGTTTTAGTTCAGTTCCACTTCAGTTCTAGTTCAGTACTAGTTCAATTCTATTTCAGTTCTAGTTCAGTTCTAGTTCAGTTCTGGTTCAATTCTATTTCAGTTCTACTTCAGTTCTAGTTCAATTCTATTTCAGTTCTACTTCAGTTCTAGTTCAATTCCAGTTTAGTTACAATTTAGTTCTATTTCAGTGCATCAATAGTAGCCGAATTCTTATTTCTCATATATTAAATTGAAATAATCTCCTTTTCTACAAAAATACTTTCAAAAAATTACCTTTTCTCAATAGATACCTCAGATTTTCAGATTTCAGTACAGACAAAAATTAAAAATATATATCCATTGATGACTCTAAATATAGTCCATCAATTAACTTGTCAATCGTATGTTTTGAAGGCAACAACAACAAAAACAATAATAAAACAACACTCGTGAAGTACCCCAAATGACATTATGTTTACATTTGTCTTTAGATGTCAAATGATCTAAACAACAGACTACGACTACGAGAAGTAATCAATTATTTGACGACAACGGAAAAGCAACTACAAACACCATCTCTCGAGCAGCAACAACATCGACAACAAAAACAACCACAACAATTGTTCATACAGTTAACGCACGTGCAACAGAAAATTTGTAACGGCATCACAAACAATTGTTTGTCTGATCTAAAAGAACAACAACAACAATAACAGCAACAACTATGAAGGCAATAGGAACATGTGGCAACAACAGTTGCAAATAAATGTCGTTGCACTCATTAGTTGTTCAATGTGTGTGTGTGTTTTTTCAGAGTTGAAGTTTTTTATTTGAAATTGTTGTTATTCTTATTATAACAAATGGAAATTAAAGACAAAAACAAAATTTGCTATAAAAATAAAAAACATGATATAAAAGAGCTTTGAACTGTTTCTTCTTACTGATCGCAAAACAAAAAATAGCAAAAACAACGACACCAACAACAACAGAAGAAAAAAATTAATGAAAAATATCAAGAAAAATAACAAAACAAATTCTTTTTTATGCAAAGTGCATACAAATGTTGCTGCTATTTATCAAATCAACAACTGTAAATATTTGAGTGGGTAAATTGATAAGTTGCTATAAAGAAAATGTTCGTTGAATTTCTTCTTTGAGAACATTTTTGAAAAAAAATTTCTTCTCCAGAAAATCTTCAAAAAAAATTTTCTTTCTAGAGAAAATTTACTTGAAAATTTCTTTCTAAAGAAAATTACCAAGAAATTTTCCTTTTATAGAAAATTTCCAAAAAATTTTCTTTCTATAGAAAATTACCAAAAAAATTTTCTTTCTATAGAAAATTACCAAAAAATTTTCTTTCTATAGAAAATTTCCAAAAATTTTTCTTTCTATAGAAAATTTCCAAGAAATTTTCTTTCTATAGAAAATTTCCAAGAAATTTTCTTCCTATAGAAAATTTCCAAGAAATTTTCTTCCTATAGAAAATTTTTAAGAAATTTTCTTTCTATAGAAAATTTTTAAGAAATTTTCTTTCTATAGAAAATTTCCAAGAAATTTTCTTTCTATAGAAAAATTTCAAGAAATTTTCTTTCCGTAGTAAATTTCCAAGAAATATTCTTTTTGTAGAAAATTTCCAAGAAATTTTCTTTTTGTAGAAAATTGCCAAGAAATTTTCTTTTTGTAGAAAATTTTCAAGAAATTTTCTTTTTGTAGAAAGTTTTCAAGAAATTTTCTTTTTATAGCAAATTTCCAAGAAATTGCAATTTCGAAGAAATTTTCTTTCTATAAAAAATTTCCAAGAATTTTTCTTTCTATAAGAAATTTCCAAGAAATTTTCCTTCAATAGAAAATTTCCAAGAAATTTTCTTTCTATAGAAAATTTCCAAGAAATTTTCTTTCTATAGAAAATTTCCAAAAAAATTTCTTTCCATTGAAAATTTCCAAGAAATGTTCTTTCCATAGAAAATTTCCAAGAAATTTTCTTTCTATAGAAAATTTCCAAGAAATTTCCTTTCTATAGAAAATTTCCAAGAAATTTTCTTTCTATAGAAAATTTCCAAGAAATTTTCTTTCTATAGAAAATTTCCAAGAAATTTCCTTTCTATAGAAAATTTCCAAGAAATTTTCTTTCTATAGAAAATTTCCAAGAAATTTGAGAAAATTTTCAAAGAAATTTTCTTTCTTTAGAAAATTTTTAAAAAACTTTCTTTAGAAAATTTTCAAAGAAACTTTCTTTCTTTAGAAAATTTTTTAAAAAATTTTCTTTTCTTAGAAAATTTTTTTTCTTTACAACAATTTCAAGAAATCTTGTTTCTATAGAACATTTTCAAGAAATTTTATTTCTTTAAAAAATTTTCAAAGAAATTTTCTTTCTATAGAAAATTTCCAAGAAATTTTCTCTCTATAGAAAATATCCAAGAAAATTTCTCTCTATAGAAAGAAAATTTCCAAGAAATTTTCCAAGAAATTTTCTTTCTACAGAAAGAAAATTTCCAAAAAATTTTCTTTCTATAAAAAATTTCCAAGAAATTGTCTTTCTATAGAAAATTTCCAAGAAATTGTCCTTCTTTAGAACATTTTCAAGAAATTTTCTTTCTATAGAACATTTTCAAGAGTTTTCTTTCTATAGAACATTTTCAATTTACCCTGATGAGAATTTAGTTTATTGTAAAGATAAAGATGTGTGCACACATGTATAAATTTGTACACAAAGATGGATAATGTCTGACATTTGTTGCTGTTGATCATCATGTTGATGCAGATGATGTTTGATGATGATGACGACGACGTCTACGACAACGATGATGTCGATCATTTGCACAAACAAAAAAAGAATAAGAAAAAAATAACGACTCATTTGTTGTTGTTATTTATATGCAAAAATTAAAAACAACAACAACGAGAAAAAAACATATGTTGTCTGTGACTGCAATTGTCTACAAATTTATAAAAAGTTTTTTTTTTTTTTTTTGTAAAAAAGAAACTCAGACTTGTAAAGAGAATGAGTCCATTGCTAGTTGATGATTTTTGCTACTGATGATCACGCTTTTGCTTAGTTAACTCAGTTGTTGTTGTCATGCTGTTGTTGTTGATTACAATCGAACTGAAACCAAGTTCATTTATTATTGTTGTTGCTGGTGCTCCGTTTTAATCGTGGGTCTTTTAAAGTAATTTTAAAATTATTATTAATAGACATTTGTTTTTGTCCGTTTGTCTGTCTGTTTAAAATTAAGAGTTGATATTCTTCAATCTCTGTACGATCATTCAGTCATTTAGTCTGATTCATGCATGCATGCATACATGTTTGCTAGCTGAATGGCTTGACTGTCTGTAGTTGTTAATGCCAAATTCTGACAGCTGCGACAATCAGCAATTGTTGCTGTCGTTGTTAAACAGCAACAGCAACAACAAAAACAGCATCAACATCTTCTTTTCATCTTTATAATTTCAATTCTCTTCTTGTCTCGTTGCAACAATTGCAAAATGCCTCATTTATTTTAGTGATCTATTTTCAAAAGTCTCTTCATTGGTTTTGCTCTCTTTGTCTAAGGAATGAGATCGAAAAATTCTTAACAATTTTACATTGTGAAAAATCGGCCAGATCACACGTTTCGTCATACAGCTAAAATTTTAGCAGCGATCCTGTCGGGAGCTTTTTGAGGCTTTGATGTTTTGGTACGAAAAGTTGAAGCTAATCCAGGTTTAACTTTAACCTTTCGTACCAAAAAGTCCGTGCTCAGAGCTAACCGGGCTACTTTCCTAACGGATATTTTGGGAGCCCTTGTGAAAATGTTTTTTTTTTTGGCTATAAAAACATCAGGTGGACCATTTTTTCTACCAGTAAACTTTTCAGAACTCTGTCAATTATTGTGGATCTGGGCGGGCCAACAGCAGGCATACAGACAGACTGACAGCCATATACTTCAATCAAAAATGTGTGTAGCGCCTTTCTCGATCTCACTCCTTATAAGAAATTTTTTTTTATTTTTTTCTCGTTTTTTAGTTTAAATAATTAACTAAAAACTAAAATATTACTGCATCATTAAGTGCCACCTAAATTGTTCTCTATTTAGTTGTTTTAAGTTTAAGTCAATTAGTCTTCTGGTATTTTTTTTCAAACTTATTTAAGTTGAAAAAAAGTATTGCAACATTACAACAACATTGCTCCCATGTAGAGTACGAGACAGACCGGGACATTTTAGTTTTAGTCTGATATGAACAATTGTCAGATTGATGAGTCTGATGTGAAGTGAGTGATAATGATGTCGAATACAATCAATCTTATTGTGAACAATGTTAATGTTGTTTTGTAACTTCATAATTAATCAAGTGTGGATTGGAGTTCGACTGTTTAAAATATAAGATAATGGACAGAAAAGAGAGGGCCAAGTGGTCATACCTTAAAATCAGCTTCTTTTTTTAACTTAAAATTGTTATTGACAAAAATTGAAAATGTTTTCGACCCAGAGGGGCATGCAATGAGTACTAACTAAGAACTACCTTTCCCCTGTTCGGTCAGCGCCTGTTTTTCACATATCTGTACCGCTGGGTTCTGGCAGCAAATTAATACCTGACAGCAGGTTAAAAATGTTTAATTTCACCACCTTAAAATGCTCGAGAAAATCAAGCCACATATAACCAGTCGCGGGCTTCATAATCCCCGGGGACACTACTCCCACATTGACGGTGACAGGTTGAAGTGCTTTGATAGAACTGTAACCTTAATTACAAATCAAGGACAACTGGACAAGAAAGCATCAGCAGCAACAGCTCTGAGGTAAAAATTAAAAATTATGTACATCTCCAGCCGCCGAATTTTTTATTTTCAATAGATCGATTAAACCCCTGTCTCCAGTACTATTAAAATGGAAGCGACTTGTTCGTTATCTACGGTTGCTTTCTGGTCTGCGTCTATACCCCTTTAGGATGGCAGCAAATTGAAATTTCACCACCTTCAATTGTCCCAGAAATATCATGCCACATGTGACCGGTCAAAAAGGAAGCGTCTAATTCGCTATCCGCGGTTGCTTCCAGTGTGCAAATTATCCTTGTTCAGCTTGTACAAAGAACCAGCTCTCAAGGCCTCTGCCTTGCGAATTATTTGACACTTGGTCTCCAAGGAACAAATGGTCGCCTTGAAGTGGCCAAAGACCCTTATGGTGTCCCTAAAGCATGTCCCTCCCACTGCTTAGCAATTCGGGACAGCAACCAGTCAAATGAGCTAAAGAAGCACTACACATCTTTCAGCGACTTGGTTATCGACCACTTTGTATGTGCCATGTACCAAGGTATGATCAGTTCGTGGAATTGAATCTGCAGGGTTTACATGGATGATGCCAAAAGTTGTGTTTGATTAGGTGATGTTTATTGGGAAACTGGATGTTGCAGTTACCTTTAGGTTAAGGAATGAGAGATGTCGGCCATAAAGTACTATCAGATTTGTGGGGGTATCCGAATCTTTACCGACGGAGCTTAGCAAAGACATTCGAGAGTTAGTCTTATTTTGGTTCTGTTTGGAAGTGACATTACGGATCGGGGAGGAGTTGGTTGACCTACCAGTAGGACTACTATTAAATCAATTGTAGCATTGGTATTCGGCTAGGGACAGATCAGTGCCTAGGCTTTGTTATTGACCGCACACCGTTTAAATTTATAATCACTTTACTTCTTCCTTTCAAGTATATGCTGATTAGACACAGCTTATATGTAGTCTGTGGCGCAACCTGTTACGAATATTGACTGTTTGGTGTAAAACAATAGGTTCATCTACTATTCTGGACCCAAGTGAGATGTTTGCAAGACACTACTAATGGAACTAACTAACCATTATAGTCTGGACTATAATCTAGTATATGATTTAGTCACTAATACAAATTATAGTTTGAACTGTGATCTAGATTATGATATGGATTATAGTCTGGACTGTAACTAATTTTATAGCTGATAAATAAGATAAAAATGACTTTAACTTTATCTCCAATTTCTATCAATCACAAATACGAAAGTAAAATGATCCCATTAATTGGCTACATGATTCATTGTTGGACTTAAAAAACTTGGAGTGAAGCACTTTCTTTGACAGTTTTGATCTACACTGGCTGCAGATCAAGTGTGGAATCTACTTTTTTACTCATATGAAAGTTTGTCTGAGGAATTTCGAGAGGCATTACTAAATTTCATTCTTTGTTAGGGACAAATGTTATAAAATTATTTTCATAATAATCAAATTTGGACACACTGTGTCCAGTATTGCTCTAAGCTTTTTCTTGCTTCCTCTAACGCTCTTAAGAAAAGGTAAATTTTTTGAAATATTTACTGTTAATTGAAAGCTTTTTTTTTCAAATCTTCGTAGCAAGACCAATTGCCTTAAATTTCCTAAAGATCATTTCACTAAAAATAATTCACATTTCAAGTATCTAAATACGTACAATAAATGTATAAAAACCATGAAATTATTTTTAATATGTAACCGAAAGAAAAAAACACTAAAAGCTACAACTATAAAAATCTTGTAAAAGATACTTGCATCATGTATTTATTGCGCTACAGCGATTAAGAAACTCTTCAATTTTGAAAGCGAAACACATAAAAGAAGACTAAAATTAAAAAACTAAAAAACAAAACTAAAAAAGCGATTGTATATTAACAAAACAATTGCAAAACAATCTCATTAACAGCTTAAAGGTGCTTCATATTTCAATGATCTCTCTCCTCACCCTTCACTCTGTGTGCGATCGTTGTACACTGCAAACACAACACGAGTTACAAATGTTGATCATCTTACTAAAAGCAGCACGTAAAACGAGTAGTTGAATGTTTTCTGAAATGTTTAGTGTTATTATTTTCTTAATAAATGTAGGGTGCGCCAAAAATAAGAGTTTCCCAAAAATAACCAAAAAATATATTTAAAAATTCTCTTTAACAAACAAAAAGTGATCATAATATTCTTAAATTTTTGACATTTAACAAATTCACACGCCTGCTTTCTTCGTGGACCTTTTACATCATTAAAATCTCACGTATTTTTTTGTAAGAAATTTTATTATTTTCGTTCTTTTCATAATCGAACATTATTTGAAGAAATATTGAAAATCCCTCTCCCGAAAAAAAAAATATTTAAAACAAGCATAAACATGTCATGACATGTGCGTGAAGTGTGTGGTGTTAGTGAAGGCATTTAAGCTATTTGTGACAGCCATCGAGAGATAAGAATTCATAAGATCAAACAAATGTTTTTAATTCTTTTTCTGGCTACAAGAAAATATATTTAAAAATCTCTGTGAAGAAAGCATGAAAAAGCTTTAAAAATGTTTCGCTATAAAAATTTGAAAAATTATTGTATTGACATGATTTTCTAATTCCTGGTAATGAGGAAGGGCAATATGTCTGAGATTATTTTTGGTGTTTGAATTAATACCGAAATGAAAACATTTGTCATGATAAATCATGTTAAATAAATATCGAAAATTTTGTAAAGGAAAATTGAATAGAGAGCATCCAAGAAGATACTGAAATAAAAAATATTCAAATCGATGAGAAATAATTTATTTTAACGTAGAAGATCGCCAGAAGAATTGGACAATTTTTTGTAATAAAAAGAGCTTTCAGAGGATCAGTAAATCTTTAATATTTTTTTATAAATTTTTATTGCTCCTTTCTTAAGAGCATAACTTCAGATTATTTAAAGAGACTAGAAGGTATCAAGCTTTTACCTGGACAATAGATCATTTTACAGTGAGAACAATTAATCATTCTATAGTAAAAACTATAGAACATTCTATAGTCAGAATTAAAAGGTAACTCGTTTATGTCGGATTTTTACCGACTAAAACCACCTCCATTATCAACACAATTAATGTCCCGCGTCACCGCTTAGTATTACTTCGCGGGTCCGGTTTGCAATAATGCTACCTCCATTGTCCGCCCACTTATCCTTTCCTATTTTCTGTTTTTCTCCTCCAATACAAGCAACAAGTTCATGTCCATGATAAATTTGTTAACCAACGTCCAATTCTGATTGGAAGCTCATATTATATTAACTATATTTTCGGTCTTTGTCAGTAAACCAGTTTCGCACTCCACGTTCTCAATTACAAAAAATGTTGGACTGTCGTCGTGCTCTACCTTATTTATGTGACTCTTATCCTTCATGCCCTGTAAGGAACTACGTCATATGGTAGTTAATCTATCCATGTTTGCATGCCAGTCAAGTTCTTATATGTGGTGAACGATTTGTCGATCGCCCGTTTGGGAAGTTTTGCCATCAAGGTAAAGTAACTTCAATTCCCTTTCTTTTACCGCCATGAAATCATTTCAGGAATTACAGATGAAGCCTCTATAACCACAACATGCTCTTAAATAACACTGCCGAAATAGTGATAACACGTTTGACGCATAGCCCTCGCCTCAATAGGTGCTCTGTATAGTACAATTAATATTGTTGATATTGTCAGTCTGTATTGTCACCATTGGTATTGTCACACTGCCAAAATCGTGATCCTTCAGCAACAGACATCATCCTTCTAAGCGCACTATTTACTGCAATAGCCTTTTCACATGCAAGTTCCACATGGACTTTGTAGTTTAGTCTATCATAAAAAAAACCCTCTTGTCTTTCAACTACTAATAAGAACTGCCTCTGTCTTTTGATCGGCCAGTTGCAGTACTTCTTGCCACAGCCAATCCTCAATAATCCTGATAGATCATTCCAGTCTATAGATCATTCCAAAATCAGGACTATATATTTCATTATACAGTCAAGACTAGAGATCATTTTTCAGGCAGACATATATAAAATTCCATTATCTGGACTATAGACTATTCTCTATATTATTCTATATTCTGAATTGTAAATTATTCTCTTGTCTGGATTATAGATTATTCTATTATCTGTACTAAAGATTATTCTATAGCTTGTGCTAGAGATTATGCTCTAGCCTGGATTTTAAATTATCCTTGCGGGACTAATGATAATACTATAGTCTGGACTATAGACTTTTCTAAAATCTTGACTGTAGGTTATTCTATAGTCTAGACTGTAGTTCATTCCACAGTTTGGATTATAGTTCTTTCTATAGTCTGCGCTATATTTCATTCGATCGTCTAGAATATTAATCGTTCTATTGTCTGGACTATAGATCGGTCTTTAGTCTGGACTATAGATCATTCCATACTCTGGACTACATATCATTCTATAGTTTGGACCACACATTATTCTACAATCTGTACTACAGTTCATTCTATAGTCTGGACTATAGATTATTCCACGTATTGAACAGTCATTAAAAATTAAAGTCCAAACTAAGCTAAGAGAAGCTAATAAGCGTTTGCATTATAAATATTGTGATCCCCAATAAATCACCAAAAACTTGCATGTGTATTTGGCATTAAAAGAATAATTTACTTTTAATTAAGGAAATTGTGTAACTAAATACCAAATAATTAGTAAAAATTTTAATATAAACAATACATTAAAGTTGTTCTCATAATAATACTTGAATACGTCATGATTTCATAATCCAACCATAAAACATCGATGAAACGAACACCAAACAACAACAACAAAAAAAAGCAAAAACAACATAAATAAGAATGACAGACGGTTTTTTGATTAAGTTTGAAACATAAACACAAATTTGCACTACACTCCCCCTTTTTGTTTGGATAAATGGTTGGGTATCGAACAAAAAACAAAATCCATTCAGTTGAGACATGAAGTGACTTACTGACATTAAGCTTTTTAGGTAAATGAAAATATATGTATGTATGTCTGTCTGTCTGTCTGTCTGTCTCTTAAGTCCATCATTAGAACAGTTGTTCTTCATTTCATTTAGTGTGATATACACATTCGGGGTTTTTATAGCAAACTCACCTTAATTTCAAGTTTTAATTTTTTTGCCTGTAAAAAGCATTAAAACGTAGAAAATCCCCAAAAGAGTTTCATTCATAATAGAACTCTGTTCGGTAAAGTATTTCAGTTAGAATATAGAAAATATCGAATGTCATTAAAGGGGGTGGTTTTCATTTTTACCCCTCATCATTTGTAGAAATTAGTTTTGGGTGTTTGCTGTTTGTACAAATGTTTGAAACATATGAATAAATTTATTTTTCCAAATAACCCAGCAAACCATTTGAAGTAATAATATTAAGAATTTTTAACATTAGAGAAATACTTTTTTCTCTCAAACATGTTGCTGGGTTAGGTTGCTTACAACTTGTTCGAGTTCTTCTTTTTGCCACATTTTGAAGAGGGTGTCAATGGTAATTTTTAAACCATTTATCTATTTGTAATATATCTTTTTTATATCTTTATATATATTCATTCCCAACTACCAGTTTTCACCATATTGAACATGAAAATCTTCTTTGGCTTTTAGTTTTTAAGAGTCATAAAAGAGAGTCTTTAAACGACACATGCCACAAAATGCACTTTTATGGATTTTTTTTCCATTTTCATCTTCATATATTTTGTTATGTTTGTTGCTTTTTTTACATATGAAATACATTTTGTTTCACTTCTTGAACTCATCATTAATTGACACGATTTCCATATGTTAGAGTTTTCTCTAGTTTTTTGTTATCCATAATGATTTAAGTGTAAATGGTGATTCCTTTGAATGAAATAATAACCTTATGTTCATATTTAAAAAGTCCTTTCGAATTTGTTATTTAAATGTTTTTTATGGTTTTATGCAAATTAAAAGGAGTATTTTGACAGGAGAGGAAAATATATACAGTTTATTCTGCAATGAAGCCAGAAGATGTTTTTAGCGCACATGGAAAATAATGTAACTCCAACGTCAAATTTTTCCAATTTGCTTAAAATTCCTCTCTGAATCATTTTACTTTGGTTTGCAGTCTAAGAAGCGTTATGAATACTCGACTGCTCTCAATTTTAAGCATGTTTCACTGGAATTCAATATGGTACGAGCAATTTCCTTGACTCAAAGATTAGTATTTTCTATTCAGTATTCAGTTTAATCCACTTACAAATGTTCTCTCGGAATGGGATTTCAAACTCATCGACTAAATTTATCGTCATACAACTAAAATTCAAATAACAAGAGCAAATCTACGTGCTAAATTTGCAAATGATCGGTTCCCAAATAAATCCCTAAATTCCTAAAGTCCCAATATCCCAATAATCCACCAATTCCAAAAATTTCCATGCAAGCAAAATTAATATAATCTATTCCTTCTAGATTGGTTCATGTCTGCCACATTTTAATTGACAACTACACTCGTATTTATGAAGTATAGAAAAGAAACAAATCCTGGAGGAGTTCAGCGTTACCATTATTTTTTCATATTTACTCAGATTTCCTTTAAAGATTTTCTATATGTTGGCTTGTCGATAAATTAATCCACGTATCTATCAGTAAACTGATCTAAAGTCAATTGACTGCTCAAAGGCCTGTCTATGGTTATTTCTAAAGCCAAAAACAAACAAGTGTAGAAACCAGCCTGCAGACCAGTCTAGAGATCAACCTGTAATCGAATCTATAGAACAGACTACAGACTGATCTAGAGATAAGCATTCAGAATAATCTAGATATCAACCTAGAGACTATTATAGAGGTCAGCCTACAGACTGATCTAGAGGTCAGCCTACAGACTGATCTAGAGGTCAGCCTACAGACTGATCTAGAGGTCAGCCTACAGACTGATCTAGAGGTCAGCCTACAGACTGATCTAGAGGTCAGCCTACAGACTGATCTAGAGGTCAGCCTACATACTGATCTAGAGGTCAGCCTACAGGCTGATCTAGAGATCAGCCTACAGGCTGATCTAGAGATCAGCCTACAGACTGATCTAGAAATCAGCCTACAGACTGATCTAGAGGTCAATCTACAAAGTGATATATTGTTATGCCTACAAACTTATCTATAAATAAGCGTACAGAGTAACCAAAGGTCAATCTACTGACTTGTTTAAAGATAAGAGTGATGTTGTGTCTGCCAACAGACTGATCTAGAGGCCAGTTTATACTCGAATCTAAAGGACAATCTAAAGTTTTATATAGGGTCCCAAAAAACCTGGTTTTAAAACTTATTTATAGACGGAGATTAGCATTAATATTAGTAAATAAATAAAGTTATATATTGAATGTAAAGCTCAATTTTCAACCTTTTCCTATTAAAGTTATGAATCATCAAGTTAAGACGTTTTAGATACCAAATATTTGGATAAGAATTTTATATCTTGACTGAAAATCCAACCTAAATCAGAATCTGTTCTTTTTCTAAAATTGAGAATGTTTAAATAGTGTCAGATCTCTTTCCCCAAGATCATACAGATTTACTTAGAAAGCATTGACTTTAAAGTTTCTCTACAAAGGCTTAAGCTATGAAACTACAAAGTGATTAATAGTTCAGAATATATAATAATCTATAGTCAAAACTCTACAATGATCTATTGTCCAGACTCCAAAATGATTCTTAATCCAAACTCTAGAATACAATGATCAATAGTCTACACTATAGAATGATCTATAGGTTATCTTTAGAACGATCTATAGTCAGAACTCTAGAATGATCTACAGTAGAGACTTTAGAATGATCTATAGTCTAGACTGTCGTAAGATCAGTAGTCCAGACTCCAAAATGATCTATAATCTAAACTATAGAAAGATCTTTAGTTAGTTATAGTTAAGCTACAGAATGATGTAATGTCAGAACTCTGGAATGGTCTACAGTCCAGACTCTAGAATGATCTACAATCCAGACTCTGGAATGGTCTACAGTCTTGACTCTAGAATGATCTACAGTCCAGACTCTAGAATGATCTACAGTCCATAATGATCTATAATCCAAACTACAGAAAGAGCTTTCGTTAATTATATTTAAGCTATAGAATAAAGTCTGAACTCTGGAATTATCTACAGTCCAGACTCTAAAATAATCTATAGTCCATTCTTGTTTTGATAATCGAAAGTTCTATAGACTCGATCTATACACCAGCAATTAAAGTGATCTATAATCTAGTTTCTGTATTTATTTTTAGAATGACATTTTTTAAACGTTTTACTCTCAATTACTAAACTTTAGTTTTATTCTAAAATATTCACTAAATTAATCACAGAAAACTAAATTTTAACACATGTTGCTAAATCAAAATATGTATGTTGCAAGTTGTCTTAAATTCCATGTTGCATGCTCAACATATTTATTACTGTTTTGCACATTTTAGATGTTTGTTGTTGTTGTTGCAAATTGTATATTTTCATGGAATAAACATAATTTTAGTCAGTAAGAGGACTACTGGTCTTAATATTAGAAATTCTAGACTCTAAATAAAACTGACTTTTTAGCTTAAAATTACACGACACTTAAGTTAAATAAAAGTCTTGTTAAGTTTGTTTTTTGTTGTTGTACGGCTGAAAAAATACAACAAAAATTATAAAAAATAAATAAAATTTTAAGACTAAAAAATCAAAAGACTACAAAAAAAAAAAAAGAGCAGGTGTTAGGAACATTATGACTTTCACGGTTTATTAGAAAGTTGGTTTTTTTAGGAGCACAAGAAAAGCTATAAAGTGGATGCTAGAAAAAAAGGAATGAAATTTTAAAAGTCTATATATGGTAGACATATCTGAACAGCTGTCCGATATAAAATTTGTAAATAAAGATTTTATTTTTATCTAAAAATTAAATTTATAAAAATCTCTTCTTCCTTTTGAAAATGATAGTGGGAGGTTTATTTTCCCTTCGATGTCATACATTGTGGTCTCATTGTATTAAGTTTTATGTACTCAAACCATTTAACAATTGTTAATCTAAGAAATGACTTTTAAAAGACAAATCTATATCCTTCCAACCCCCCCTCCCCCAACAAAAAATTCTTCCCAAACAAAAAGTTACAATTCAGCAAAAAACGAGAAGAAATTTTCCACAATCTACAAAATGATGTCAACATCCATTTTTAAAGGGGGAAACCGAGATTACATGTCCTTAACAAAAGCACAAACTCCTCAATTGAAGAATAGAGAACAATAAAGTGTTATGGCATATAACTTCGTTATGCACCATCAATCTTGATTAGACGTGATTTTTGGTGTTTTATTAAAGAACAACGAAATGAAAACATTAAAAGGAAACTTTGGCCAAAAAAAAGATTCCAAGAAATAAGGGTGGTTTCCATATATAGAACACGTGCACATTAGGGTCAAAATGTTTGGCTTTTAAGAAAATTAAGAAATTCTTCTCAATTTATGTGAAATGAGAGTGAAATATAATGAATTTTTTTAATCATAAATATTTCGCCATTTATTTGATATTTTTTTCACTCTTTTCAGATTGTTTAAGGCGTCTAAGAAATGATCTCATATTTATGAACAGTTTCGATTACTAAATGTCTTTAGGGCAATGTCAACTTTACCTACATGAGTAGTTTATGACTATTTTGTAATTTACAGTCATTATTCAGAAAAACTGAAAATAGAAATACTACACATGTGGAAAAACTATATAGAAAATATTAATTTATTTTATAGTTTGTGGTTTTGAGTTTCCATATATATGAAAGAAAAAGGGTTGCCAGGGTTACAGAAATGGAGCTGCTATGGTCGAGACCATAGATTAATCTATAGTTGAGATCACATACTAATATTAAGTCGAGAGTATAGATGACAATATAGAATAATCTATAGTTGAAACTATAGACTAATATTTAGTCAGAACTATAAACTATTTTATAATAAAAACTATAGACTAATATTTAGAAGAAACTATGAACTAATCCATAGTCGAGACTATAGAAAAATCTATACTCGAAACTGTAGGTGAATATTTAGTCAGAACTATAAATTATTTTATATTTAAGACTATAAAATAACTCATAGTTGAGACTATAAAATAATATATAGTCGAGAAATAGAATAATCTATAGTGGACACTTTAGACCAATTTTTAGTCAAGACCATAGACCACTCTATAGCCGAGATATAGAATAGTAAATAGGCGAGATATTGAACAATCTCTAGACTATAAACTAACTTATAGTTGATTTTATAGACTTAATTATAGTGGAGACTGTAAACCGTCATATAATCGATATAAAGAATAATTTATAGAGCATAGACTAACTTATAGTCGAGACTACAGACTGATTTATAGTGGAGACTCCAGACTAACTTATATTGCAGACTATAGACTACTTCATAGTCGAGACTATAAAATAATCCATAATCTATAGACTAACTTATAGTCAAGATTTTAGATTAATTTATAATCAAGATTATAGACATATTTATGGTAGAGACTATAGACTAATTCATAGTCAAGATTATAGACTAATTTATAGTCTAGATTATACCCTAATTTATAGTGGAGTCTATTGACTAATTTATAGTCATGACTATAGAAAAATCCATAATCGAGTTATAGAATAATTTATAGTCAAGATATGGAATAAACTATTTACTATAGTCTAAGTTATAGTCGAGACTATAGACTACACTACAGTCGAGCTTATTTTATTGTTTTGAATTTAGCATAAGCTATAGTCGAGATTAAAAAGAATAATCCTGTTACTCAAAACTATATATAATATATTTCATAATAATTCAGTCCAAATTAGGATTTAGTTCAATCTGTACGGTTTAGAATAGTATTAAGCACTTTGCTTATAATGGACTTTTATTGAATCTAAAGCTTAGATAGTAGAGTCTGAAAGGCTCCGTTTTGAAATTACCAGACAACATGCAAAATAATAATTGCCTTTTATAGGTCTGTCACTACTCCAAAGTACTGGATCCAGCCCGTTTCTGTTCGGTGTCTTAGTAGATCGTTTCGTTTGACCTGTGCATTCCCATAAGAGATTAAAACCAATTTCCTCTATCGCTAAATTAAGGAATGAGACCGAATGAACTCAAGCATTATTTAATATTTTTCTTTTGATCAAGTTACCCTGTAAAACATTACAGTTATTATGTTTAATGTCAAGCTAATGAATATATTGTAAATCGGACTGAAATGAGTGACCAGAAAAAAGTGCGTAATACAATTGTTAAATATTTTCAACAAAACCCAACTTGGCGCTACAAAAAGTTGGTCAAGTAATTAAAGGTCTGCCGTCAAATTGTTTCCATTATTATTAAACAGCACCCGTCCATTGATAGAAAGGCTGATTTAAATTCACATAATGTTTCTAAAGTCGAGAAAGCAGAAATAATTTTCAAAAGATCTCCCAATACATCCGGTATGAAAAGCAGCACGGTGAGCTCAGCGCTCGGAATATTTGGTACGTAATGATAAGGTTAATGCAAGTTTAAAAACAATTAAGGCTCAAAAAGTTGCTGATAGAGACGCTGCTAAACATTTAGATGCCCAAAACAGAGCACGGAAATTGAAGTCTAGTTTTCTCTTCAAATATTCTTGCTGGTGATTCCTTTACAAACTGACCATTATACCAGATAAAGTTGATCTATCACATATCTCTTCTTTGAAGCAGACTACCATTCTAAAGATCCATAATTAAGAACATCAGTGTACATCATCAATTTAGGAGCATCATGTATAATAGACTACCGTAACCTTATTTACTCTATGCTGCTTGTTCAGTTTCCATGATAATTTCGAATTGAGGATAACACTTAAGTAGTTCGCGCTCTTCGAAAAATGGGTTTTGACAGTAACTTTACCGCGGTAATCGAAATCTTAGTTGTGAACAGTACCAATTCAGTTTTATTCCCTGTGTCACACTCTGTTGGCCAGCTGCATACCCATGGACATGACATCACTATCTTTGTCGCCATGTTGTCCAAATAGAGTGGGGAATACCTCCTCCAATTAGTTTTAATTGTTTGTTGTTGTTAAGACTTGCTGTAACCGTTCTTGAATTAATTATACACCCTTCAGCATCTAGACCTTTGAGAATTGCAATCATATTTAGGTTGTTGAAAGCTCCTAATACATTTTGAATCCTGTCTTGATATATTCTATGTATTTCCGAGATCTTTCCATGACCTATATCTTTTCATGTATTATGGTTTAGGAAGATCCAGCACATCAATTAGGCTTTCCAATGGCTTCCATGGGGAAAATGACTTATAGGACTGAATTCCTTGCCGTTCTCATGTCTTCTGCCAATTTTCCGAATTTTCCGAATTTAACATTTCTCTAGCTACAAAATGGCAATCCTATTCCTAGTAAGCAACCTACAATAATAGTGGTTTTTCGCTTAAAATCAGTATCAATTTAGACATGAATGAAAACATAAAATTATTCATGTAGTTGAACACCTTAAAACCGCTATCAAATTGCCAGTCATATTGGCTCACTCATTGGCAAATTTCAATAAACAATAAATCCCTCAAACATTGAGCCCCCAAATAAAGCAAAAAATATTGGTTCCAAATATACAAAAAATCAATATAAAAAATATGGGCAACTGAAATCAAGAATAAACAAATAAATAAATAAATTTAAATTGTTTTCGAATAAAATAATAAAAATGCCAAAATATGCAACAAAGTAATGACAAGAATGGGCAGAACATTCTAAGTCATACTTTAAGGTGGGTCTGAATTCTGATTCTGTTTTTGATTCTTAAGTTCTGGTAACAAGATGCCCACTGAAAAACACACACACACACATTTCTTTGTGAACAGATGTATTGAATGTAAAAATAGGCATTAAAGAGTGAGATCGAAAAGTTCATAACATACAGGAAAGAACTAAATTTACAGTTAATGGAAAGTCTTCCATTAACGTTTTTATTGTACTTTCTATTATTTTGCTCGAACCGGCAGTCAATCTCTGTTTCAAATCTACCATACTTTTGGACGTCTTCAATTCTCGTTTAACAAGAACCCAATATCTCTTCATTGGTCTTAGTTCCGAGCAGCTTGAATGATTTGCATATTTTGCTTCAAATACAAAATTATTGTTCTTGTACCACTCAAGTTCTTATTTACCATAGCGAGAGGAAGCCAAACCAGATCAAAAATTAGTGGACACACGATGAAGTTTTATGAATGACAGCGGTCTTTTTTTGTTAACATTCCTTGAGGCAAATTTCGGAATTTATAGAGCCCGTTGTAACAAATGATTGGCTTCTTTTGCCACAACTGCATATTGCTTGCCACACAAAATGTTTTTGGAAAATTTTGACTGCTTTTGGATCCTAAACTTTTCTTGAACATTTGGACGATTAGTTCTGTCTCTATTTTGCCTCTCTCCCTTCTTTTAATTTTCTCTATTCTCTTCTCTTTTCTTGTTCAATTAAGTCCCCACTTGATTTCTTCTTTTCTTTCTCACTTTTCTGCTTTCTTTATGGGATTCCAAGCTTGTCCTCCAGTTGGATGAAGAGATCACAATGGATTACAAAGTCACCGAGTGGAGGTGTGTCTTCTTTGTTGTGGCGATAATGCAAACCACCTTTCCCTACCTACCTTCCCTCTAGCATCAGCAACATAAAATATTTGAGTTCCGTCAAGAACTTTTTGAGCCATAAAAGCTTTTAAACCTGCAGGGCTCTGAGTTAACCGGGTTGCTATCCTACCGGACGTATTGGGAGCAATTTTGAAAATGGCTTTTAAGTTCTCCCGGTATTGTTTAATAACGTTGGAAACAATTTGACGGCAGATTTCTGTAAGCTTGACAAACTTTTTGGTAGGACCAAGATGGGTTTTGTTGAAATTATTTAATAATTTATTATGCACTCTTTCCTGGTCACCCATTTTAGTCCGATTAACAATATATTTATTTAAGTATGATATATAATATAATAAATGATATGTTTTACAAAGGCAACTTAATAAAAAGACATCAAATAATTCTTGGATTAAAAGCCTTAAACCAAAACGTGTGTTAAGATTTTTTTTAACCTCAGTCCTTATGTTGACCCCTTGGCATGTGTGTCTAATAATAATTTGTATTTTTTTACATAAACAAAAAATAACAATAAAAACTTGTAAGATTGTTGTAATCGTCAAGTCCGAATATCCAATACCCTACAGCACAATATTGACTATAAATGGTAATTACGAAAAATGAATGAAGGATCCTCGTATAATTGAATTTTCTGCTCCATGCTTATGTGTGCAGTACATTATGGTGACAATGACATTAATGCTTTTTTAAAATGAATTTCTCTCAGTGATAATATGGGAGCGAGAAGAAATTCTAGACCGACCCTCCTATAAATTCGTACAATGATGGTATTTATATTAATTTTTATTTTGTTGATAATACAATCGTATATATGAAATTTATGCTCTTCAAAATGATATTGGGAATGGTCCTTGAATGGGGCCTATGAGAAGGAATGGACCGATTATTGCATAATTCGACTTTTTTCAGAAAATTTTCGTTTAAATTGCTTTATATTTGAGACTTTTTTGAGCTTAAAAACTTATTCCGGGAGGACATTTGTATTGGAGGTACCAGATATACACATGATCTATTTCAAAAGTTTCATCAAAATATCTCAAAAATAGCGATCAGTAGAGTGTTCAAAACATTTACCTGGGCAACCAGATGGACAGACACACAGACAGACGGACGGACACTAATTATTCGATTCAGAAAATAATTCTGAATCGAACGATATACTTAGAGGTGAATGTAACACATTTCTTTCTGTATGTTGCAAACATTAGCACAAACGCATAATATCCCAATATCCCAATCGCATTCGATGGTATAAAGTATAAATATGTGAAAACAAATCGTAAGTTTAAGCCATAACCTAACAAAATGAAACTCAATATAAATTTATTATAATTTGTTTGTAAAAGTTTAACCTAAAGGCTGCACTAAAGTTAAACTTAAAATTTTGCAATGAAAACCAAATCGAATAAGCAAAACTATGGATTTGTTAAATGGTGTTGAAATTATGAGTCTCTATTATGCCCCAAAGTTGATATAAAGTTTTATGGACGGTTTTCTTTTATTTAAAGTCGTAAATTTCACGCTCTCACTGGTTATTTTATTTCGACTATTTGGTTGTTGGTTTAAAAAGGAACCCAAAAGGAACTATAATCTGGTTTAAAGTTATAAAGCAGAAATTATGTTTTACATTAGTTTTACTCTAAAGTACACATATATTTATTTTAACGTTTATTTGGGATTTGAAAAAAAATTATTCGATTTTATAGGATTTTTGTTATTACAAATAGTGTTTATGGGTTATGAAATTGATATGGAAATAAAAGTGATTAAATTATTTAATTTTGAAAGCAATTTTGAATTAAAGTTAATTTTATGTAAATTGAACATTTTTCAATATTTAAAATAAAAGAAGTAAGAATGCAGTAATCGGCTATGCCGAATCTTCAATAAACTCCATCACAAATACATGAGAAGTAAATACGTTATGTTTCGTACGTACGCATTCACACACGCACTCACAGACGTACAAAAGCAAAGACTCAAGCAAAATTTCACTGAGCTCTATCAATTATTGTGGATGTGAGCGTGCCAACAACAGACAGACAGACGGAAATAGGTAAATTGACTCAGTTTTTGATTTGATGCAAAAATATATATACATTAAGCGGTATGAGAAGTTTCCTTTTATGCGTTACATACGGAATGTTAAAGTTAATATACCACCACTATTGGTGGTGTAGGGTATAAATATAATAGAGTCAAGACTCTTAATACGAGATATTTTTCAAACTTTAAATTTAAATAATTTCCACTCAAGTATTATAAATGTTCGGCTCTTCATCACCAGGGTACGGTTCTACTATTTTTTACTCTTCATAAGATCGGACTTTGCAAAGATTTTAATTTGAATTTTCCAAAAATTAAGTTTATTTTTTATCTCAATTCGAAAAGAGTTTAATTCGTCAAAGTTGTACAAATCAAATAAGATAAAAATCAAAAAGAGCGAAATCTAAAAAAGAGTTTAATAATTATTAATTCCAATTGTTTTAGAAGTCGTGTGTAGCAGTTAAAAATGTTTTTTATTAAGTTTAAAATGGGATATTTACAAGCTTTGTATGGATATATAGATTAAATATTAAGATCATTTAAAAATAAAGATTTTTTTCGAGTTTTTACGTACTCTGAAGTACACACATGGACAAAAGTCATCATCACACAGTGGTTCCAAAATGTTTTTTTTAATAATTCTCTAACGTTGGAATTACTGCTTTTTTTAACGTGTTTTAAAGTGTTTCCAATTGATTTTCAGAAGGATATACTTCTAGTGGGTGCCTAGGTCGGAGAGCTTATCTCCGAACTCAAGAAGATTAAGATATGTCTAGTCCCGTTGCATGAATTTTTTAAGTAAAAATTTAATCGAAAAGAAATGAGTTTTTTAATCTTGGAAAAAAATTTGGATCATTTAAAAATAAAGATGTTTCTTCGAGTTTTGCAGTACTCTGATGTACACACATTGACAAAAGTTACCGTCATACTGTGGTCCCAAAATATTATTTTTGAAAATAACTTTGTAACGTTGGAACTAATGAATATTTTATAATCTAATTTTAAATGGACATTCTTGAAGTGTTTCTAGTGTGTCCCTGGATCGGTAAGTTAATCTCCAAAGTTTATTAAGTCAGGTATGACAATATTTAAAAAAAAACTGGCAAAATTTTATTTATGATTTGATTTTAAAAACATTTATGATTCTCTACAAAAATATGCTTAAATGTGTGACATCTCAGGGGTGTTCATTAAAGATAGACTGCTGTATCAGAAAAATTATTCAAAAAAACATTTTGGGGCGGCTGTACCGTCATAATCGTTTTAGTATTTGAGTGCTCAGTTGACTTGTGGAAATCTATATTCAAATTGTCTAAAATTTGCCATAGTATATACGATGAAATTTTGGATCTTGGTCATAATAGAACATTTTAGAAATTAGAACTACACCTGATACAAAGTGGTTCTAATTTCTACGATTCTACTGTACACGAATTTCTTTTGTAGATATTTTTCTCTTTCTAAATACTATTTGCCGCGATATTCAGAAGTACAAATGCGAACTGAACCACTTAAAAGTTATATATTCATTTCAAAAAAGAATTCCGCCCATTTTGTCATATTTGTGGAACCGTGGAAATAAATCAAACAACTGTCACATTTTTTAATTATAAACAAAAAAATCAAATCAAATCAAATAAAAAAACTAAATATTTCCTTAAAAAATCCAATCACCAAGATGTCTTTCCTTAATGAAACTAATACAAACATAATTTCAGAAACAATAATCTGAATAAATATTGACACTCTAGAAATTGAAAAGAGTTCTTAACTCAAGTATTGAGACAATTTCCCATAAGGCGAAAAATTAATGTAAATAAACTAAAAGTGAAATGAATCTCAATATCGATAACTTAATTGGAAAAAAGAAAATAATAAAAATGACACAAGATGTACAAGAGTGTAGAACAAAAATTTAGTTTTATACCCTCCACCACCACAAGTAATGAAGAGGATATATTTAGTTTGTCATTCCCTGTGTAACATTAAGAAGGAATCATGTCATACTTCATATGTTATATAGACTTGCAAGTGTCGATTTAGCTATGTCCATCTGGCCTAAGCATTCGTTGTAGTCCTGAGAAATTTCCTCTTTCAAACCAGCAAAATCGCTTTAGTACATTAAAAGATATAGACCGATATCTGAAGCAACTGAATTAAATAAGCATACAATTTTGCCATAATGTCTGAGTATTTTTTATAGACCAGAGAAGTTTTCTATTAAAAACAAGCAAAATCAGTTCAGTATGTTAAGAGATATAAACCAATAATGAGACACATTCTAAGTCGATAAATTATAATGAACTTTTCCATAGTTTGTAATTATATGTACTTCATTCCAAAAAAAATCGGTTCAGTAGAAAAAACATTATACCCAAAAAATTAAATAATTTTATGACTCATTAATTTATACGTCTGTTGGTGTGTATGTACGAAACATGACATATTTACTTCACACAAATTTATAGTGAAGAGTATTGAAAATTCGGTAAAGCCGAATATTGCATTCTTACTTAGTTTTTTTGCTTTGATTTGAAATTTACCCAAAAGATTACAACGACAAATGTGCGCAAATCAACTCGAATTTGACTGTCGAAGAAGATTAACACAATTTGTTGCATGTTCTCGCTCATATGTTGCGGCGAATGTAGTTTCAACATTTGTGTTTTATTTGCCAACGATTTGTTGAACAAATATGTTCAAATTTTATTCATTTCAATTTAAGGGAGGTTTTGTGATTGAATGAACAAATGTCGTGAGTACTTTCAGTCCTCACGCTGGTGTGTAAAACAAACAAAATAATTATTGGAAATTTTTTGCAATTCATTGAGTTTTTGTTTTTGTTTATTTTGTAAAAAGACGAAAAATATTAGATTTTTTTATGATGACAAATGGTTGAACACCTGTTCTGAAAAAAAATATAATCAATAAAGAAACTCACTCACTCAGTCACAAATTAATGTAAATTTGGAATCCTTTCAATTAACTTAATTAAAAACGTATTCACGTCTAAATCGAAAAAAAACACCAGAAATTCATTTCATTTTTATTTTCTCTTTTGTTTTAGTGTTTATACCCTACACTCTATCATAGTTGGTGGGGGTGTTATGCATTTGTGCAGATGTTTGTACCACTTTTAATTAAATCACTTTCTGAGTTGTTTTTAGCATGTCCGTCTGTCCGGCTGGCTGTCTGGTCATGTAAATCTTGTTCGCAAAGTTTAGGTTGCAGTATTGAAAATGTTTTAATGAAATTTCGGCACAAGGACAATTCCTATTGAAAACGATGTGTCAAATTAAACAAGGATTGGTCCTTTAAACATGCAACCACCCTTCCAAATATCATAAATCGCACATGTACGTGGGTATTGAAAAATTATATTGTCAAATTAAGATAAATAAAAGCCAAACCTGCTGTTCGAAGCTATACGAGGGTCGGTCCATAATTTTTTCATACTCCCATTTAATCTTCGAAACAAAATTCGAGGATTAAAATTCATAAGATTTTAGAAATGGTCATTTACAACTTATAACTTTCCCACAACAATTGGATCTTTGTTCCGGAAGGACCCGAGTCACACTCGAGCAAATATTTTCAATCCAGCGATAGTTGTATCAGACGAAATTTCCTAACCCAAGAAAGAATTAACGAATACAGTCAAGCTGTTACAATAACAACAACTAACAATGTGGTGTAGGGTATTACATAGTCGGGCTTGACCAACTATAAAACATTTTCTTATTTTTTTGTTTTGATTACATTTGGGGACTTCGAATGCTACTTAAATATTCAAATATTGGATAGATAATGGGAAAAAGGGTTTAAATTTATTTTCTTCCCTTATTATACTCCTTATAGTTGTAATTCACATATTCATTACATTATCGTGACATTTTGTTGTTATTGTCGTTGTAAGTAAATATTTACACATACAATTACAATATTGGAATGTTTATCCTGGAATCATTCATTAGCAATAACAAATTCTAATTATTGTCGTTAATGTAAAAAAAAAATTACTTTATGTGGACAGGAGGACATCAGGGGAGTTTGTTTTATATTAAGTACTTGCAAATAACCGGTATGCTTCGCTGGCCAATTAATCTGTATTTATTCGTGTGTAATGCCAAGAGAGTCTTACATTATATGAAAATCTGAGTTGCCATATCCCTTTGTTGAAAAGATGTTCACGTCCAGAATAATTGCTCGATACCATTATTGTCTAAAAGCAAAAATGTTATAGACCGATATCTGAGTTAATCTTAAAATTTCAAACAACAACTTATATTCATTTTGATTAATAAAAAAAACCCTACAACAAATAAGTACCCTCCGCCACGATCAATTTATAAATAATTGTGGGAACATATTGAAAATTCCACTTGTAGGGTGATTACAGTACCCTGTACCCTATACCAAAATTACATAATCCATATTATTTTTCCGTTATCGCTTTATCCACCCACTAAATATCTTACCATTCAAAAATTTTGCCTTAAAACCAGAGAATATACGTTTGTTAGGCAGATACCACTCCCCTGTGGACAAAGCAAATTTTATGATCCACAATTATACGTTGTCAAAGCACTATTCATGTGCTGAATTTCTTGAGGTTTCCTATAATAGTTTCGTTAGAAAGGGGGCTGTTACACGAGGGAGGACAGCCCTCCCCAATGTCCTAGCCAAAATTTCATTCTTACTAAAGGCAATTTAAAAATTTAATAATTTAAGTCATAATCGTTGGTAAAAATTTTCATTTTTAGTAGGTTGTCTCAGATATCGATCTAGAAATTATTTAATACAGAACCGGTTTTGCGAGTGAAACACTTCTTAAGACAACAGCATATACTTATTTCATTGAGCTCTATTAATTATTGTGTTTGTGAGTGTGTCAACAACAGACGGACGGATAGAGCTGAATCGACACAGAAAAGGATCGCTTCCCCGAAAACGTTTTTGAGTTTACAAAACTCTTATATACAAACAATTTTGATTATTTTTCTTAACCTTGAATATACGTTCCAATTTAACGAATATCAGTCCACATTTTGTTATTGCTCTTATAGAAGGTCCCTTCCAGGACTATATATTACGCTTATAAATCTCTTAAATTTGAATCGATTTTTATTATTTATCTAATTATCTTTAATATAAGTAATTTATTCGATAAAATATCAGTCGATATTTGATTATTTCCCGTAAAAGGACTCTGTCATAAAATTCTTAAATGTATAAGAATTTTGTTGAAATTTATTAAAAATTGTTATACCCTACACCACCATTGTTAGTTGGGGTATGTTTGTAACATACTTTTAATTATACTGTTCGACTGAGAATCATTTTTTGGTTCGATTTAACGATGTCCGTCCATCCATCCATCTGTCTGTATTTAAACATTATGAAAACTCTATTGGGCTCAATTTTTAGACATCTGAAAGAAATTGGCTTTATATTATTATTTTGGCCAAGGAAGAACCCTATTGAAATTGGTCATATTCGATTGAATTTTTGATGTCTTCCCGAAAGAGCGGTTTTCCTCATAACACTCAAAGATATAAATATATTTTAATTACATAAAAGGTCTCGTATCAATTCGATTCCAAATGCCATGTTTTTAATTTTTGATATATTAACTTTGTCGATCCATCTAAGACCCATCACAATTTATATATTTTTCCATTAAATGAAAACCTGAAATTCCTATTTTAAACCAACCAAAATCGAATCAGTGGAAGATATATGAGGCAACGTCCAAAAACTAGAAATTTGAATATTAATTAAATTCCTTCGATTTAATCAATTCTATGCTCTCAGTGATCCAGTTCTCATAATAAAAATTTATTTCATTATTAACAAACATTTATTAAAGTTGTTTTCTTATTTAAATACTTATTTATTTAGTGTTGTTTAAATATTGACTACAATTCATTAAAAATTATTTCAGACACAACTAAACCCCTGTGGCGTATACGCGTTAATAATGTTATTTTCTGTCTATCGGCTGCTCCTTATAGTTCCATTTAATTTTTTTCTATAAGTAATTTTTAACACCAGATTTTATTGAAAAAATTTATTTCTTTTAAATAATTTATTAAGTTTAAAATAAATTATTTTATCAGCTCCAATTGAAATACTTTTTTTGTTACGACATAAATTTTATGTGAAAAAATGTAATTGAATATTTTCATATTTAAACGTTTTTAGATGTTAATTTTTTTAACTGTTTTTAAATTGTAAATGACGATTATTTACACCCCACAGAAAGGGAATGGGAATCAGTATTGTCAATTTAGCAATTTTATCCACTTTCAGTCCCATTAAGCCACCGAAAATTTAATTTTGCCATTGAATTTTTTTAGCCATTTTCAGAAACATTTTCATCTCAACTTAAAATTTCTATAGAAAATCGCTATTAATATACAAAAATCGCACCAAAGTGTCCACACGCAGATAACGTCGTTTCGTAGTATGATCTACTCTCCAGTATTGTTTTGGTCTTTTGAACGGCCTAGACATATACTATTTTGCGCTTTATACGAGGCCAAAATATTTTTTGTAGCACGTCTACATTATGCGTCATATAAAATCGCTTCAATTTAATTGGATTGTTAGATCCTCGATTTTGAATATAATTTAATTTTTTTTTAACTGGGAGTCATACTTATTGAAAGACTCCAAGTGTGTAAGTGAATGTCCTTCTTGCCTTTGACAATAATCTTCATGGGAAAATGCTACCAATTTCTAGTCTAAAAACTTTTTCCTACTGACGACGCCTTTTATTTATCTTGTGCCATCAAAATCACCACTTTTCAGTTATGAAAATTATCTTTCATGAGTTTTTAAAGCCGTAAGACCAAAAGTTTCTGCCAAAAATCTATAACTTTTGGGCTGTAATTATCTTTAAGTATCAAGCCCTATCTGGATCTGGTATGTGATTAAAATTCCATTTCTCTGATATCGCTTGGCTGTTGGCACGGTGAACTGTTTCCAATTGTTTACGATACTGATCCATTAATAGGGAACATTTTCTCCGCTACCGTTTGACAGCTGGTGTGTCGAACATTTTCCATTTTTTTCCATTAGTGAGTGATCAGAGAAAGACGTTTTTTCCTATTAAAATCTACGAAAAGTTTCGTCGAACTTTTTGAAGTTCAAAAAGTAGAGACGTTTTTTTTTAAATGCCCGATTATTTGGCAAATAGATGAAAATCTGTCATGATCTAAAATTTGATACGTGAAGTTCTCACTTAAATTAATTCACTGAAGTCCTAAGAGTCTCAGTCCGTGAAACATAAATTTATTTGCATCACAAAAAATAGCTTCACATTAAATTTCTTTTAAAGAGTCAACAAAAGAATTCCAATAAACTCAACCTAAAAGTGAAGCTTGACATAAAAATATATTCTATACCCAAAACATACGCACACATACTTATACATAAAACCCCAACCCTTATCCTCCCACTTCCTTGCTCTTCCTCCCACCTACATTCACCAACTACACCAGATAATCAAACAAACAACCAAATAAATGTCAGACAGTCATTCTTTTTTTTTCCAACAATCTAATGAAACCCATTAAAAAAAACAACAACAATTTCAAATCCCCCTCAAGGAATAGCAACACAATTGAAGACATAAAGAGGAGCAGGGCAAAGCAAAACAGGCAATAATGAATTTTAATGAAAATATAGAGGAAGAAGAAGAAAAAGAAGATTCCACTTGATGGCTTTTGGAAAATTTTTGTGCACGTGCAAAGTTAAAACAGTAGCGGCCCAAAAATATCTTGAGCTTTATAATATTTAAAAGCTCCCAACAAAGCTACAACCCTGTTAAATATATAGAAATGAGTGAATGAAATATATAAGTTTGAATTAAACGTGCTCTAGTTCCATGAACAACCCCACAAATGTTGGGGTGTGTCTGTAAATGTATTCATGAGTTTTTATAAAACCAGCAAAAAGAATAAAAATAGAAAACAATGTTGTTGATGAATATGATGAAAATAGAATGTGTAAAGTATTTTGTTACTGTTATTTATTTGGTGAAGGCATTGTGGGAAAGGGCGAAGGTGGGGAGGAAGAACGGGAGCTTTTATATAAACAAATACAGAGTTATGAATGGAATACAATTATGTAAGTTATGTAACGTGAATGTTGGAGAAAAATATAAAATAAAATGTTGGGTCATATAAGAGTTTCCAAATTTTAGGGTTCTAAGTCGGGCAATATTAATTCGATTATTTTCAGAAATAATTTCTCTGAAATTAGGAAATTTTTTATCTTTCTTCTTTGCGATTAAAGAAAATAACGATATAAGTGACTGTTAACATCATCGATATAATAAATTTGAATAACTTAAGACGTTCAAATCTGGTATTTGGAATATATAATACGATATTTTACCTCAAGAAAGAACAGAGCCGCCCTTTTACAACAAGCGTTCTCTCAAGAAAGTTCTTTAGGTCTTGAGTAGGAATGATGGTCTGGCCCCACCTAATTTTGGCTATACACTTCTAACAAGCACACACGTTGGTTCATTATTCATTCGTCCTGTGCTATAGAATATGTAATAATCTCGTCATGGAAATATATTGGAACGATTGCGATTGAAACCACAGATTTCATCCAAAGCAACAGACGCCAAAATTATCAAATAGTGCAAAGAAACTGCAGCTAAATAAACTCTGCTGTGAGAAGACTGGGTAGTGGTCGATTCACTCTCCTCATTACGACAACCCCTCTTAAAATCATTCGAAGGAACCTATATTCTCTCTGCATGTACTTCAAAGCAACAGTGTCTAGTTATCGCAGCGTTTCCCCTATGTCCTTATAGCGACAGCTGTATAAATCGAAAAGTTTTTTTCAAGAAGAAACTGTCACTAAAACAGAGTTCTTGAGATCTTAAGTAGGACTGACGCTCTGGCCTCATCAAATCTTGGTCATATCATTCTGTTAATACACAAGTTGGTTTATTATTTCATCTGTCTTGCGTTAAAGCACAGAGCTCATCTTCTTGCGGAAACCATATAGACGGTCACTATCCACAACTGTGAGGTTCGTTCCCTCCCCCTTTTGCCAGATATCAACTTCTGGAATACCCTGATTAATCCCATACATTCGAGCACAGCACCTAAAGCAGTGAAGTCGAATGCTCTTATTCAATGATAAGCGGCATTAGCGGAAAAATTTCGATGGCATGTAGAAGATCTTGCAACCAATTCCATGAATTACTGGGAAAAGTGAAGCTCAGAAAATCTAGCTCAGATTTAAGAAAACTTCAGATTCTTACAACGAAGAAGAGAATAAAGCTGCAACAACCAACTTTCTGCTCTTTGAATCACTAAGAAAAGTGAAGCTCAAAAAATGTGTCACAATTCCTCGAAAATGTGTCACATAAAACAGAGAAGGGAATGAAGTTAAAAAGGTGACACTCTGAAAACCTGACTCAAGAGGACTGGACAGAAGCTCTTAAAGGCCTCCACAAAGACCAACACTACAAATATGTTGTAATGCGAACGTGGGAGAGAACCGAACTACGTATCTTTGGATCAGAAAAACGAGTAAAGCTGACGCAACTAATTCTGTCTCAATCCTCCATAAACTGCAACATGACTTCCTGAATCATAGTTGTTAAAATCATCCAGCTTCTCGACTTGATTTTACTGCTGATAAACCTGATTGGTTTCTGGGAGAAAAACAAAGTTTCAGAGATTCTAAAATACTACTCAAAGAGTTATTTGACTTCTAAGACTTTAAAAGAGAAATTTGGCTGCCAACCAGTTTAAACTAATCAGTTGGAATACAACTTCTTCTGGATCATTCAAATCTGCAAGAGAGCAACGTTTATGGTCCATGGATTCCGGAAACTTCCAGGAGCTTCCCGAACGTTAATAAATTATGTGTAAGACTTAATTTTGGTGGAATTATTTCAGACGAAATATACCAACCAAGACTTTTTCCAACTGGGTATATTTTTGTAGTCCCCTTTATTTACAATACTCAAGTGGGTGTTGTAAATAAGTTTGATTGCATGTTTCGGTTTTATTACATAAAACTGACTTATTGCCTCTTTTTGGAATATATTTTCTTATACATAAATTTTGCACGCTATTTGTCTTAAGTCTATATTTTCTTTAAGGGTTCTTTTTTTCCACTATTTATTCTTCTTTTCCTTTTTGCTGTTTTTTATTAACAACAAATGTGTGATGGCATTTCTTTTATGGTCTGAAAATCATGTCAGCTGTTCAGACGTATATTTGACTTGAATGGATTGGGGAAAAAGACTGGTGGTGGTTGTTTTTATTATTGTGATTCCAATTCGAATGGGATGGGGGAGGTGAAATAGAATTGTAGAGAAGGAATAAATTTGCATCTGCTTAGATAATATTTGCAGGTGTTTAATGGGAAATTTAATTTTATTCATGTTCATTCATGTTTTCTAGATATTTTACTTTATCACTTTAATCAACAAAATATTTAGATCAAATAAGATATTTGGATTTTATTTTAGGATTTTTCATTTAGTTTAGTTACCAGTAAAAGGAATTTATAGTAGAAATGGCAGGGTAGGGAAGCTACCTGAAAGGAAGGAGAAGAAAAATATTGGATTTTTATTAAATTAAAAGAAATTTTTCGTAAAAAGGGCTTATTTGAGTCTTTTAGAGTCTTAAAACTATTTAAGCGAACGTTATATTGTCACTACATCCTCAAATGAACGATAATTTTGCGTTCAACTATTGGATCAATTAAAGTGTATTATTCTTTCAGTGATGTTCATAACGTGAGCAATTGTTGGACATGAAGATAAGAGAAGCTTAATCACTCTTCAGAAATGCTTTGCGGATGTTTTCCGCAAAAAGTACTAGAGCCACCGATTTTCTGGAATTTGGGTGCAATTATCGAAACTGCTTACCTATTTTTCCATTATGACCAAAAAATCACTCAATGTAATTCACAATTAACATCGTGCATGATTGAATCAACCTTCATTATGGAAAGTCCCATCTAGAAATTGTAGTTATAATTTATCCTTGAAAGGAGTTATAATTGATTTAATTAACTTTTTCAATTTTAAATTTTTGTGTTTCACGAGTTTGACTTTAATTTAAGATTTGTTCTCTCATATTCAAGTCATATTTAAATTCTTTACTTTCAAGTCTTGTTTGAGAATATTTTTCTGAAAAAAAAAAACATTTTTGACATAAATTTGCATGTGTCACGCGTTGTGCATAATTAATTATTTAAAGTGCATTTAAATGCATTCAATAAATTATGTAAATTATTCTTATCCTATAAGGTACAATGGGGTTGAATGATAAGTTTTGGCAGGTAAATAAAATTTCAATTATTTTATAATTTTAAGTCACAACAAACTACTAAAACTGGGAAAATTATTGACAATTGGAACCACAAGTACGTGTACTGGGACATTTCCAAATATAAACATTTCAAAAGAATCAGTTTGGAAACAATTTTATTTAATGCAAATATTTCAGACATTCCAGGTTCGAAGTTGACCGAAGAAGAAAATGTGTCACGCCTCTTGAAAATAAAATATATTGAAGAAAGCAACATCACAGGATGATCCATAAGTGCAGCCGCACCACTTCTAGAGAAGTGTAGGAATGAAAACTTAGCAAAGTTCTACACCAAAACATTACACATAGAGGGCGTTATTCTAGGCAACGATATATATGAAATGACATTATTCTAGAAATTAACTACAACAAACCAATCATTTACTTAACTGGAATGATTTAGGAGAATTTTTATGGGATAATTCTTTATGTCATAAAAAGGTCAAAAATTCTTCAAGTTTACTCTTTAAATTTTTGGTTTCAGAGATATACATAACCCTTGTCACTCTTCCCCTTTGTAAAGGAATATATCTCATTTCGAAGATAATGACAACCATGATAATGTTTGATAGAAATTGTTAAAATAACACAAAACAAAATTACATCCGGTTCGGCAATCTTTTGAGGTTCGCGGATTTAAGATACAGAGTGCTCCCAAAAATTTTAAAACTTCACGTTACTGATTACTTGAGTAATGCCTTTCATGATGTAACCTCCATAACTATAAATAAACACCTTCAAGATTCCCTTCAATGTATCGAAACTGGGACAATATTCATCCCAGCGACTTAGATCTATTCTTTTTTGCATTTCTCAATTAGAACGTCAATCAAACTAATTTCGCAATTTTACTCTGATTTAAACAAAATTTAAAACAGATTCGAATACATCATATCTGGAGTCTCCATCGACTCTCAGAGTTCTGACCGTTAAGCATGACATATTGGGTAACAAGTTGATCGTGTCGATTTGTGTTTATTATAATCAAAATCGGTTGATACATAACTTAAAATATTGTCTATGGTTTCCCTATCTTCCAGAATTATGCGCCAAGAGGACGGTTCCACTTTTGTGATAATACATTTTAGACACCCTGTTCTTTAAGGGCGTTCTAAACCAATGTTTGATTATTTCAGTCTTTTTCGCCGAATACCCTCTTCAAACGAATTAATAAGCTTCGGTTGAAATTCCTTGTGACTGCAAAGCCCGATTTATATAATTCCGACTCCATCAAAAGAGATCATTGACTTTTCGTCATGAATTTTCGGTATCGGTGCTAATTTCCTGTTTTGTTAAAGCATAATTTCAAACATCCACAGAAGCCTCTTAAACAAGAAAATGCCACATGGGGTGACTTCCAATAATAACTAAAGTTCTTCCTTTTCATGTTGGTCTAATCGCACAGTGGTACATATTTATGAACAGAGGTAGCAATTCAAATTTTACTTGGTTTAGACTTTAAAATTTCTTTTTATTTAGAAGTTGAAGCTTCAAGTCTCCTCTCACAATTTTGATGACTCTTGTTTTTAACCAAAGCATTTCGCTAAGGAACGCATCAACAAGTTGTCCAATATGATGAAACCGGATAAGTTCTGGCTACCACTTTCTGTGCTGCAAGATTGAAGCGTCTGGTTTTATATCCTATTTCGACATCAGACTCTCTGGGTATTGTTTCACTTTACCTGCACTTTGGTTCAGTTTCAATAATTATATCACAATAGAGGTCTTGAAGATCCGTTACAGAGGCTTCTTGTTCTGGCACGTGGAAAGTTTGTCTGGACTTTTGTTAGAACTACAGAACGAAACTTCCACAGGGTCGTCACGATACAAACAGTCCAATATAATAAAACAAGTGAGTCCTGCCACGGTAGACTCTGTTTTCCGTCTATGATGAAACTTCTCTCAGTTTCGACACCTCAGTTACTGCAACAGTCAGTCTACTCTAGAAGTAAAAAACATACGTTGTAGAGGATTTTTGATCTACCACGTACAACTATTGTTTAGGGAGGGTCTTATCTTCAAGAACAATAAGTCTTGAGTAGCCAACTTCATTGAGTAAAGCTTGCGACCCTAAAATCTTTGATATGATAAACGATTAAAAGCCATATTTATCGAAAAAGGAATCCGAAGGATACTAAGAAGTATTGGCTGATAGAGGAGCATCTAGCGATGAAAAGTCCTTTACATTTGTAATTTTCATATTTCATTTCTCTTCAATTCACCAAAAAAAGAAGACTTGCCCCTGATTTGTTGCATATTCGCACACATGACACTGTTTTGCAATTGTGACAGACTTGTAAAAAATATTTCACTTTTCAATCATTTCCCCTCTTTATATTCATCGTCACCAAGTTGTTGGTAGCCTTTGCCATTCTATGCGAACCTTGTTGTCGTCAAATGTGATGTGGCATGGCATGCGTGAGTGTCGCTTTTATGTCTCTTTAAATTGCATTAAATGTTGCAAAAATTGTCTACTAAAAAATAAAAAGCGAACGAAATGCGATAGACATGAAAATATGCGTAAATGCAAATATCTGCTAAAGCACAAAAAAAAACGTGATCGGCCAAGAAAGTGTTCAAGAGAAAACGCACAATGGTGATGATTGTATGACGATGCTGACTAGAATGATGACTTGTCGCTCATGTTCAAGTACTAAGGGGCATATTGTAAAACGAAAAGTGCATTTAATGATAAATGTGTGTTTTAGTTTTGCATTGAATATTGGGGGTAATCAAAAATTTCTGACACTAACATTTTCTTTTGAGATTGGGAAAGTGGAAGGGAGTTTGTTTATGTTTGAAATCGGTAAAAATCTGTTGTTCAAATCTTCAGTTTTCATCATTGCATTTTTCTCTTTGATTACCCCCAATAATATTTGAAATTTATTTAATTTTTAAAACAATTTATGTCTGTTTTATTTAATTTAAAAATTTTATGAGTCCGTTGTTTTCATTTCTCTGTTCTGTTTTTGGCAACATGCGAGCACAAGTCTACAATTTTCTTCAGCAACATTTTTATTGAAATTTTCTAAAAGTTTTGAATATTTTTGTGGCAACAACGAGAACAACAAAAACATCAATAAGAATAAGAAGAAGAATATTTAATGCTGTTAGCAGAGTTTCATATGTTTTCATCAAAATCGTCAACATAATAAGAACAAACATGCAACATGTGTTTAATGTGTCATTTCGTTTGACATTTAAAGAGGTGACATAAAAATGTTTGTATTTCATTTTTTATTCGTCGCTTGTGCTTTCTGGCGTTTAGTTTCTTTTTATATGACAATTATTTGGAATTAATGAAGACTTATATGACAGACATGGATTTATAAAAGTGTGAAGCAACATTTTAATGTGAATGTATGAATGTGAACTGAAAGTTAGCGATAGATACAATTAGGAGTGTCTTATATGGATTTGGTAATCGTATTGTTAAAGATAAGTACTTGACTCCCAATTGAAGACATTTTAGAATCAACAACTACTATACTTCTGAATCCATATTTATTAAATTTGAAGGACCAAAGTCAACTAAGCTCTCGCTATTTGCCACTAGATGGCACACACAGAAGTAAATGCTTATTGAAGAAATTGACATCTGAAATGCATAGTTTCGCTTTTCCTTTAACGATTCTTCTATTACTGAATTGAATAGGTTCTCGTTAAGCCTTTTTCATAATATTGCATCCACTGAGAAGGATTCGGAAACAAGAAACTTGGGTTAATTATATTTAGTGGTGTCATTTGTACCCAAATAACTAAATTTTGTGATACCAAAGAACTGTGGAAATTCCTTAACGGGGAGTTGTGTACTTGAGCCTTCAATGTGGAATCTGAAAATACCTAAGATTTTTTAAATGGCTACAGAGCCTGGGAAGGACGCAAATGAGACAATCCCCCCTATCACTAGTCGTGAAAATTTTTGACATACTCTCCACGCTCATCTGAATTGTTATCTTAGAGCAAATCGTTACCAGCATGCAACCTGTTAAATGACCTGTACAACAACAATATTAAAAGCCTATCGAAGCTATTAAATTCTATACCAGAAGATTTGTTTAACTATCACTAATATTCTACTGCTCTCAGTCCTGAAAATCTACGGATTTACACAATAAATGTTGTCTATGAGCCAACGTAACTTACAAACTTGTCCATTTGGAGCAATTGTGACAACAAAATCTTTGAGGATAAGCTACGTGGAATTGGCGGTATATAGGAATGACCACTGAATAATCTTCGCAAAGGTCGTTTCCGACTAAGGGACTTTTTGCGTTTGGTTTCCTTTCGTCTGGTTGGGCTTCCTCTGGCATGTTATAGGAGGTGATTTGGAAACAAACTGTTAGGGATAGCGCTGATAGGATTGCAGGTTTTCAATAGGAATAAGAATAAAGTTTTGGTGTCTCTTATTACTGGACACTGTGCCAGCGTAGCCCATGCAAGGAGGATGGGTTTAGCACATTATAGTTCTTGTCGCAGTTATCTGATGAACTGGTATATAAGACAGCTTTTCACCTGATATATTACTGTTCGAAACTTGGAGATCTTAGGAGTGCCGTGATCTTGTTAATATTAATCTAAGATCGCTATGTTCTGACTTGGATAACCTATTGATGCAGCTCACTGTATAGCGTACTGTTAATTAGGGTAACACAATGGTTCCAATCGCTTATGGACCCACATGAAATGTCTTGACCACTGTCCTGTAAGACCAAACAGTTTTTTGCCTTCCACAGAAAACAGTTTAGGCTTCTGGTGTCAATTTTAACTGGACACTGTGTGGGAAATGGGATAACCTTTTTTAAATAATCCGCTATTTGTAAAGTAAATTTAAGGTCGATTCATTCCAAGTTAACTTGGTAGAGCGGGCCTCTGCATTGCAGTCGAATCATTCACTGCTCTCTAGAGTAAGAAAGCGGAATTGGAAATCCATGCGAGAAAGATGGACCTCTCCTTCAACGACTTCGATTGCAGCAGCTTAGAAAACTTATGAAAATCGCTTATAGAACCTATTCTCTTGAACAAGGTGATATATGTAATATAAATCTGAGATCGCCAGTGCTTTCTACGGAATATCAGTAGTATCACTACACGTTTTTTCTTGTTTGTTTTAGTAAAAAAGTACAATTGGAATTGTAAAGTTCAGCGTAGCTTTCCTTCTTCATTTCGCTTTAACACAAATTTATACAAATATATGTAAGTTTTTCTTCTCTCGATATCAATTGCTTCTGATGATCTGGCCCCCAGGGATCATATTAAAAAACTAAATAGACAAAAACAGGGAAAGAACTAAAATATTTTAGAATATCAAATGAACGAGTAGAAGTTACGCACAATATAGTTATTGTTTACCAAGCAAGAAGAAGGAATATGAAGTAAGAATACTACATTCGGCTATGCCGAATCTTCAATACCCTCCACCACAATGCGTGTGAAAAAATGCGCTATCTTTCATACATACACACTCACATATACACACAAATTTTTCTTAAATATAACACGGAACACTTAATGAACCATAAAATTAGTTCTATTTTTAGCTATAACTTTTCTGCAACTGAACCGATTTTGATAATTTTTGGAATGGTAATGAAGAACTAACTGTACAGATTTTCCTGGTTTTCAATAGAAAACTTCTCAGGACAATAAAAAATACTCAATCCAACTTTCTTTGAGCTCTGTCAGTTATTGTGGACGTGAGCGGGCCAACAACAGACAGACAATCAGTCGGACGGACAGACAGACACACATACATACATGAATCGACTCAGATTTTGATTTTATGCAAAAAATATATTTACATTATGGAGTCTGAGATGATTCCATCTTAGCGTTACACACGGATTGACAAAGTTAGTACACCTTCATCGCCACTTGTGGTGGTGGAGGGAATAAAAATGAAACACTTGCAAAGTGTTGGACTCATTTAATATGGGCGTTTTCTTTCATTCGACATTTTAGCCTCAAACTCAGTCGAAACAATCTTATGAATGTTATTGCGTCGTTAAGGAATTTAATGTAGCGGTCGACTGTCATTATTGACATACAATGCTGACGCTGCAGCGTTTTAGCCGTTTTAATATGTTTTGGATTACAAACCCTGAAATACACACACACACAGACCCAGAGACGGATACAAAACAGCGTATGGATGTGCCCCGTAGGCTTGCACGTGTTCAATGTAAAAGAAAAGTAAAAAAAAATATTAAAAATCTTAAATCGTTAAATGCGTTTTTTTGTTTTTGCTTTTTATTTGTATTGTTACTATACGTGTGTGTATTTGTGCGTGTGTGTGTGTAATGTGAGCTTAGTCATTTTATGCGAAAATCTATGAAAATAGTTGATTTTTAGTTTGGGAGTAGAAGCGTGTGTATGTGTGCATGCGTTTATGTGTTTATATAAGGACACAAGTCCAGACGTATGTTGGATCCGTGTGTCATGCAATTAAATGTTGCAGATAAAATAAAAATGAAATTATTGTTACTGTTGTTGTATCATTTTTTTCTGAGTTATCTTTAATAACATTTTGTTTTACGTTGTTTTGCGCTTTTGTTTTAACCATTAAAGAGGATTTAGATTTTAATAATTTATATCGTCATAATCATCATTAAGTCTCCTGGGGATTAGTAATTTAATACTTTTTAGTAAAAACATATTGGAAATAGTTCATTTAAGATCTTAAACACTAAACAGTGGGCGCTAAAAATGATATATTAAGAAAATGTAGTTTTACATCGACTCACATGGAATTAAGTTACAGATGCATCGGAAAATAAAATATTTTGTATACTTATGAATTCCATAAATACACTGGTGTATATTCCTAAAAACGCACAAATTGTTTAATCAGAAAACAAGACTATATTTAGTGGTCAATTAATATTCTTATTAAATCGACTAAAAATGAATCTGTGTTTGTTTGGGACTTATAGACAACTAAACTACAGGACCGATTTTGCTGAAATTTTCACAAAATAATTCCCATATACCCGAAAGTAACATAGATTATAAAAAAATTTCGATAGGATCAGAGGGAGAGTTACCCACCAAATAGTGATTATAGAATATCTAAAGAACCAGAATTTTCAAATTTGGCTCGATGACTTTTTCAAGGCACAATTTTACAAGACATAATATGGGGCGGATAAAATTGGGGGAGAGGTAGAGCCCATACAAAGTAAATTTTCATCATTGAATATATTAAGAACTGTAACAGCGATAATTTTTCAAGTAACTGTTTTAAAAAATGTGGGACAGATAGGATCAGGGGGAGAGGAAGCCCCAATACGAAGAAAAAAAGTTCTCAAATTTGACCCCAAACACTTTCTCAAGAATTTGTTTTACAGATCTAAATATAAGACGGATAGAATTAAGGGAAAAGGTACTCCCATACAAAGCAAATATATATCGATTACCTAAAGAACTGTAAAAGCGGGAGTATTCAAATTGCTTCCAATTACTTTTCCAATCATCATTTTAACTGGCCAAATTGAAGGAAGGATAGATTCAAGCGTCAAAGAAAGAACTGTAACAGCGGGAGTTCTCAAAATTGGTCCCAATCACTTTTTCAAGGAACTATTTTGGTGAACAAAATGTAGAACAGATAGGGCTAAGGGGAGGGATACCCCCATACAAAGGAAATAATGATTATCGAATATCGAAGCAACTATAACAGCGAAAGTTCCAAACAGTTTTACTGGGTAAAATGTAGCTCCCATACAATGCAAATATTAAATAAAATTTTAGAACGAACGGAGCCAAGGGCAATTGGCAAAATGTCCATTGCATATTTTTTTTTAATTTACCTTGTGTGTGTGTGTGTTACGTTTCTTTCAAGATCAGAATTTTCGTGCAGCAAAGCGCAACGGGTAAAAGCTAGTTTGAAATATATTTTACTGAAAACTTTATTTGTATTTCACTTTACTTTTTATACTCTACACCACCACAAGTGTTGAAGAGGGTATATGAACATTTTCATTGCTCCTTTAACGTTAATAAAGAATTATCTAAGACCCCTTCTTGCCTTAAATCAAAATCTGAATTGATTTAGCTATGTTCGTCTATCTCTTGTTGGAACTCTCACATCCACAATAATTTACTAATTCTCAGGGCAGTTTTTATTGCACTGGGAAATTTCCTATTTAAAACCAGTAAATCGGTTTTATTTTTATTGAAACACTTTTAGTCAACCAAAAAATTTCATTTCCATCTTTTTCCGATTTGACAAATAAGTTTTCTGGGGCATCATTAAACGTTAATATTCCACATAAATAACACCAAAAACATTTGATCGCATCAATAAGGCAAACAACAAGATTAAGAAAACATAATGTTTAAAAAAAGTACCGCTAAGTTACCGTTAAAAAGTTCAAATTTTCTCTTGAACAAGAACAACAAATTTAAAACAAAGATTGAGAAAAAATTTGAATGCGTTTATAGGAATATGTATCAGTATATATTTTTACTATAATTAGGTGTGTATCAGTTGGAAATGCCGTACAATATGATACCCTACACCACAACGTGGACATGAAAAGTTACAATTTTTATTATTATTATTTTTAAAAAGTTGCAATAAGGCAAAAGTTGTCCTTTTTTCTTAACTTCAACTTTGCACTTTTTAATGGAAAAAGTTGAACATTTAAAAAAAAAAACACTTTTTAATAGAAAAAATTGTTTTTTAATAGAAAAAGTTGCACTTTTTAATAGAAAAATTTAAGTAATTAAGAACTTAAAAAAAGTTGCACATTTTTTACTTGTAAAAACTTTGTATTTTTAATAGAAACAATTGCACTTTTTAGTAGGAAAAAAGTAGTACTTTTTTATTAGAAAATGTTGAACTTTTTTAACAGAAAAAGTTGCACTTTTTTGTAGAACTAGTTACACCTTTTTAATAGAAAACTTTGCACTTTTTTAATAGAAAAAACTTGCACTTTACTAGAAACAAGAAATCGGAAAAAAGGTACATTATTTGGTACACGTTTCTTTTCTAGAGAACTCTAATATTTTTTCTTTACTAAAAAATATAGCACTTTTTGCTTTGCTAGAAAAATATATTGCACAATTTCTTCACAAGATAAAAAATTTATTTTTTTCCTCCACTAAATAGAAATAGTTGCACTTTTTCCTCTACTGAATATAAAAATTTCACTTTTTTCCTTTTCCAGATAAACAATTATACCTTTTCTTTACTAGATAAAAAGTTGCATTTTTACCCCACTAGAAGAAAGTTGCACTTTTTTCTTGATTTGTACTTTTTTCATTAGAAAAAAAATTACACTTTTTCCTTTTCTAAAACAAAGTTGCACTATTTTCTAAGAAAAAAAGTGCAAACTTTTCCATTAATTACATTTAATTTAGTCATTTTATTAATTTCACTTTAATTTATAATCAACAATTTCTCCTTTATCTATTTTCCTCAAAACAGATAAAACGATATTTAATTGTTCGATTTTCTTCCATTTAATGGTCACTAAACAAAAAATCCATTAAATTCATGATAAATGCCAGTAGACAAAAAAAAGAGCTTTTATTTGTAGTGTAAATAATAAAATTTATGATCAGACACATTTATGCATCTGTGTAGCAATGAAAAAAAAAATAAGTAAGAACACTATAGTCGGCTAAGCCGAATTTTAAATGACCTTCACCGCAAATGCGTGTGAAGTAAAAGCGTTAAAAGTTTTTCTTAAATACAATACAGGAACACTTAATGAGTCATTAAATTAGTTCAATTTTCGGATATAATTTTTTTCTACTGAACCGATTTTGATCAAAAAGCTTAATATTATGGCAAAATTCCATTATAATTTGCTGGTTGCAAATGGATTGACAATTTTACGAAAGTTTTTTTTTGCTTGAACCTAGAGGTTACCTCAAATATCGGTCTATATCTTTTAATATAAAAAAACCGACTTTGTTGGTTTTAAATATTAAACTTCTCAGAACAATAACAAATACTCAGGCCAATTTCATCAAGCTCTGTCAATTGTTATGTATGTGAGCGTGTCAACAACAGACAGATGGATCGACTGAGATTTTGATTTGATGCAAGAATATATATTCATTATAGGGTCTGAGTTGATTCCTTCCTTGCATAACACACGGAATGACAAAGTTAATATGTTCTCTCTTTAGCACTTGTGATGGTGTAGAGTATAAAAAACATTTATGTTGATTATCGCATTAAAATCGTTTTGGATTTGAATTTGGATTTGGAAAATAATCTCAACAAGTAATTTAAGTTTTAGATTTATTTTTAGTGGCCTGTTAAACGTTTAAATCGTATAAATGTTGACATTTATTATGAACATAAATTCATTCAGTTTTTTTTTTTTGTTTTTTGCATTTTCTTTCTCTTCTTGTAGAAATAAAATTTTTGATTAATTTTTTTGTTGCTTTAAAACATAAATTATTTTATTATTTTTGTTTTAAGAGATTAAAAATGAACGAAGTTCAATATTAATAAAATTTCAAAGTGCTGCTAATTATGATCTTAAATAAAGTTCTCATAATATTGATTCTAGAACTTATCACACACATGGCTTTGTAGAGTAAACATTTGCCATTATAATTAAGTATTCAAAATTTTCGGTGGCTGAGATTTAAAAAAAAAAGATATTTTCGGGAATCTATGATAAACTGCTTTCATTTAAAGAAACCGTCTGCTGAAAGCACTCAAAAATTAGACCAAAACAAAAATGCCTATAGATGTTAATTGTTAACATTGCTCGACGATCAGGTCATGTCTAATATGTGGTGAGTTTAGAAAGGTGCATCAACAACTAATTTTGTTGTTTTTTCTTCGACCATATTCCACCACTAATCGACCTCCACTAAAGTTTTTATAAAGCTTTCTGTCACTTTGCTCCAACAGTTCATCTCAGTTCAAAACCCTTACTTTTGGACACTTTTGTTGACTTAAATTCCATTTTAATTAAAACCTTTGCACCGGCCTTAACTCCAGACAGTTTGGTGTATTTGCCTCTCATTTGGTACAAATGCCACATTTCTGTTCTTTTACGACACAAAAGCAAAAATAAGTGGACACATGAAGAATTATTAATGGGAGCAGCCTTTTTGTAAATATTCCTTAATGTAAATTTCAGTATTTAAAGACCCCGTTGTAACAAATGATTGCCTTCTTTTGCCGCAACTGCATTTTGCTTACGATACCAAGATCATTTTGGGAAATTTTGACTACTTTTTTCCAATATTCAATAGAGAATCAGCAAAATAAAAATTTTTACTAGGAAGTTGCGAAAAATCCGACAGGACATAATTTTCGTCATCCAGCAAGAGTATTTCTATTAGAAAACTTGGCTTGAATTTCAGAGCTCTGTTTTCGGCCTCTACATTTTTAGCAGCGTTGCTGTCAGGAAATTTTAGAGCCTTGTATGTTTTAAACCTGCATTAGCTTTAAATTTGCGTACCACATAGTCCAAGCGCTGAGCTAACTGGCCTGCTTTGCTACCGGATGTGGACCATCCCTTTACCTGATCTAGGTTTTTCTTATCAGCGGACAAGTTCTCCCGTTATATAACATTACAAACAGTTTGATGGCACCTTTGGATCAGGTTAAATATTTCAACTGACGACTTTTGCAAAGGTACCATGTTTAATATTCTTTTTGAAAACGTATTTTCGGAGACTTTCAGCATGTGGTTTCTTCTGTCTTCTTCAGGAACAATCGGGTTATTCTTATTTTAAAACTGAAGTTCTGGAGTTCTATATTGATAAGAGTCTGCAATGTGTGGAGGAGCTGAATGCCCATTCAATTTATGTCTCTATCCGGTACACTCCAGTCCTCCAATTGATGAACATATTTTGAATATTTTAAGGTTTTAATTCAGGATTCTCAATTATAGTCTATTTTGTTGATGCACTTGTTTTGTTAGTACTCAGAGCACTGTTTTCTTCCCAAAACACCATTCTGGCATTAGGCAGGACATTTTTTTATTTGACTAGAACGATCTCATCGAATAACCTCAGAAGAAATCATAATCAATGCATCTTCAAAAGTATTTGTCGCTGTTAACTCTTCAAACGTTTCAATTTGCTCGCAAGTCTCTTCAGATGGTGTACTAAAATGGCACTATTACTTTGGGTTTCGTCTGTTGAGTTAAAATCGCAATTTCCTCTAGTTTTTGAAAAAACGTATCCCATGGGTTTCATCTGTAGCTTCTCTTGCGATCAATTAACCACTATGGCTCTTTATCCTTCGTTAGATGCTTTGAGATATAATTTTCATTACTGAAGTAATTTTTTATTGTTTAGTTTTTTCTGTAACGTTTCATGTTTTCAAAGAACAACCTTCCCCTAGTTAACGTATACTCCCTGCAGGGTATAGAGGAGGTCTTAATATATTCCCCGGATTTAAATTAGTCAGTTTATATATTATGGACATTTCATTTTCGTTCAAATTAAGACAGGTTTCAATTATTTTTCTGTCTGTAACATAGAAAGTTCGATTCTCTATTAACCCATCTCCTCGAGTAGCGCTTAAACTTATGAAATATTAGCAGAATCCTGACTATTGTTATAAGCAAATATGTATATATAAATTCAAAACATATGTACACAAAGGCAGCCATTATGGAATATACTTAATTAACCTCACCTAAAATCTCTTGCCCCCCCCCCCCAAAAAAAAATCAATTCGTATTTCTCATTTGAAGTCTCCAAATTATATAGAGAAAAAAAGCAAATACTCATTCAAAAGAGAGCTACAATAATTTATGGATTTTTATTGCGCAGCAATGGCTGCCTTTTTCCACAAATGGCACCTCCTTCTTTTTCGTCACCCGTTTTGTCTGGCGGTTTGAAAAATCGATTTTCTCAAACGGCTAAAATTACAAAACTCTTCCTCATCATCTATACCCACCGGTATCGCATAACCTTAAAGTTGTCTGAAACTCTAAACTCCCTCTCTGTTTTTTGCTTTTGAGTGAATGTTGAATGGTTTCCTTTTTTATATCCGGTTTGGCATTGGAAATTATTTTGAAAATTCAACTCTTGCACGTGCAATTTCTAAAACGCCAAACAACGGTTCTTTATTTTGTTTTGTAACGGTGGTGGTTGTCTCTGAGTGTGAGTGTGTGTGCATGTATGTGTATGTAAGTATGTGAATTAACAAAGAAAAGTTACAAAAATGGAATAAAGAAAAATATTTAAACATTTTAAACACGTGACCGGAATCAAGTTAATGCACGTATAACGGAAATAAGATCTTTAGAATACAATACTACTTTTGTTGTAGTAGTAGTTGTTGTTGTTGTTAATACAAAGGATTCATTGCCATTATATCAGCGTATGATTATTTTTAACAAAAAGAACAATTTAGATTTTATTTTTACTTATTTTCATTCATTCTTTTCATTTCATTTTTTGTTTCCATTCGCAACAATATCGTTTATTGTGACATGATGCTGGGAATTAATGGAATTTCTCTTTTTTGCGCAACTTCATTCTTTATGAAAAGGAGGAGTACTTTTCACAGTCACTCTGTATGCCTTCATGTTTTGTGGCTTGACTTTTTTTTCTTTGTTTTATGGGGATTTTATTTACATTTACAATCCACCTTCTACTCCCCCTTTCTTTATTGTGTCAATAGAAATTATACAAATACACGCACACACGCTGGGCTTTACGGCATAAAGTGTTTTCAATAAAAATTATAGAACGTCTGATATAGAAACACTGTTGCTTCCATGGCGAGACATTTTGGTGTTTAACTTAGAAATAAAGTTTCAAATGACTTTAATGACTTGAATGCCTTTAAGAATACAAATATTTCTTCAACAATGAATATATTCCTTGTAAAAGAACAAAAATATTGGGTAAACAATGTCGGTTTGAACATCATAATAAAATATATATTATTTTAGAGCCCAAACAACAGTCGTTGTAATTTAGTATTGCAGCAGAATCTTAACATCAATACACCGAACTTAAAAGCTTATAAAGCTTGTTCAGCTTTTACACGGCTGAGAAATAATATAACAAAACGGAAGACATATTGGGTCACATATAAATTTAGAAAATGCTCTGCGTATGATGGGTGTTTTTGTATTATGAGCTGTTGAAATTAAGTCCGACTCTTCGGGAGACCAGTATTGAAGGTAATTCACGCGTTAAAAAGAGAAAAAATACTATCGGAACATTCATGAAACATGAGGCTGAACTTCAACTGAACTTGAACTGAACTTGAATTGAATTGAACTTGAACTGGACTTGAACTGAACTTGAACTTGAACTGAACTTGAACTGAACTTGAATTGAACTTGAACTGAACTTCAACTGAACTTCAACTGAACTTAAACCGTACCTTAACCGAACTTAAACTGAACTTGAAATGAACTTAAAATGAAACTGAACTTGAACTGAACTAGAACTAAACTAGAACTCAACTAGAACTTAATTAGAAGTGAACTGGATTTGTCCAAAACGAACGCTTTAAAATCACATAATTGATACAAAATAACAGGTAATTTTGGTATCGCAAGATATAATTAACTAACTAATCATTTCTTGATCACGTGTGATGTTAACATTTAAAAACTGTTGTACCTAGAATGCACCAGAAGACAGAGCTAAGTCCTTCAGGAGTGGTATATTAACAAAATCATTGTCTTAGTAACTATAATTAAAGAGCAAATCACAAGTGTGTAGCTGTTCAACATAAGGTCTCCCGATCAGTGTTATCCTAACAAGGATTTTTCTTCGAAGAATTGAACCTGAATCGTTTTGAAATTTCATGCATCAAATTGTATCCATATCATCAGTCAATATTCAGATTTACGAGTCCTTGAAAACTCTTAATCACTGATTTTCGAAATTGTATTCAAAATTATCAATTTTACTCTTTTGATACGAATTTTTATTTCATTAAACATTTAATTCTTAAAACGAACCTAAAAAATACAACTGAAACTTGAAATTTACGTCATGAATAAAAAACTCCCCTCTCGAGAAAAAATGTCAAGATATTTCCTCTCTCTCTTTTTATCATTCATCAACATTTCATCTCATGTTATTCCTTTTATTATGTTTATTTAAGTTTTTATGTCTTCATGTCAATATGAACACGTGCACAAGGACATTTATTGGATTTCCTCTGCATGTGTCCTTTTCTCTTTCTTTTTTTTATAATTTCATTTTATTTATTCCACTTAAACATCCATCCCGAACAAATACTCACACTCCTTTTTCACTTTATGTTTCATATTTGCTTTCACATCATTTATAATTTTATATTCGTTTCATTGTGTGAGTGCTTGTGGGAATTGAGAAAAGGGATACACAAAAGAAAGAAAGGAATTCTTGCAAGTGTTCCAAATTAGTCACGAAATAAAATGGAATTTTTATTAAAAATTAAATATAATTGAATAATAATTTTTGGCAAATGTTCGAATAAAATATTTTTGAAATATATTTCGTAGAATTGATCTGGAACTGAGCAACAACTGAAATATAATTGAACTAAAACTTAACTAGGAATGAGCCAGGACTTAACTAAAACTGAACTAGAAGAAGAACGGAACTAGAACTGAACTAAAAGACAACTGAAACTGAATCCCATTAATTAAATATCAACATCATTCATCTTAAAACCCTTAACCTCCCAAGTAACTGGAAAGTCAATAGAATTCCAAAAGAAAACTGCCATTCAAACATAAATAATGACAAGTCACAATAACATCATTATCATACGAAGTCATAAGGAAGCCAAAAAACCAAAATCATCTCATGTTTAGCAATAAATGAATGACAGACAAGAAAAAGAGTTCATAAGATCAAATCAACCAAAAAGCCAACTTAAATGCATAAAATTCATTTTTTCTGGGAATTTAAAATTTTGAATACAAATAAATGTTTCCAATTGGACATGACACATACATACAAACAAAAGTATTTAAGTGTATTGATTCCATAAAGGAAAATATAGAAACGACAAAAAGTCCATAATATTGAACGACAAAACCTCTAAATATTGGAGATTTATAAGGAAAAGATTTTCTTCAGTTGAGATTTTTGTTGTTATTGTTGTTGTTTCGGTTATTAAAGTAGATTTAATGGGGAGTGTAATATGGGTTCGTGCGATTGTTGCTTAATTTAAAAAAAAAAAGTTCTACTAAATGTTGTTCGTTAAATCTCTCTGTTTGTCTGTTGGTTAAAGGTTGTTGTATGTTGTAAACTGCCAAGTCCAAAGCAAAACAGACAAGCAACTGTAATAGCGAAGTTGAAGGAGAATAACCAAACTGTAGTTGGAATCAAATAGGACCAACTTTAAAGAAACCAATAAGTGTTCAAATCCTTTCATGATAAACAAAACTATAACTGGACGGAGATTTGAAAAATAGTGTCTCTCAAAAGCATTCCGAGTGAATCCATGTAATTCTGGTCAGTATAATTACTGAAGTTACAATTCAGTGTATTGTACTGAATTAGAACTGAATTAGAACAGAACTAGAACTGAACAAAAACTGCATCATAACTGAACCAAAACTGAACTAAAACTGAACTAGAACTGAACTGGAACTGAAATAGAACTGAACTGATCATAAAAATGAACTAAACATGAACTGAACTTGAACAGAACTTGAACTGAACTTGAACTAAACATGAACTGAACAAGAACCGAATTAAAACTGGACGAAAACTGAATTAGAACTGAATCAGAATTGAACTAGAACTTAACTAGAACTAAACATGAACTGAACTAGAACTGAATTACAACTGAACGAAAAATGAACTAAATCTGAACTAGAACTGAACAGGAACTGAATTAAACTGAACTGAATTAGAACTGAACTTGAACTGAACTGAACATGAACTGAATTTGAACTAAACATGAACTGAATTAGAACTGAACTAAAACTGAACTAGAATTGAACTGGAATTGAATTAAACTGAATTGGAACTGAACTGCAACTGAACTAGAACTGAAGCAGAACTGGACAGGAACAGAATTAGAAATGAACTAAAACAGTTCTAGAACTGTTTCAAAACCCCATTTAGTTGGCCACATTTTCAATAAATTTCTCATCATTGATACAAAATAATGACCAGGAGTAACTTTCATACTTATTGAAGTTTATATGATACAACAATTGTTTTGTTACTAAAATAAGTGTAGAGTTGTTGGAGGATTTTGGAAGCAGTTGTCTGATAGTTGGTTGCCTTTCCATTTACTGCAGTCGGAGAGTCAGTCGTTGTCGTAGTAGTCATCGTCCACTAGTAAAGAAGATGAGATAGTTGGCAACTGATTAGCACAGACAACAATATACATGTCTTAGCAATTCAACTGAAAACCAAATAATAACAACTGTTTGGAGGAACAACAACAACAAAAATAGACTATAAATTCCAATACAAAAAACAACGAAGGAAGGAGGCTGGGAAGTTAAAGTGAGTGAGTGTTACAATCTCTGGTGTAGTTGGTGGAGTCAATAACAAATCGTGTTACTTGTAGATGGTTACAGCAATAGCAACAGCAACAACAACGGCAGCAGCAGCAGCAGCTTGAAATAACAAGTAAAATTTTTAACAATTTTTTTGATTTGGGGATTTTGAATTTATTCCTTTTGTTGTAACAGTGGCTGACTGGCCAGGAAATATTGCAGCTGCAATGAGCAACAAAAGCAAAGATTTTTGTTTGTTAACTCCTGTTTTTTTTTTTTTTGTTTTTGTCTTTCTGCTTAAAATGAATTTACTCCTTTTTTGCGTTATCATTTCAGTTTAGGGAAACGATTTGACTTAATTTTCCTTAACATTAGACAACTACTAAAAGTTAAAAGAAAAAAAAAACTTTCTTTTGCAGTTTTAACTCCCTTTTTTTTTGCTATTTTCCTAAGATTTCTGCATTTCAAAGTCCATAGAGTTTGAATCGCGAAGTTTTTCCTTTTTTTTAGCTGTTGTGGAGTTTTGGAACGTGATTTGCGATCTTATCAATAGGAATTGAAATGAAATAATTTACCAAGTTATGATGAAGTTAATTGTAAGCATTAGTTTAGTCAGTTGAGTTAGTTAGTTAGTTAACTGTTTCGTTAGTTGGATTGTTGGTTGGTTGTTTAGTTAGTTTTTGATTTGATTCGTTATATGTAATTTTGAATTGCAATTGCTTGTTGTTGTCTGTTACATTTACAATTCATTTTCTTCCATCATTCATTCCATTTGGTGCAGCTGGTGTTGGGTGAGTGAGTTTTCTTATTCATTTTTGAATAGTAAAATAAAAAGCACACTTGTGAACCGTATGCTAGAGATGATATACTTTCGAGTGGCTTTAACAAACAATAGATCTGTAAAGAATTATGGCATCTGGTGGCATCAAGGACGGAGTTGAACACGTGGAATTCCACAACAGTTCCCGATTTTGTGTTTTTTTGAAAAATAATTTCTGTAATTCTACACTGAACAAAATGTGTTTGATAATATTAATGAAAAATGTTCGTAGAACTTTTACGAAAAAATGTGTTAAATAAACAAATTTTTATTCTAATAATTGTTTCTTCAAAATTGAATAAAATTTCGGTAAAAAAGAATTAAAAATTTGCTGATCAACAACCACGCATTAGAAATACCAGACGGTCAGATCATCACCATCCTTTGACGTAACATTTTTATCTGTTTGAACTTTTATCTGTCCAGCAAAACAGTTCCTTCAGGAAGTCATTGGGACCAAATTTTAAAAATCCTCGCTTAAGATATTCTATAATCCATATTTGCTTTTTGTGGGGAGTACTCAATCCCTTGGTCCTTAATATTTTATGTATTAATTTAACGTAATTATTTCCTTAGTTCAACTAAATTTCGTAAATTCAATTTAAATATGATATTTAAATTTATTAATATTCATAAAGAACTTATTTTTGTCAATTTGAATAATGTTTTATTCAAATTGAATAATATTTACTCAAATTTATCGCATTTTTATTAACGAATTCAAATAGTTATATTGACGATTTTTCATTAATTTGAAGAATTTACGAAAAATTAACGAAAATTTTCGTTATGATGAATAAAGATTTCGTTGGCTGATATTTAATCACTTATCTTCAATTATACATGATTTTTCGTTATAGTTACTACTTTTTTGGTTCACTGTGGAACCGATGGAGATACTTAATGAAATTTTAATCGGTTAGAGTTGAGATATTCCTTCGATAAATTCGATAAACTTCATAACGTTTAAAGATTCCTAAAGGAACTCTAGTGCCCAACCCAATGAAAGATCTAAATATAATTTTTATGATCAAGGATCTTCGTTTTGAAAGAGAAGTTAGCAAAAATATAAAAAGACAGAGAGACGGACAGACAGACAAAATTTAACTCTACACAAATTAAGAACAAACTAAATCTTCCTGTGACTTCTAAACATGTTGCTCACATTTTGCAAAGAGATGAAAACAAAAAAATCCAAAGTGAAAGCCAATTCCCAAAATACAGCAGAAAATTTCTGCTATGAAAAAAAAAATAATATTAATTTAGACGGTCCTGACTCATACTAATGTTATTGGCACGATTGAGATCGAACAATGTTCGGATGTTTGAAAGTAAAAAAAATAGTAGTGTTATGATTTGGGCAGTATTTTCTGAAGTTAGCATAATTTTATGGACAAAAAAATGAATGACTGGCCTTGGTCGGTTCGCGTTCCGGGCTTAAACCCAATTGAGAATTCGTGGGGATACATGAACCGTGAAGATAATTCAAAATGATGCCCAAAACGAAAGTATAATGACTTTAACAGAACTAAAACTAAAAATAAAGGAAGTTTAGGAAGAAATCGACTACAATCTTCTTAATAAATTATTGGAATCAAAAGCTCATCCACCCATTATTAACAATGAAACAGAGACTGATATACTGCGTTTATAGAAAAATACGATAAAAAATGACACCAAAATTAAATTATAAAATAAAATTAAATATAAATAAGATTTTTAGTTAACAATATTTTAAGTGAAGTCTTAGTCCTTTTAATAAAAATATGATTGGCCCACAATAATATCAAATTCTTTAGTTTTGTATGTGCGTTTATAGGAATATGCACCAGTGTATAGCCATATATGAATGGTAAACTTACAAAAAAAAGACTGTTTTTTTATTGGACGAATATTTTAATAACAGGGCGATCACCGAAATGAAAAAAGTCAATTTCAAAATTAAATTTTGATTCAAGGACTCCTTTAGTTACACTAAAGGATTATAATTCATAATATAATATATAATATATATAATTTCATTTTCTGTTTCGATTTTATAAAAGTTCAAATATTCATTTTTATCGTCATCATAATACGATATTTCAAAAACTCCTTTCTTACAAATTGTTAATCCAGATATTTTTAAGTTTTCTCAGATACCAAACGTTCTTCGAGAAGTGCCTAAAATTTCTTTGGCGGACCTACCTTCTCTCTCTCTAGACTGAAATCTCCTCTCTTTAACCTACAGAGAGGAGATTTCGGTTCAAAAGAGCCGAATGGATGGATGTACATGAAATGTGAGATAATGATAGCAAAGGAGTATAGGAATAAAACTTTAGAAGCCTGGATGCCATAGGCCTTATATGGAACTAATAATAATAATGCCAGATTTTCAGGCAAATATTTCTTAAATTATTTATTTATTTATTTATTTAAAACATCAATAAAATTATTGTAATATAAAAAAATAATATTGTAAATAAAATTCGTCAATTGTATTGCCAATCATTTGGACTAAACTTAAAGCTTCTTCATGGCGTTGCCTTATAAAATCGATATCTGAAAATAATTTAAAACCAATATCACATAAATCAAACTACACCAGATTTATTCTGATTGAAATGTACCTAAAGAAATGCCACAGATTTGTATTGATTTACAACGTTTTGGAAATTTAGCATTATCCCATATAGTTTCGATATTTTCCAATTTTATGTCATAACACATAAATGACAAGTTCTCATTGAGTTGTATTAAATCCAAGAAAAATTCCATCAAATTCATCATGACCGTTTCACTTAAATCCAATAAACGTACACTCGTCTTAAATGCTACAAGTTTACTTGGGTCCATCACATCCATTTTACATTTGGATAATTGATTTACCGAGAGTTCTTCTAAATTTATTTCTAACAAAGACAACAATTGCAATACTGTAATGGGACATTCGGCTAAAATTTCCACTTTTCGTAAATATTTTAAATTGAAATAAACTTCGATATTTGGACAGAAATGTTCGACATGTAAGACTCTTAAATTTGGAACCAGCTGGGTGAGGGAAAACTTCAAATTTCTCTTACCAAAGTCAATCCATTTAAAATCTATAATATTTTTCAACATTTCATGTTGAGATTCGAATAATTTGATAATTTCATTATGTTGAGATTTGGAAAATTGAAATTCGAGTTTTTGTAGAGATTGAGAAATAGGAAAATATTCCACATTTTCACCATAATCGATAAATGTTGAACTGAAATAAGTCAAGTGCATTTTATTTAATATGATTTTCAAATGTGACCCATTTAAGTTGTTGCATGATCGCAAAACGAGTTCTTGTAATTGAGGTAATGCTATGAACACCTCTACTGTACATTCCCAAAGTTTAAGATGTTGTAACTGTTTACAGTTTGTCAATAAAATATCGAAAAATTCTTGATTAATTATAGCTCTTCGTAGTGACAATTTTTGAAGATTTTCAAATTCTTTTAAGAAATCTTTTTGAAAATTTAAATAATTTTTTGCATACATAAAGGGACCGATTTCCAAAACTGTGCAATTTTTCAAATGTTTAAAATTAGAAATATCAAAATTAGATGATCCGAAATAGTCGCGATAGATATTGATATCTAAAATTAAATGTTGTAATTTTAAATGTTTTAATATTTTGATCAAATTCGAATATGTATGAAATCCTGTAAGAGGTGGTGAAAAACTACGATCATCTACTATGGTGAATTGTTTTAAATTAGTCATGGCCTCAATAGTTTCAATATCGATCTCTTTATCCAGCAACAAACGTCCACCTAGTTGATTGCGAGTCTCCTTTAAGATCAAATATTCTAAATTTTTACAATTCTGGGCAATTTTTAGCAGATCGTCATCTGTTAATGATATTCTTTTGAGGCACAAATAGGTGAGATTTCGAAGTGTTGGTTTCAAAATATATTTCAGATTTACAATATTTAAACCAGTTTTGGAATTAATTTGCAATTTCTTAATATTATTTTTATTTAAATTTAAGAAATTTTTCATTTCGAGACTTTTGTCTAAAAACAAATTTTCCGATTTAAGAATTTCATGTAAAATTGGTTTGTGATCCAAAACATTTCTTGAGAATGTATCCAATTTATCCGAAACTACAAAATATTGATTATTGGTGGTAATTTCTACCTCCTGGAACTTAGTTTTCCAAAAATAATTAATTATGATGTTATTTAATTCTTCCGAGAGTTGTTGCAATTTATATTGTTCTTTGTAGTTTAGAAATTTACAAATATTTTCCACTAAATTTGGGATTTTAAAACAGATTTCTGGTGACGTAATATCGGGATTATTTTCCGACATATTTCTTTCTAAGTTAACGATTTGAATTCAGTGGTTTAACTAATTTTTAAGTTTGTAATTTTAATTTATGATTGAAATTAATGGAAAGTTTAGTGGTCACCTGCCTTAAACCGCATATGATGCATATACTAATCATCGCATCGGATATATTAGGAACTAGCAAATACTCGGTGTACTTCACAGCTCCCACATCACAATGAATTCATGTAAAATTTTGTTCCCCTCGTTCCTGTCCTATCGAGATTTTTCTTCAGCAAATAGGTTTCATATGAAAAAGATTTTAAAACTCTCGAGGGTGCAGTTCTTCAGATATTCAATAATTCATATATGGGGTGAAATGTACCCCCCTGTGTCTATCATTCCTAGACTTTATCTTGTAAATTATTTGCATATGAGGGAAATTGGCACAATTTTTTTGGACTTATGGTAAAAGGCAATATTGCCATTAGAAAATCTACGTCTATGATGCTAAACCCCAGAGTTACCCCACCTACTGATCCTATAAAAAATATTATATTTTCCCCAGTCACAAATGGGAACTACAAGACATAATGTCATAAATGTCTAGTTCAGATTTTTGAAATAGTTATTAATGCTTTATACCAACATCTGGAACCTAAGAAAACTTATATGTAAAAGTTTTGATAAGGCTTGTGGGCATATCTCTGCCCCCCATTAAGTTTTCTTTTTAAAATAATAACAAAATTCAATAAATTTTGCCATTTTAAAAAGTCGCAATTAAATCTAAGTTTCAAAATCGGATTAATATAGACCTTTAAGAGGTTCATATAATCATTTCATAGGACTAATCGTATCAAATAGTTGTGTTTATAACTTACACCACCGTTGGTGGTTGGTGGTTTGTGCTGATATTTGTAACATACAGAAAAAATAGTGTAAAGCTTTAACACCCAAATTTGAATATATACTTGTCGACACAGAATCGCTTTCTCTGTTCTGTGAAAATAGTTGAGATGAAATCTTAACACTCTCACTTCAATGGTCCTTCATTTATTGTAGGGACTACTTTTCCCTTTGATCTTATACGTTCTACATTTTATCGAGTAAAGTTGTTTCTAATACTTCCACTTCAATAGATATTTGATAAGGGGACTACTTCCCCCCCTGACCTCTTCCGTCCTACATTTTGTCCAGTAAACCTGTTCTTTTAAAAGGTAATTGGGATGAGATCTTCATATTTTCTTATTATTATTCGATTAATAACATTTGCTTTATATGGGGGTCACCTCTCCCCTGATCCTATGCGTCCCACATTTTTTATAGTACAACACTTCCATGCGAAAGTAACTGGAATGAAATATGAATAATATCACTTTTATAGTAATTTATTTAATTTAGGAGTCTTCTCTTCCCCTTGATTCTATCATTCCTTCATTTTGTCCAGTAAAACTGTTCCCTGGAATTGAAATAACATTCTAATACACTCATTTGAAAATTGATAAATAATATTTGCATTGTAAGGGGACTACTTTTCCTCTGACCCCTTCCGCCCTACATTTTGTCCAGTAAAACTGTTGCTTGGGAAAGAAATCTTAATACTCTCTTTACATTTGCTTATCCCCTTTGATAATAAGCGTCACAAATTTTGTCTAGTACAAGATTGGGACCAAAGTTTAAAGCTCTTACTTTAACAGTTTTTTATATATTCGATAATTAATATTTGCTTCGTATGGAGGCAATCTCTTCCCCCTAATCCTAACGAATTCTTTATAGCCTACATAACTTTCGGATAATTCCATGAAATTTTGAACAAAATCGGTCCAATAGTTTAGCTATTTATACAGATTCATTTTTATATGTAGAGATAGATGGTGGTGTAGGTTATCATTTCTGCATTTAGATATAAATTTAAACAGTGTTGCATTTCTTGTGCACGTAACTGTATGTGGTTTTCTATTAACTATAAAAAGTTTACCATTAGTTGATAAACACACTTCAAATCGCAACGTTATGTCTCATATTAAAACGTCTATTAAAGTTTTTTCTAATATTGAATTAATCACGAAAATCTGTGAATTTCTAAACTTTGAGGAACAATATAAATTACAATATGCCTCTCGAGATGTGGCCAATATAATAATCAATTATGTGTGGAAAATAAAATTCAAAGAACTATTAATTTATACCAACGAAAACAATACAATAATTTCAGATAAAATTGATCTGAAAGATACGAAATCGAATCTTAATGAATTTCAATCAACTGCAATCAATAATTTATATTTCGAACATCCGGAATTGGAGGAATTTTTAAATTTAAATAAAAATAATATTAAAAAATTATATATCAATGGAAATAGTGGAACTTGTCTGACATATGGGCTAAAACTAAAATTTAATAATCTGACTTATTTATGTTTATGTCAGTTAATATTAACGGATGTGGATGTGAAACAAATAGCGGTGAATTGTAGAAATTTGGCGGATTTGATTTTAAAGGAAAATGTGAATTTAAAGAATGAACGATTGCTGGTTGATGGCGATATAGAGATAGGAACTATCAAATCTATGTTGAATTTAAAAATGTTAACGATTATTGATAATCGTTATCTATCGCCAAAACAGAAAGCAGCGGTTTATAAATTTTCAAATATACAAAATATTTTAATGGAACTAAAATTGCAATGTCTAATATTAGATGTTTTTATATTACCAGATATTTCCCTTGATGATAACCCTGCTTCCGACTTGAGTCCTTTGAAAAATATTAAAGTTTTTGAAATTGCTACATTTAAAGCTGAAAGAGATTTTAGAAATTTTCAATTCAACTTTTTACCCAATTTTCAAAATCTGCATACATTAACCCTAAGAGGAGCTAAAATCCATAGGGAATTCTTTAATATTTTAAAGGATCACAATCGAAATTTAATAAATCTAACATTACGAAAATGTATAATCAAAGAATTTACTTCCTTACCTCAGCTAAAACATTTGACCTTAGATACCTGTTTAGGGTTAAAGGCTTCAGATTTAAAAACTATATTAAATGAAATGCTCTTGACAAGCTTTACCACCATGTACTGTGATTATGCTGGAGACTTAACAAATTTTACACTTTCACCCACTTTGAGAAAATTGGAATTTGAAAATTTCCCTCAAAATAAATTTATAAAAATCTTTGAAACTCAATTCAAACCCCTAAATAAATTAATCGATTTAAAGTTTTTATTGGAAGATCAGAAACCAGAATCGGTAAATCTAAGACTTTCAAATTTGGTTCCAAACTTGGAAATGTTACAAACAAATCTCCTGTTTTCAAATCTAAAAGATTTTACAAATTTAAAATTTCTACAAAAAGTTTTTATCGTTTCCCTTAAATCAATTACAGTCTGTCAAATATTATTGCTACTAAAACAAAATTTTAAAGAATTAATTATTGATCAAGTTTTGGAATGTAAAATGGATATGGACTTAACTAAACTACAAGTTTTGAATCAAAACTTCTATTAATTGATTTGAATTGGTCCATCATGGAAATTATGGGTGAATTTTTCTTAGATTTATTACAACTAAATAAACATATGTCTCTAGTAATTCGTGATATTGAATTTAATATGATTCGAAGTAACATATGGGATAATGCTAAATTTCCTCAACGTTGTAAATCTATAAAAATTTGTGGCGTTTCTTTGGGTATGTTATCACGATCAGATATAAATCTTATGGTTTTAATTTTAAATATTTTTCAGATCTTAACTTTATAAGGGATCATCCTGAGGAAGCATTTGGCCAAATCGAAAACATTATGACCACATTTAAAATAATGTATTTAAGAAGTTATTTTATGCTTTAATGAAATTTTTAAATAAATTAGTATGGAATTATTTTCATTTCCTTAATTGAAGCAAAATCCACAGTATGTCCAAATCGAACTTTCTTGGAAATAATTCTATAACTTTTGAACCTTTAAAGATAATAAAATTTTAAGATTTGACTTGTTTTTAAGTTGGTTTAGCACAAGCACCCATGTGATCAGTGGCGAAGTCGGTGACCATCTTAAGTTTTGAAATTTAGTCTTTTTATACAATCGGGCTTAATACAGGTCCAAAAATTTTTTAAAAATATTTACCAGATTCCCTATAAGTTTTAAAAATACTGATGCAATAACCATATGAATATACAAATCCTTTAATGATACTTATCATTGATCTAAGAAACAAAACTTTTTTGGTTTTTTCAAGGATAAAATATTTTTTGATGACGTTATAAAACAAAAAACATCTAAACTTAATTTGGATTAACCTGGCCCATAAGCCCTATCAAAATTTAGTGAATTAAAAAAATATATACTGGTACCAAATGTAGTACTATTTAAATTTGGCAATGGTACTTTTTAGATTTTTCATTATTATTTTTTGAATATTTTCAAGGATACATTTTGAGGACATGCTATGTTACCTTTTACGGTCAAACAGAGAGACGGAAAGATATCGCTCGCTAAGATATCGTTAACTAATCATAAGCGAAGTTAAAGTGACATTAAACCCCAAAAGACAATAAAATTCCCCTTGGAAAAATCAAATTCCAGGACAGTCCTTCCATCATCCGTTATGCCTGTATCACCGCAAAGAGTATTATACAGTCGGTCTTAACTAATACTCTCTTACTTGTTTTGATGAGATAAAAATATAGTAAATTAGCTGAGATACGCTACACTTTGCGAACATTAAAAAATAAAACAAAAGGAGACAACCCTCCCCCTGATCCAATTTGTTTTACATTTTGTCTGAAACACTATTTTTCACTTCAATATTTTAAGATATTCGATATTCAATATTTTCTAGTTATTGGAGCCCCTTGATCCTATATATCCAACATATTTCCCAGTTAACACTGTTCTTGGGAAAGAAATTAAATTTGTATGGGGGCTACTTTCACTCCTCCCTCCCTGATCCTATACAACTTACATTTTGTCCACTAAACCAGTTTCCATTTAATTGGACCAAATATCCAAACCTCTCGCTGTAATATTTTATCAGATATTTAGTATTTTATATTTTCTTTGTATGATCGCTAACATTCCCCCTGGCCCTACACATCCTACCTTTTTTCCAGTGAAACAGTTCGTTAGGAAAAAATTAAAATGAAAACTTAATACTCTCTCTTTAATAGATCTTTAGAAATTCGAAGATTAATTTTGCATTGCAGAGGGCTACCACCCTCTGGTCCAATTCATCCTTCATTTTGTGCAATAAAACAGATTTTTGAGTAAGACGTTAAGACGAATTCTTAATATTCTCCCTTTAATATTTCTTTAGATTTTCAATCAGAAATATTGGCTTGTATGGGGCCTAAATTTGCCCCAGATCCTATCCATCCTATCCGTCCTGCGAAGTAAAACTGTTTCTTGAGAAAGTACTTAGGACCAAAGAAATTTATCCTAATGGATTTATTTAGATCTATGTTATTTTCGGTTACATTTGGATCTTTACGTGAAAATTTCAACAAAATCGGTCCAGTAGCTTAACTTATTATTACGTTTCCCCAAATCGCAAATTTATTGTATCTTTTTATAAAAGAAAACTTTAATTTGAGATTTTCTATTAAAGCATTAGCACAAATTTAATTGTACAACTTTAAAGCGTAACAGAATTTAATCAGGGAAAATATTCAAAATGGCTGCCATGACTACGCAATACATTTACAATTGGTTCAAGGACCCTCCAAAATACAGACAAAATAAAATAAACACAAAAACACAATAAAATTAATGTCTCCCTCTCTCAATAGAATTCTCTGCTCTCACACAATTAAAGCTCCTCAGAAATATTTTGTGACACCTCCCCGGATGTGACATTCTTAGCAACTCTCACCAAGACCTTTTCAAATAACCTGCGCATTAAGAAATTGTCTTTATCTCTTATTCAATGAGTTAAATTCTGGAATTATTTTGCGCAAAAATACTAAAAAAGAGAAAAAATAATTCCTGGGAAATTTTTGCAATTTAATCGCTGTGACACCAGGTGCAACAACGGTCGTTGGCTGAAACTGCAGGGTGGTTCCAATATTATAACTTATTAAAAATCCTTGTTGGCAGTTAAATATTTGAAACTCAAAAAAAACCTAAAAATGGCGTCAAAGAAATTAACAAAAAAACTAAAAACAGGAAAACTTTTAGTATTAAGATTGTAATCGAGGATAACAGCAGTGATTTGTGGATTTGAATTTTTATTTCCTTAAATGTTTAATGAACTGCTGTTGTATTCCCGCCACTTGACACATGTAAGCGTTCAAATTATGAAACAAAAAACCGAAAAAAATGGAAGAAGAATAATTGCTGGAACACACGTTTGTGTCAGAGACACGTGACCAGTATCTCAATTTATGGCTGTTTTCTTGCATACGGCTCATTAAGACAAAAATGCAATATAACAAGAGTTTAAGAAAAATATTGATAAAAATCACGGATTATATTTATTTAAGTATTTTATACGAATGTTCAGCAAAAATTATGACAAACCAAAAACAACCCTAATTGAAATATGACTAAATTATTTGAATAAAGTGAACAAGAACGATAATCTGTTATCCCGTATATTTTAACCAAAATAAAACAACAAAAAAACTAAAAATGCAATTTAAAGCTAAACTAGAAGAGATAGAGCCAAAAGGACGAAAATCTGTTATCACCAAAAATGAATTTTTTATATAAAAACCAAAAGTGTGATTTAAACTAGAAGAGCCATAGCCGAAGAGAATCTAAAGATATACAAGGAGAACTAGAGTCAAAACGACGAAAATCTGCTTTAACTTTTAGTAAAGCGAAAGCTTAAATCGCATTTTATATTTTTATTTAATATTTTCTCACGATCTGTTTAAGGATCATGGTGAGATTTCATAACCCTCAATAATAAAACACTTCAACTGAATTTTGTCAAACAATTATCAATAAATATTGAATGAAGCATTCGCATATAAAAATTAATACATAAAAATTTATAACTTTAATTTTAATACTCAATGGAATTCACATCAATTAGTAAAAATGTCAGACAAGAAAAGGAACCTTAATTTTATGAATGTAAATAAATAAAAGACACGAAGTGAGTGGCACGCGCCCATTAAAATTAATGAACGAAGAGACATATTTGTATAGAACCAACAACAACAACAACTACCACCGTTATACCGCAAATCATGTTGCCTGCAACATCATTACATGAGAGCAATATAAATTTAATAACACAAAGAGGACACGTGTCCGCCTTAAATTTGGGGCGTTGTGTCATGGGAGAATGCAAATACCGTTATTTTTACTTTTCTTTTATGTTCTGAATACAAAATTACAGTCAATTAAAATGTATTAAGTGTTTGAAAAAAAATATATTATCGATGAATGAACTAATTAGGGACACTTTCCTAAATTCAATCAGTTTTAGATGATCAACTGGAGAGAATTTGTAAGTCTCAATTTCAGCAGCGTTGCATTTTTCTATTCTATTGAAAATTGATCATCGCAATTTTCTATTCTATTGGAAATTGATCGTCACAATTTTCGATTCTATAGAAAATTGATTGTCGTAATTTTCTATTCTATAGAAATTGATTGTCGTAATTTTCTATTCTATAGAAAATTGATTGTCGTAATTTTCTATTCTATAGAAAATTGATTGTCGTAATTTTCTATTCTATAGAAAATTGATTGTCGCAATTTTCTATTCTATAGAAAATTGATTGTCGCAATTTTCTATTCTATAGAAAATTGATCGTCGCAATTTTTGATTCTATAGAAAATTGATTGTCGCAATTTTCTATTCTATAGAAAATTGATTGTCGCAATTTTCTATTCTATAGAAAATTTATTGTCGCAATTTTCTGTTCTATAGAAAATTGATTGTCGCAATTTTCTATTCTATAGAAAATTGATTGTCGCAATTTTCTATTCTATAGAAAATTGATCGTCGCAATTTTTGATTCTATAGAAAATTGATTGTCGCAATTTTCGATTCTATAGAAAATTGATTGTCGCAATTTTCGATTCTATAGAAAATTGATTGTCGCAATTTTCGATTCTATAGAAAATTGATTGTCGCAATTTTCTATTCTATAGAAAATTGATCGTCCCAATTTTCGATTCTATAGAAAATTGATCGTCCCAATTTTCGATTCTATAGAAAATTGATCGTCGCAATTTTCTATTCTATAGAAAATTGATCGTCGCAATTTTCTATTCTATAGAAAATTGATCGTCGCAATTTTTGATTCTATAGAAAATTGATCGTCGCAATTTTTGATTCTATAGAAAATTGATCGTCGCAATTTTTGATTCTATAGAAAATTGATCGTCCCAATTTTCGATTCTATAGAAAATTGATCAACGCAATTTTCTATTCTATAGAAAATTGATTGTCGCAATTTTCTATTCTATAGAAAATTGATTGTCGCAATTTTCTATTCTATAGAAAATTGATCGTCGCAATTTTCTATTCTATAGAAAATTGATCGTCGCAATTTTTGATTCTATAGAAAATTGATCGTCGCAATTTTTGATTCTATAGAAAATTGATCGTCGCAATTTTTGATTCTATAGAAAATTGATCGTCCCAATTTTCGATTCTATAGAAAATTGATCGTCGCAATTTTCTATTCTATAGAAAATTGATTGTCGCAATTTTCTATTCTATAGAAAATTGATTGTCGCAATTTTCTATTCTATAGAAAATTGATTGTCGCAATTTTCTATTCTATAGAAAATTGATTGTCGCAATTTTCGATTCTATAGAAAATTGATTGTCGCAATTTTCGATTCTATAGAAAATTGATTGTCGCAATTTTCGATTCTATAGAAAATTGATTGTCGCAATTTTTGATTCTATAGAAAATTGATCGTCGCAATTTTCTATTCTATAGAAAATTGATTGTCGCAATTTTCTATTCTATAGAAAATTGATTGTCGCAATTTTCTATTCTATAGAAAATTGATCGTCGCAATTTTTGATTCTATAGAAAATTGATCGTCGCAATTTTTGATTCTATAGAAAATTGATCGTCCCAATTTTCGATTCTATAGAAATTGATCGTCGCAATTTTCTATTCTATAGAAAATTGATTGTCGCAATTTTCTATTCTATAGAAAATTGATTGTCGCAATTTTCTATTCTATAGAAAATTGATTGTCGCAATTTTCTATTCTATAGAAAATTGATTGTCGCAATTTTCGATTCTATAGAAAATTGATTGTCGCAATTTTCGATTCTATAGAAAATTGATTGTCGCAATTTTCGATTCTATAGAAAATTGATTGTCGCAATTTTCGATTCTATAGAAAATTGATCGTCGCAATTTTTGATTCTATAGAAAATTGATCGTCGCAATTTTCTATTCTATAGAAAATTGATCGTCGCAATTTTTGATTCTATAGAAAATTGATCGTCGCAATTTTTGATTCTATAGAAAATTGATCGTTCCAATTTTCGATTCTATAGAAAATTGATCGTCGCAATTTTCGATTCTATAGAAAATTGATCGTCGCAATTTTCGATTCTATAGAAAACTGATCGTCGCAATTTTCGTTTCTATAGAAATTTTCTATAGAAAATTTTCTATATTTAATAGAAAAATTGTGATATCAATTTCTCTTATTCTGTAAGACCTTTTGAACGCATTTAAATTTTAGTTGAACTATCGAAAACATTTGCAACGGAAATCAGTCATACTTATAAATTTTTACAAAAAAGAAAAGTTAAAGGTCCTTAGTTGCCCCCTTTTTTATTTCATTTTTGTTTTTGTCTTTCGTATTTGCTTTCTCATTTTATAAAAATTCCTACAACTTTTGTTTGTCAATTATTCAAATCAGTCAAAATGAACTGTGCGGTGGTGGTGGCAAAGGCAGCATAAATATGTAAATATCTTGATTGAAGTTAGTGTGTGTGTGTGAGTGTTTGTATGTTTTAAATGGAAATATATGTCGTGATCATAAGCCACGTGTCATTCGTCGCCTAGATTGTCGCTTTAGTAAATGTCAAACATATTTCGCGTTATAACTCTCTCAATAATAACATTTAGACGAATGGACGAAAAAATGAACCAAAAATTGAACGATTGAGTGAGTGAATGAATGTGGATGTGAACGACCACATTAAGGCCACCCGTGCTTTTATTCGTGTTTCTTACTATTTTTTTTTTGTCATGTTTGTTCCTAAACTTTAATTTAGGGACCCATTTGGTTGGGTTGATTGAGTTTGTTTGCCAGCGCTTTGCAGATGGTGGCGCGGCATGACTTATTGTGTTTTTGATTGTTGTTATTGTCATTTGGGGTCAGAACGCCAAATATAAAATAAGAAAAAGAAATAATAAAATGTATTCATTCTTAGTTTTATTTTAATTTAGTTCTTTTTCCACTTTTATGGTTCGTTTCCACCTTTAGACAGCTGCAATTCAATATGAGAGACAATAATTTTAATATCGTCATACAAACGTCATGATTTTGTAGTTTATGTATTCGCTGTTACGTTGTTGCTTTTATTGTATTCGCTTCAAATGCTTATATATTCTATGACGATACAGAGAAAGAAATTATTGGTGAATTGTATAGTTGAAAAATGGTCCTTCGAACCGGACTCTCGATTTTAAATCACATTATATGATGACTTTCTACATTTGTCGATAGCAAAGGGTCCTTCGAATTGGACCTTTAATGATCCCTTCAATAGAGCCGATATCTTTCATGCAAACAAAGTTGTCAAAATGAGGGGAAGAATGCTTGTCATTCACCTGAGTTATCTTGAAACTCTCTGAGGTCTGTGGCAAAGAAGCTTAAGGCTGCTTTCAATTAATATGTTTGAAATACAGAAGACAGTTTTGGACTGTTTTTTATCTGATCCATATAGTGGGCTTCAAAAGGTCGGTTCTATTGGAAGGCATTTGAATTTAAACATCTCTTCTTGAACCAGATCAGGAAACATTTATAGTTTTTTTCACCAAACGAACTAAAAGAGTTTCAAAGGGCCATAAATGTGTTGCTGTCTTTTATGGCCCTAAAAACTTGATAGAACAGCATTTGAAGTTTTGTTTTCTTACACAGCTTAAAGTTAGAATAAAATTCTGAGTGGAATAGTCCCTAGAACTCTTAAGTCTAATTTCATTTAAAGGAAAAATTAATCTTTCCAAAAACGTTTGATTTTAAAAATTGACTAATTAAGAGTTTATGCTGTTAAATAGTTTATTAATTATGGTAGTTTATATCGATCCTAATGCAGTTATGTCCCTTCGAACCAGTTAATGCGACAAAAATTAGATCCGAAATGTTCAACAACAATTTTTATGGTCCTTCGGGACGGATGTAAGTGTATTTCCGGCTTAAAGCTCTTTCTGTGAGAAAATATATTGACACTAATGAATATATGAGCATTATGAACTTCAAACTGGATTTATATTTATATGATTCTGGCAATATTATTTTGAATAATATATGACAAACTCTGGAAGGTCACTCACTATCTTTCTTATACGCTGGTAGCCTACAATCCTTGAAGTCAACAAAAATTCATCAACCACGAACAAATTAAATTGTATTAAAATATCTCAAGTTGTCTTAAGGTTATAGAATTATTAACAATTGGTTCAAACCATGCAACACAAGGGATTATGACAGATACTTCCACTTTTTTCTCAGCTTTTTGGTCCTACGAACATGATTATAATGAATGGGGTTCCATTTATTCCAAAGAAAAATTCTCAAATTTTTGCAAAAACATTCTTGGGAATTCAATGTGCATTTTTGTTTTTAATTGGTCCTACAAACCAGATAAAAGTGCGAAATGTTTTGACATTCTGTTTATTCTCTCTATGTATTCTTCGGATGATAATAGATGAGACTACATTTATTCCAGTGAATAAATTATCATTTTCTTTGAAGTGTAATGATTATGATTGGTTCTACGAATCGAATAGAAAAATTCTAATACTTGTTTTTCTTCTGTGTATTGGTCCTACGAATTGGATTATAATGAATGACACTACATTTATTTTAAGAAAAAATGTAATAATCTAATTTTTCTTTTCTCTCAATGTTAAAATGTGTCTTTTTGTGAAGTCAAGTTTTGATATTTGGTCTTACCAACCGGATTATAATGGATGAGATTTCATTTATTCCCAAGAATAATTCTGGTACTCTAATCTTTGTATTATTATAATAATCTTGCTGATGGTCTAAAGTCTAGTGGTGACAATTGGTCCTACGAACCGGATTATAATAGATGAGATTGCATTTATTCCAAAGAAAAGTTCTGATATTCTAATTTTTTTCTCTCAGTGTTAAAATTTCCTTCTTTTATGAATTATTTTTTTTTCTTTTTGTAAAATATTTAAATATTTCATAGATAAATAGATATTGAATGTGTTTTGTGATCTTGTCGTATTCTATTTAAAATTAAATTTTCAATTTCTCGGTAGCTTTTTTTTACTTCATTATTGTTCTTGTTGTAGATTTTCGTTCATACGTCTTTCAATAATGTTGTTTACGGGACGTTTTTTATTGTTTAAATTTTTATTTTATTTCTATTAATGTTCAATAGCGATTTGAGATCAATCGTGAGTTCAATTTGCACGTGGGGTTGTTAATTTGGTTTCTTTTATTTTCAAATATTTTTCTAATACAAAAATTATTCCTCTTTTTTTGTTTTTGGTTGGATTTTTTGTGTGTTGAAATTTCAATTTCATTATTATTTTGGACGTTGAGATGTTTCTGAGTTCGAATATTTATTGTGGCGCCAAAACAAGTCAAAGAAAATACAACCTTCTTCCTCTACCAGGGGGGGATCTTTATTCGCTAAATCTCTATTTATTAAGTCTGTTCACCATTTATTCATTCAGTCAGTCTATCATCATGGTGGTTTCAGTCTTAAAGGAATATTTTCATTCAGACAATAATTTTATTCGGTTGATCATAAATTTTGTTTGTGGTAAATTATTTGCATCTATAAATAAATCATGGAATATAAGTCAAAATTGGGAAACCTTTAAAATTTAAACGTTTATAAGTGAAATTTATTTAAATGTTGTCTTTTTTCGTTTTGAGATTTTATTTATTGCTGGTTGATCATTCTATGGAAAATCTTTGTAATCGATCATAGATAAAGTTATGTTGACGTTTTGTTAAGCGTTTGAGAAATATTTCAAATTCAAAATTTAGGTCGTTGATTTGCTCAATCACTAAGCGAAATGTTATGAACCGATCCTTATAGATTTGATATAATGTTTTTGTTGTATTGATTATATACATATGATATATTATCACTATACTAACACTTTTCTAACGTGATAGGTCCGTATACAAAGTTCGGTTAGTGACTGATCTTCTTCAAATTTTGGTCTGTGGAAAAAAAATTTACATGTGCCGAATTCAATTAAAATATCTTCATTTCATGCGGATAATTTTATTGAGCTACCCGAAATATTGGATCTAACGGTTGTGAAGGATCTGCAAGGCCACCAAATCAATGTAGATGCCGTTTATATATTCGCTTACAACTTTGATCTCTCCTCTTTGAATTGAAATAAAGCTGGAAACAATGTTTCCTATCAAAAATTTGTTTGTGATCAAAGCAAGCGAAATAGAAAATGTCATTCAATTCCACTATAGCAGAAATGCTTGCTAATGCGAGCGAGAAATTAAAGATCACACAGTTGGCCTTCTTAAACCCATTGGGAGATCAGCAGCCGTTAAGTGCGAAGCTATTTACATTCAATACAAATGAGAAATCACACTTTTAATATGAATGGAAAGCTGCCATTCGTAGTGTATTCTGATCGAGAACGGTTCTATCATATGAAAAAGAATGGACCAACAAATCTTAAAGATAATTCGACTGCTATGAATCTTTATACAAAAGCAGTCTCCGGATCAAACAATCGTGCCACCAATGTCAAATTATCACTATTAATTCCACAACAAATCTTAGATCTGACAAACCCTAAAATTGCAAGGTCAGCTCAAGAGTTAAATGGATTCCCGTTGCATAAAAAGTGTAATGACAATGTAATGTCAACGTGTTCTACATTTATTTTATCCAATTCGGAATTGATTTTAATTCCGAATTATATATTATCCTTAGATTTTTCCACAAACAGGTTTTAGCCTCAAAATAGGACAAATGTTTTCTTATGAACCAAAGTTCCAGCTACACCGATATAGTTGCCATTGATTACCTATGGAAGTTAACATTGTTTTATACTTTTCCCTACCTGAAATATTCAGAAGACATGTTGAATTTAAGTTTCAAGATTGCAAGCTAGAAATTGGATCAAATTCATCTTTCATATTACGACTGTCACAAATCCATCCGTTAAATATTACAACAACTACCTCTCCCAACAACATAAACCATATTGATAATTCTAGGTTTTCCAACCAACTATTAAGTCTCTAAAGTTGTGAAATCAGAAACCTCCTTTGTAACGATACTATTTTTCAAGATCTTGGGCTATAGTTGCTGTCGGGATTAACTTTCACCACATATACTTTCTTATCGATAAATTGATTGAAAGTTTGCCAGTTTTGACACCTATTCCCCTTGAGTTGGTCGGAACTTGTAGTGGTTTAAAGCGTTTTCCCGTACAACAAGCTTTGAGTAATGTCAACGTGATACTTTGAGATTTAATTAGAGTGTTTTGCGCCAAATGAAACTTCGAAGCCGCCCCTCGCCTTCATAACTTTGGAAAAACACGAACAATGTGGATGGTCAGTTAGTTAAGAAAAGTATGAATAAATAGAAAAGTTTCCCGCCACCACAACACACATTGATGTCGTTGATCTAGTCAAAGACAAATCCTAGGTCTGAACTACAACAGACCGATCATCTGTGCAATCAATAACGGATTTGGGGAAGTCGTAATTTCCAAAGGAGTCAATAGATGAAATATTACCCTTAAGTAAATGGCAAACTATTCCACCACTACGTTATTGATGTCGATAATCTTGTCAATGCCAAAACCTTGGGTGGAGCACAGCACACCGATCGTATATTCAATCGATAACAGCTATGAATATATCGCATCATCCCAAAGGAAGTAATGGATGAAAAATTTCCTTGAAAAAGAATAACAAATATTTCCTTATCTAAATTCTTCCTTATTCACAAATCCAAGTCAACCAAGGAACATTTTCAAGATCTTCCATGTCTTATAATAGTGTAACTTCTACAAAAACCAATCTCAGTTCAAATTTCCAAAGAGTTATACCACCGTCCCTTGTCATATCTTAATCTCCGCCCAACTTTTTCGAATTTCCCTTCCACATTCGTCATTACCAAAACCATGACTCAGTCATTAAAATTTCTTACTTCAAAATATGCCAAATGACATGAAAAACATATTTTTCTTCATATTTCTCCGTTTTTTTACAATTAAATTTTTAGATGTGCAGCTGCACTTAAACTGTCAAAACAGTGACAAAATATGCTAAACGCCCACCAAATGAAGTTGTATTTTATTTTATCTGTTAAAGATATTTTGATTCTGTTTTTTTTTTGTTAACAAAAATATTTAGCACTAAAAATAATAATATTTATTTTTTTGGACCACCAAGTCAAAAAGGCACACGATCAGCATCATAAAATATAATTTGCAAAATTTTTCAAAAAGGTGCAGCCCATAAACCAACAAGAAAAAAAAAGATGAAGAAAACATTTAAAGAAAAATAAAGAAGATAAGAATAATGTTGAGAAGAAGAAGAAGAAATATGAAGAAATCACTCCAAAGAGTTTAAAAGTGCATTAACATTTAAACATTTCACTTGTCAAAATGTCAGTCAAACACTTTGTCACTTTTTTAAAGGCACAACGCACAGTGAAGCCGAAATGATTTTATTGCAAATGAAACGGTAATTGTTGATCCGGGTGAGATACCTTGATAATGTTTAACAAGGTTGTAGCTGAGGGGTCTATGAGTTAATCCGGTGGATTACATGCTTCCAGCTAAGAAGGGCGGTAGTGAGTGTCCTTACAAAGTTAGTCATCTCGAGTTTTTTTTAACTTTTAAAAAATTATTTAAATCGCTAATTTCTGATTCGGGTTTTGATACCTTGATAATGCTTAACAAGGTTGTAGCTGAAGGGTTTATGAGTTGATCCGGTGGATTACATGCTTCCAGCTAAGAAGGGCGGTAGTGAGTGTCCTTACAAATTTGGTCATCTCGAGTTTGTTGATTTTTTAACTTTTAAAAAATTATTAAATCGGTAACTTTTGATTCGGGCGAGATACCTTGATAATGTTTAACAAGGTTGTAGCTGAGGGGTCTATGAGTTGATCCGGTGGATTACATGCTTCTAGCTAAGCAGGGCGGTAGTGAGTGTCCTTCCAAAGTTGGTCATCTCGAGTTTGTTGATTTTTTAATTTTTAAAAAATTATTAAAATCGGTAACTTTTGATTCGGGTGAGATACCTTGATAATGTTTAACAAGGTTGTAGCTGAGGGGTCTATGAGTTGATCCGGTGGATTACATGCTTCTAGCTAAGCAGGGCGGTAGTGAGTGTCCTTCCAAAGTTGGTCATCTCGAGTTTGTTGATTTTTTAATTTTTAAAAAATTATTAAAATCGGTAACTTTTGATTCGGGTGAGATACCTTGATAATGCTTAACAAGGTTGTAGCTGAGGGTTTATGAATTAATCCGCTGGATTACATGCTTCCAGCTAAGAAGGGCGGTAGTGAGTGTCCTTCCAAAGTTGGTCATCTCGATCTTTTTTAATTTTTAAAAATTATTAAAAACTAATTTTTATAAAGAGATAATCCTCCAATTTCAACAATCAGTTTTCTAATTTCAAAATTCCAACACTTTCAGAGAAAGAAATAGCGAACTTTGAAAGGCCATTAGCCGTAACCCACCAAATCACAGACGACTCAGCTATAACCATATTAAATTTTATTTAGAAATCTCCTACAGTTCACAAAGTTGCAGAATTATTTCCAAAATTCATTCTGTGCAACACTGTGCAACAAATATACGATTTGAAGTGTTGCGAAGTTGTTGCAGTTGGTATATATTGCTGCAATTTCAGTTGCTGTCAAAGAATTTCGTATTTTTAAAACTCAAATAAAGATGACATTTTAAGGATTTATTCGTATTAATGAAATTAACAGTTGATTTTTTTATAATTTATTTATAATATTTGTTGTCATACTTGTTGCAAATACATATTTTTGTGGAATATATTTCTTTGGCTTTTGGTGCATTTGGTAAACACCTCTGCATAAAACTGTCTCTTGCAATTAAGACAAGAAACAATGACAATGTCAACAGCAATGGAAACATATTTATTAAAGAAATACGAGAGCAACAAAAATCAAACACATACAAACAATAATTCCAGCGGGAAATTGAAGGTGTAGATAAGCATTTTGAAAAGCCTTTAAGTGCTTCCTTTAAGGGGCACAAGGAATGTTGCCGGTATTGCAAAACGGTTTGGTTTTACTCTCTTCTTAACAGAAGAATGGAAACCAGAATATGTTGGATGTAATTTTTTATATCGATTTTGAGACACAAAAAAACTCAACCCGCATTGCCAACTTATTTGGCCTTATTCTCTGCTTACCAAGAGAAGCGAAAACGGAATGTTTTGGTTTAACTGTCTCACTCTCTATCTCTCTCTTAACATTCCTTTACTTTTCAAACTAAATTCTTCAAGTTAATAAACATATTTATGTTCATAAAACTTTTCAGCAGTCAATGAAAAGACTACACATTCCCTGTAGCAATACGATGGAATGGTAAATAGAATGTCTGTTTTGGATTTACTGTATCTCTCTCCTAACACTCCTTCACCATTCAAACTTAATTCTTAATGCTCTTAAAACTAATTTTGTTAATACATATTCCGAACAGTTAATGAAAAGTCTACCCCTTCCATTTAGCCATCCAATGGAATGGTAAATAGAATGTCTTATGAATCTATTTAAATAGAAAAACTTAACCTATTTAAAGAGCATTCTGTGAAGGAAAATTAAACCAAAATTTTAAAAATATTCGGAAGTTCTGCAAAGCTATTTCCAGAGGCCTTTATTATTGAATCAGTCCCCCAATTCCCTGCTAGAATGTGTTGAGGAAATATGTTTGCTTGCATGTGTATCATGGAAATTTGTATTAATGTGTTTTATTATTTTTAGCAGTTTGTATCATTATATGGCAACATTTGTTCAGAGACTTGTTGGCTGTCTAGTGTAATAAATTGCAATAGGGTATTGCCGAAAAGAGGAGATTGAATTTAATAGAGCGATGAAAACTCCAGTAAGACTAAATGGACTAATTATACTAAGAAGAAAATGCCAAAATGCTTTAAGGATTTTGAATTGCTGGAACTCCTTATTTCGGTATGAGGAAAATCCTGCCAAATCAGTTTCACAGTTTAGCACGAATTGTCTGTGATTCAAGTTATAACCCGAAGTCAAGACAAGTATGTATCTTAACGAATGTTGGAGGAGGATCTTAAACCTTAAATAAAGCCGAACCAAAGAGTATCCGAATCAAATGTGTAAGAGATGTAAAAATATACATGCGTTTCCGTCCAATTCCTTATTCAGTAAACATAAATGTTATTCACGACAACGTGGCACAATTTGACGTCTCTCTTATGCGATTTTCGAATAAAGTAAGGTGAAATATGTTAATCATTTCAAGCGCCATCACTATGCCGAATGGTCGGTTGAAAGTGCAAAAGTTAATGGTAACAAAGAAAATTTACTTCAGTTAAGAGTTAACCTGATTACAGTAGATTCGTTAATTTGTTAACGAATAATTCACAAGTAACTGTGGAAAAGCCGATAAATATTCATCCACGCGTTTGCTTGCTTTTCTACGAATTTCACTGTCTTGAGATGAATTAGTCGAATTAGAATGTGGCTTGGAACATTTATAAGCCAGAAAAACAATTGAAAATCTAAAGGATTAGAAAATTAAGAGAATTGAACAGGGAATTGAAACTTATTAATGCCACAAAACCTTTGGAAGTGATGACCACCGGGTACAAGTATGCCAAAATAACAATAACAATTCACTGTCATATTTTGTTTCACTTTAATAATTCTTTACTAACATCAACATATTTGAGCTCCAAACAGTTTAAGAGCAGCCATTTCTGGATAATTCACGTGAGAACATTGGTTGTTCATTCGTTTATTTGGATTCCACAGTGATATAGAAGATACAAAAACATTGAAGCGTTGCCTTTCAAAAATTTCATGAATTTTTGGGTTATGAAGTTTGACCAAAAGTTTATTGAAAAAGACTAAGAGCCCTTCTTAACCCATAAAAATATAACCTCCACTTCACTCTTTTGCATTTGCTTCGTATAGCCTGTTCCAAACTTAATTCCTTTCTTAAATTTATTGCAGTCTAATATCATACAGATGCAACCAGTTTTCCCCTAGTGTTGCTTATTGCTAAATTAAAGCAATAATATGCCACATGTTTCTGCTTTTAATTCAAAATACAAAATTTAATTAGTCTTTCAAATGTTGCATCTATTTACATTTGATTTTTTTATTTTTTGTATTTGTATTTAAAAGAAAAGCGAGGAAGTTTCTTTTTAGCAGAAACCGATTATAACGAATTACGGAAATGCTACATTTGATGGGATCTTCCATTGATGTTGCTTAATCGATAGTTAACGATTCACACTTGCTTTTCATCCCATAAAAGGGTTAAGAGCTCTGATTTATTAAACAATCCAGAAAGAGCTCTAGAACCCTTTTTTGTAAGCTCTTCCCCGGTTAAGCTATGACGAAACATTTAATTTCAATAACCTTCCTTATTTATGACTTGATGAAACTTTTTCAGGACTCTAGCAAGATACTTTCTCTTTCTATGACTTCATTTTGATTTTTTAAAATGATTGCTGCTAGTGCAGATGAGAACTGAGGGTAGAGAGCATACCTCAACGTCATTGATATTCTGTTTAGGTGTTGATATCATTGACTGCTTGAGCTTTATGGGAATTTTGGCTTGAGGATTTCTTCACCAGCAAAATTGTGATGTCAAAATGACTATTTTGGGGCATTCAAACATTTTTCGGATTTAGCAAATATAAGTCCAATTTCCATGCTTGTCGTTTGATTCCAAATGATAATGACATGATAATGCATGTTTGGTAGTAAAGCTTCCAATTCATCTTCAAACTTTTTTGTCTTATCAACAGCTTTTACCAATACTTGGTAACTTTCTGGAACCGCTTTTTTCACAAGGTTTCTGAGATGGTGTGTGATTATCAATAGCTTTTACCAATAAATAAAGCAACTTTCAGCAACCGCTTTTTTTCCAAATGAAACAAAAATATATTTCTATGTAATCGTTTTGTCATAAGTTGTCCAAATATCCCAGAAGTCTGAATGGAGCTGCAGTGCCAATCTGTGTGTTGTATGACCACTTGGAGATCTGAAGAATCTTGATCTTTTGGCTCCATTAGAAGTTGGATTTCCTACCGGGTTCCGTTCCTCATAAATTGGTCGGAATTTAGATAGACTCTGTAGGGGTGGAAGTAATATCCAAAAACAAGGTTTCAAATAGGTTTCATGTTTAGCAGTAGGGTACATATGGATGCGACGCATTGTATTCACAAAAAGTACCATGGGCTTTGGATTTACGAAAAACATGGTGAGATTTAGTCTGCTACGTTAGACAGTTGTGAGTCTATTCGATCTCGCTTAAAACCTTGCAGAGCATCTTTAATTTTTAGGATTAACTTATCTCCCATAATATTCGATTTGTATTCAGCATAACACATTAGACTTCAACGCTTTTTCACTACTGGAAAAGAAATCGTTTTCATCGTTCCATCGTCTGCCATAGTTTTCTTAACCTGTAGAGATCACTTTATTTTAAACGTTCCTAACCCTAATGCTATTTGTGAGATATGAGGATTATTATTGCAGGACACTCATGAGAATCAGATTTCTAGATATATTTTTGAATTTAAAATTCGTTATCGAATCCCGACTTGGAAGTACATTATCCTCAAAGCTGGGGTTCTTCGATTCACTGCAAATTTTTTTCCTTATGTTGATGCTTTTACCCATCTTATTCATCTTACCAACCGATTCGCTTTGGACATGTTAGATGCTATCAACTTTAGATAAAATGACTCACTGGAGCTAGTATTATGTATAAGTCGATAATATCCCACAATTTGATGCTATCGTACCACTATCAGCTTGGACAAATTTGAAACCATTTCCTAATAATGTTTGCAATTTCGTTCTCACCAGTTGTAGTGTATCATTTAACATGATCGAAATTATTATATGGTATTTAGAGTCTGAATGCAGGCAGCTGCAAATTTTCTTGTTTACATACGACTATTTTTCTCTTTTAGATAGTGAGATGTTAAAGGAAATTATAACCATCAAGTGGGCCACATATGTATGAATTATGCTAAATTGGAAAACAGAATCTACAACTAAAGCAACTCATCGCTGTGAAGAACATGAAGAACATTCCATAAATTTGTTAGTTTTCTTAAGTGCTTAAACGTCTTATGTGGTATGTGTATGTGTGTTTGTGTAATATCTCCAGAATTAATGTAGAAAATGACAAACTTCTTTATCTATCTGAGAGTAGGCAGTAAATATGAAACTGCCTAATGTGGGCATAAGAGGCGACACAATATCAGGCATAGACTGGTATCGTAGAAGCATCACCATTTCAATGCGTTTTATTGTTGCTGTTAATTTCTGTTTGGGGTAAACATGTGGTCACATAAGATTTATCAGTTACTAATTCATTCACTTGCTAACACACTCACTCACTCACTCTCTCACTTACATGTGCGCCAGCGCACCCCATAATTGTCTAAGAAACTGCTTTGACAATCTGGCATTCTTATTATACTGACTGATCTATTCTAGTCTGATGTGGTCTGTTGCATGTGTCTGTTTTCTTTTAAATGCGTTAAATGTGTGTTATATTTTCATGAAGAATTTTTCTTGCTTTCCAACTTCTAACCAGATGCAATTATAAGTGACATCAAGATTAGCTACTTGCAGTACTCGCAAACTCATAAAATAAACACTTGATCTAACCATAAGTATTTGTAAAATGAAGGAAATCTTTTTTATTGTTGTTGTATTTTAAAATTATTTTCTTGGTGTCTGGTCTTAAATTATGATTTGTATGCTTATTTTGGTATATAATTGAACTCCCAGCTTGACGCCTCCATTTTAATATTTCTGTTCTTTTTCATTTTCAAATTATTTCTGCAATTTTATATTCATAAGATTTCTTGACATTCCATATATTATACATCATTTCATTTATTTCATTTTTATCTCTCCTTGTGAGTGTGAGTGTGTGTGTGTATGTCAGTTAAAATTTGTTCATCTTAGTTTTGCATGCATGATGGATTTCTGTTGAGTTGCCTTCACACATTAGTTTAAAGAAAATGCTAAAATCCTGGACAGACGAACCGACATACAGACATTTTCTTGGTAAATTGCAATTATGAATCTGTCGACCAGAGCAAACATGTGCGAAAGCCTATCAACGCAATAGCATTTCAATTTACGGTATTTATATTTGAATGGCACTTATCTATGGACTGTAATTCCAAACTTGATTAAATTATGTTCATTTTTTTCGGTTTAAGAGAATTTAAAGAATTGGATTTAGTAAATGCTGGAGGTGATTGGAAACTTGTTTAGCTAGTGGAAATACTTTATATGACATTATGGAGGGCAAATTTGCAAGAGGTTTAAATCAAATATTGCAATTGGAATATAAAGGCGAATAGAGTATTTGAGAGTGACCACTTTAAATCTCCGAATTCCAATTGCAATACTTTTGTCTCAATATCGTGTACGTGACTCCAACTATTAGATACTTGAGGGCATTTCGTTCAGAATGGAGAAAAATCTGCAGCTATTCTGGAGCTAAATCGACATTCAGAGTCAGCGACAACTGGAGTCGGCGGTTAGTGGAATCACTTATATTTTGCAAGATGAGAGCTCAGAGTGATTTAGGAAAGTATAGCTACTCAACAAAACTAGAGGTTCAGATAAAAGTTGGCAATACATTAAAGTTAAACATCGGCCATTTTAACTCAGTATTCGATAAATGTCAAAGTGTAAACACATTCGCTTTCGATCGCCATAATTAATGTCGAATTTTGTATCTAAAAAGTGTGTTTAAGAGAAAATTCTTAAAGCTTTTGTTTTGAAGAAAAAGCTGCTGAAATTTATTTAATTTTGGTAGCATCTAACGATCTACATACAAATCAAAAAACTCGTGAGTAAAAGTTCGCGCAATCAAAAATGGTGATTTTAGCACTGAAGACAAAAAGATGCCAAAAGCCAAAATTAAGTGAAAAATTGGAACCAATACTTGTCGAAAATTTTTGTTAATCGCAAAAAGAATTTGCATTAACCTTAGAAATCGCCCAACAATGCATTTCTTTAGATTTAAAGGCACTGTGATATATGGAATTTGGATCCTTTAAAATTGAGGTCGATCGGTAAAAAAAACAGAAATTTTTGCATCGTATTGTTACTTTGGATGAATTATTGTTACATTTCGGCGACACAAATAGTTATATGAAGAATCTGGACAATCAAAAAAGTCAAGCTTCCATGAAGCTAGAATTCTGTTCTAAAATTGATGTCATCGGAAGTGTGTTTTGCAATACCAGCAGGTGTAAGCGAGTTACACGATTACAGGGAATTAAGAACGGAATCAGTTATTTCATTTAAAAAGAGCAAATAACGAAAAATAGCAGAATATCCACCAGAAAAGAGCCTTTAATCATCCAACATAGTGGCACTAGAACAAATGTTACATACATCCTTTTAATTTTAATGTATGAATTTAAATTGTCCTTGATTACTAGGACAATTGGACCTTCGTTCGAGAATGACTAGACTGAGATTGTTAACTCAGTTACAGCTAAATAAACCGGAATGATGAGACTGAGATTGTTAACTCAGTAACAGCCATATTAACCGGAAGTTCTCTTTTCCGAAGAAGTATCTTCAACAACTGAGAAACTGCAACAACAACTACGTCCTTACAATAAATCTCGGTCTCCCAGTTATAACATACTTCTAACATTTATTTTCAGGCGATTTTATACTTCAAAGTTTCGTTGTAGAGTAAAGCATCTGTAAGATGGATTTACCACCAGAACTAATCCCTTTTTGATTGTCAGGATATAATTTCCAAGGAGTAGCTTAATAATTCGCCCACATTGGCTTCTGAAAAATATATAACAACTTTAGATGGGACGAATGGGTTTCTGGAGTTTTTGGCCATAATCTAATGATGAAATATAAATGTTTTTGTTTCTGACATTGAACTAACAAGTTTTGAATACATTTGTTTTCGGCATCTTTCACTAGCAACTTAAAAGACTATTATTTCTGCATCTCTCCTTGAAAATATTATTCAGACTGTAATTAAGGTTCAGACTTTAATACCAGTTTATTTTTACTACTGTATTTTTACATTCTTCTTTAATTCCTAATAAAAACTATTCATCAAAAATAAGCGACAAACTTGCACATTATTACGTTTAATTTCAATGCGTCTACAACAAGTTTCAAAACCTTTAGAAAGAGTTTGCTATCCGATCGTTATTGATGCGACATTCGTAAGTTCAATAACTTTACAGTAATTATCTGAAGCTCTGGAGATCTCTTGTCCCTGAAAATTGAAATGGACAAAAATAACAATGAGAAGTGACGGAAGAAATGAAGTCTTGATCCCATAATAAAGCTTTTATTAGCTCACAAGATTTTATGAACAGAGCCTTCATAAGCAGGATGGAAATGGTCTTCCAAATATATATTAACACCTTTTTAATGTATTTCAGTCAATTCCAATGATAAAATTTCATAATTTTCCATTAAAATCTAAATAAATAATATTAACTCCATCACTTATTTACTCCTTAATAATCCTCCATAAATTAAACATAAATTATTCATTCGAACACCTCCACAAGTAATTGTAAATGTTTTCCTGGACATTTTCAAATAGAAAATAGTTTTCATTTAACAAATTAATTAATCAATATTGCATGCACTTAATACGCCCAGTAGCTGACATGTGAACACTATCAGCAAACACACCACCAACACCAACACCATCATCACTAAATAACCACCAAAATACACAAGTAACAAACCCAATAATCAACCAGGCGATCGAACACAACGATCAGCAACAAAGTAATAAACACTTTAGTCACTTCAAATATTTAAACGCATTTAACTAACGGTTTAACTGCTGAAGACCAGACCAGACCAGACCAGACAAACCAGAGTTTCAAAACAAAGTACCAGAGGACGGAATGCACAAACACACACACACACACACAAAGTCTAAAAACACCGAAGCACCTTCGCCACCACCACCACCACACTCCAGTAAATGTAAATGAAATACAACTATGTATATGAGATCACACTTTATAATGTTATAATCATGATGTATGTTTATAATTTGTTGGAGAAAAAAATTAAAAAGGAAAAGAAAAAACATTGTCAAGTAGTTGGAGAAGTTTTAAAGACATGAAAAAATGCCAAATTAGGTGGCACATGCGCACATTAGACGACAATACCAAACAGCGGCACCAACATTTGTAAGGAAATACATGGGCGACAACTGAAAGAGAAACACTTGACAAACTGATGGTACATGAAAAAGGTGTAATCACATAAGAGGAAAAGGCATCATCAGCTAACAAACGTCAGGGCATTTAGTCTCATCGATTATCAGGACAGTAAAATCATCTGTTGTTAAGGATGCTCTAGGGATTTTAAAAAATAACTGTATAAAAAATTGACTTGTGATATTTTCTCAGATTAAAATGAGAAATATGAATGAGTCCTTTAAATCAGAAATCGTCCACCCTTTATTTAAACTAAGATTTCATCACTGTTTCTTTGAAATTCTTATTCATTCAGATTATCAGAGGATTATTTCGTGCAATGGCTTCGAATAACTGTTTCGAACACAGCGCTGTTGGCTGTTACCCAGCAATTTCCATTGATTGTTTAGACATAACAATCTCGGTTATCTATAGCATTTCTTTCCAGTTCAACACAATTTACGACTCTTTACTTGAAACGAGAGAGAGGGGGAGAAATCGGGTCCTATTTCAAGACATAATTTTCAACGAGAAATTTGAATAGCTATTCATTGCAATTAAGAACCGAAGTTTGCGTAAGATTTAGTTGCTGTTTCTTTGAAAATCGATACAGCAGCTTCGGATGATTTTTTAAAAGAGCTACTTTGGTTGATGGTTTCCCCATAACAATTTCGGTTTGTTATTTCAGGACATCAAATTAGGATGATTGTTTCACACAGCTGATTCATTAGTTGCATCGATTGAGACTTCGGCTGCCATTCGATATTCAGAAATTATTATTCATCATGTACTTGCGGTTAACACTTTAGCTCCGTTTTATTTCACTTTGCCAAATGTGTGTCATTTCTATTTATTTTTATATCCATATTAAGTTCTGCTTCACAGTGTTTTCAAAAAAAATCGAATCATATTCGGAAATCACTTCCATAATAAAACTGCAGACTTCAATTACTCTGCAGGAAATATCGAAATCTATAGAAAAATGTCGCGAACCCATCGTTATGGCAGTCGCGTTTGTGTGTTTCGACTGGCTGACTGTTATTTAAACAACTAAATTAGGTCCGAGCAAGCCAACTTCGTCATGTTTTAAACCATAAGAATCGTTTCGGGGGTTTTCCACTACGTATAACATGATTAAGTCGAAGAAGTCTATTAAGCATAGATATTGTGACGAACTTGACTCCAAATATACCTCAACAATAATAATTTGGCTTTTTTATATGCAAATAGTAGATTTTTGATGCATGAGCTTGTTGCTACCCTAAAATAATAGTTAATCCCTTTAGAGATTCTATTTACTAAGCATTAGTGATAGTTTTTATGGTCTGCGATATCAAGTATTATGGATTCGGTTAACTCACTTTCTTAATTCCCTTCAAGAAATTTCAGAATCATTAGCGGTAAGATCTTCTTATTCATTTGAATCGTATTTCGAGGGCAGAAGTTTGTTAAATAAGACCTCAATTAAAATTCCCAATCATGATGTATCAGTCTCAAAAAACCGTTTCCATCCTTTAAAGATCTTCAACAATTGTGATTTTTTCAATGACGATTATTTCCAAAAATCGTTTTGAAATCAATGAATTCAAATATAATTATGTAATTATGGGCCATCGAGATATTTCAGGTTTGATAGCACTTCCCATTTAGGCGATACCGAGGAGTTGGAATACATGAATTTATGCGTTTTCTTTGTTAGTTTCTTAAATCGATTCCGCTTAGAATTAATAATGTCCTTTTTTTTAGAGACTCATAATAAAAAACATTGAAAATATTCCGCCAAGCAGGCAATGTGGAACCAGATCGTATATGTTACTTTGAATGCTGAAATTGATAATATGTTTCCATCAGTCGTCATGCTCGATAAAGGTCATCTTCCTTTTTTGCCCATCCTTAACTTGAAAAGATAAACATTTTACAAGTTCTCTTCATTCTGACTATAATTTTATCTCCACTTCAGAACGACTAAAGTCATACTCCCTGAGAGATTATTAAACCATTGGCAGCTGTATCAGTTGGAAGTTTTTTCACCAGAAAGAAACAACTAGATACATCCGAACTGTTACAAGTTCTCGTGGAATCATGTGACCTTAATAATTTATACCAAATCTCGATTCCCGAACATCATTTTTACTTTAGTAAAAGCATTTCGGTACAGTTAACTTTGGTTGTTTGCCGAAATTAACGATTTCTACATTAACTATCACCTTTTCTACTTAACCTTAAACGTCCTAAGTGCTTTGTGAAATCTGGGAAGATCATTATATTCTACATCAACATCATATTACTTTTTCTATCACCCAACATTTATCTCCTAAAACTCATCATTTTACATCACCTTAAGACATCATAAAAATATAAAATATCTTTGGCTTCCGCTTCTCCTTTAGCTTCAATGTCGCATCAGCAATTGATGGTAACATTTCAAACACTTGACTTCCCATTGTCTTCAAATGATTTACTAATAATGTCCCACAGGTTGTTCTCGTGTTAACGTTGATAAAGTTTTATTAGGACGCACCTAAGAATTACAATTCCTTATTGCGTTTCGGCATCACCATCCTTGTCGCTAATTTTCTTTTACTTAGTTGAGAGTTGATTGTCGCATTGTGGTTGTTAGTGTATAATGTAACTTGTTTTTTTGTTGTTGCTGTTGTGAATAAAAACCCAATGTGTGTGGCCAATTGTTGGCTAATTATGGCAACATTATTCTAAACTTAAACTTGTGTTTGTATTTAATACGTAAAGTCGTTTCCCATTATAGTTTGTCTAGAGTATATCGATGTGGGTTTTTAGAAAGCAGGTGTGGCTTAACTTATGGACCTAAATAAACAATTTTTAATCATATTTTTATGGAATTGAATATTAAATAAGTTTTGGAATATCTGAAGAGCTTTCGCGAACAGATTACTATAATTTCCTCCTTCACTTCCGTGTTACTTTTCTATGAATAACGTTTTATGAAAAAATCTAAGGCGGGTAGGGCAAAGGGATGGACAAATAATGATGGACCATACAAATTATATATAATTCAATAAAAATTGTTACAGCGATTGTTTTAACTGCAAAATTTTCAGCTGCAAAAAAATCAAGAGCGAATAGAAAGAACAAGGGGGAAGACCTCCTCTACAAATTAAATATAAATAATCGATTACATGTCAAACTAATACAGAGACTCTAAAACCGGATTCGTGGATTTAATCAAAAAGTCATTTGAAGTGTTACCCCCAAAACGCGAAGATAACTTCTCATATTCGCTGTAATATGGTACAGTGAAGTGCATCAGGTATCACCGAATAAAATGCATTAAAAATATTTACACAAAATTTCTTCAGAAATTTCACATTCCACTTGCATTCTTTCATTATCTCTCATTTAAAAAGTGCCTTTTTAAAGCACGAAAACTGCACAAAAAACTACACTTTTTAAACAAAAAAAAGATTTTGTCTTTCAATAAAAAGATGCACTTTTCATTAAAAATATTTGCTTTTATGAGAAAAAATGCACTAAAAGTTAAATTTAAAAAATAACACTTTCACTTCTATTTTGCAAGATTAGTCTTTTCACTAAAAAATTGTCTTTTTTATTAAAAAAATGCTCTATTAATCGAAAATTGCGCTAAAAATTCAATTTTTCTCTAAATAACTTCATTTTTGATTAAACAATGAATTTTTGCAGTGTAGTTTTCTTCAAAAAAAATGCATTTTTAATGAATAAATAAAGCTTTTCACTTTTATTGTTTTTATGGAGAATTTTTAACTTAAAAAATTATTTTCTTATTAATAAAAATCGCCGGTTTCAACGAAAAAAAATAAAGTTTTTAGCACTTTTCAAAAAATGCACTTTTAAGTGGTACAAGTTTATTAAAAAATAACTAATTAATTATTCTTTAATTATTAAAATAAAATTATTATAAAATTAGTTTTTATCCCTTTCATAAGCTATATTGAATTCTGCACTCAAAAATTACACTTTTTATCAAAAACAACTGCCCTTTTTATTGAAAAACTATATTTTTATTAAATATTGTTCTTTTTTGTTACAAATAATTATGTTTTTCTGTATATAATTGCACTTTTTATAAAAAAATGCATTTTTTTCTACAAATATATTTTTCGAATCGCATTATTTTATAAAATTATACTTAAAAAATGCAGTTTTAACAAGACAAAAATCCTTTAACAAGAAATGCATTTTGCAATAAAAATTACACATTTAGTAAATACTTTATGAAATTGAAATTTCATTAAAAATGTACTTCTTAACAAAAATTGCCTTTTTGTTTAAACAAATTGCACTTTTATTAAAATGGGATTTTTTAGTTTACATTTGAAAATGTTCACATTTTTATTAAAATAATACTCAAAATTGCATTTCTTATAAAAACATATAGTTTGCAAAAATTGCCCTATTCTGAAAAAATGAAATTACACTTTTTACTAAAAAATTGCACTTTTTGCAAAAAGTTTACTTAAAAAATAAACTTTTAAAATGAACTCCTTTATTATATTTTCATTAAAATCCGTTTTCGTTAAAAATAAAATTATTTATTTAAAAAATTGCCTTATTAAAATACACTTCTTTAAAAAATGTAAATAAATTGCACACTTTTGCAAAAAATGCAATAAAACACACACAAAACACAAATTGTTTGTTTTATTAAAAAATTAAAAAAATTATACTTTTCAGAAAAATAACTTGAATTTTTTAGCAAAGTTGGCATTTTACTCTACAACAAGATTGATATATTTGACTGTGCCGAATTTTAAATACCCTCCACCACTTTACTGTAGATCTGTTGATCCATTTGTCTAATTTCGTTGGATTTGGTTCATATTTTATTCCTTGAAGTTGGATTATAAAGGAAAAATATACAAATATGACCGATGATTGTTTCCGGAAAGGGGCCTTATTTGCTTAGCTTTAGCAAAATATGGACCGATATTGGTCAGATAATAATATATTATTATGTATTAAATAAATGTATATGGCATATTTCAGTTAATTATCTTAAAAATTGTGAACCCATTTCAGACCCAGATTTTGGGGTGTATCAAAATTTCGCATATTTCCGCCTATAACTCTTTTTCTATTGAAGAACATATAACTGCATTTTACAGTTAAATTTTTGTTTATAACATTTAAGTTTTTTGAAAAATTCAGAAATGATCTTTTTCGGAATTTGGAGATTTTCACAGATATCGGTTTATAAGTTTTCGCTGATGACCCGATGTAACTGGTTTTAAATATAAAACTGCTTAGGACAATAGCAAATTATGTGGCCGAATATTTCCAATAGACAGTCGGTCATAGCAACTTCGACTTAGATTTTGATTTGATGCAAGAATATATATAATTAATGGGGTCCGAGATGATTCCTTATTGGTGTTACACACGGAATGATAGAGTTAATATATCATCACCACTTTTCATACTGGAGGATATAAAAACAGCACTTTTATAAGTTTAAATTAAATTTTTATTAAAAACAATTGCCCTTTTCTGAAAAAGTCGCCCTTTTAAGTAAAACAAATTGCACTTTTTACCACAGTTAGAAGTTTTACGAAAAAAATTTTTCATTGCACTTTTTTTAAATCAAAAATTTTAAAAATGCCCTTTTTTAAAGGTTTCACTTCGACTTCAGTTTTCGATCATCAGTTTTCTATTAAAATTTCCACCGACAGAAATTATACAGGTTGTAGCCACCTGTTGCCTCGAACTTGAACACATGTTAGTTGGCATGTATGGCAACATAATTATTTGTTTATAACAAATAACATTGGAATATAATACATAGACAACAACAACAACAACAACAATAACAATAATAACAACTATAAAAATAACAACAATATAAAAATATTTAATTTTCATGTTTTGTTTTTGTCTTCATTTGTCTGTAATCAATTTGTTTTCAAATATTTTTGCATTTTGACCACATTAAAGACCAAAACGACAAAAAAAAATTATGTTGGATACTAAAAATAATCATTCAAAGCCATTTTAAACCGAAACGCCAAATAGTCGAACAAGTCAACCAAGAGAAATTCTATGTTTTTTTTCGTTATTTTGTCTCTAGTTGCTGGCAAATTGTCGTTAGAGTTTCAAACCAGTCAGTGATTAAAGTGAGTGCACAATGTTGACGATATCTTTTTTTGTTGGTCGTTTTTTTACATGTTGTAATTAACATGCGTATGTTGTCAGCGGATATGTTGTTGGCTATTGTTAGTTGTTATTGTTGTTGCTATTGTTGCTATTTTAAATCTATTGTCGTTGTAAATTTATACACCAATAAATTGTTTTTCTATGTTTAAATTTTTTTATAGAAAAAATTGTTGGCACCACCATCGATTAGCTTTTTTTAGTTTATTATATGACCGAAAGTACGGATTTTTCCTCTATTGCACAGTGGTCTTAAAATGCCCTTTTTTGGTCTAGAGTCTTTAAATTTTATTCACTTTAAATTTTAGTCCAGAATGTAGACAGATTTTTATTTTACCTTAAGTTTAGTTTTTAGTTCACACTTTCGTCGAAATTTTAGTTCACATTCTGGTCGAAATTTTAGTTTAGATTTTGGTCGAAAGTTTTTGTTAAAATTTTATTTAGATTCCAGTTCAGAATCATTTCCTAGTCCATATTGTGCTGCTTACAATCTAGTGTTGTTGAGATCTATATTCAGTTTGTACTTTAAATTCCAATTTGGATAGAACCTCAAATTCCGTTTTTTTAGTTTAGATACGATTTGATTCTAGTTCAGATTTTAGCTCAGTTTCTAAGTTAATTCTGCTTCAGATTTTATTGCAGATTCATGTCGAGTTTCATGTTCAGATACTTATGCAGATTCTAATTACGATTTTAAGTTTCGAGTTCTAGTCATATTCTGTTATCCACAATCTGGTTAATATTATTGTTCAGATATAGGTTTAGATACTACTTCAGATTCTAAGTTAGATTATGGTTCTGATTCAGAATTTAATTCATATTCCTTTCAAGATTTTAGTTTATATATGATTTTAGATTTTAGTCCGGATTTTAGCTCAATTTTTAAGTTAGACTCTGCTTTAGAATTTATATCAGACTCAAATTAAGATTCAAATTCCGATTTTAATTTAGTATCAGTTAAAATTTTCTCTATTTGAGATTTCTCTATTTGAAATTATATTCTTTATAAAATTCTATTCTAATTTTATTTCACTTTGTAGTTCACAATCACGTCGAAATTTTTGTTCAAATTCGTATACTAATTTATAAGAAATTGAACTCCAGCTTCTGCTGTTCACTTTAATAATTTATATTATTGTTCAGATCAAAGTTCAGTTTGCACTTCCGATTCTAGTTCAGATTCGGGGTGCAATATTAATTCAGAATTTAGCTCAGATTCCTTTCTCGATTTGATTTGAGATTATAAGTCCGATTCTAGTCCAGATTTTAATTAAGTTTTAAGTTAGATTTTGCTTCTGACATTTCTTAAACTCGAGTTGAGATTTTAGTTCAGAATTTAGTTTCGATTATGTTTTTATTTCACTTAAAATTGTTTAAATACAAGTTCAGTCTCTACATCACATCAGATTTTAGTTCAAATTCTAGGTGAGATTTTAGTTCAGATTTCAATTTCTGTTGAAATTATAGTTCAGATTCTAATTAAGAATATTATTCAGATTGCTGTAATTCTAAAAGAATTCTTAACACAAGACCATGTAAAGCAAATCCGAGAGTATTAAAGGAAATACTTTCCATCAAATCTTCCTTAACTTAAATTTTTATCTTGAATTCTTGAAGGGGAAAATTCAAGTAAAAATTTGAGAAAAAGAAACCTATTTGTGCTATATTTCCAAGAAAAAAATCGGTAATGAATCAAACTTCTTATAACAACAAAGTGACTGATGTTTTTAAAAAATCAAATTTTAAAAGAAGTTCTCCCAAAATTTCAATTTTGGGTATTTTGGAATAAAAATCTAGGAATTTTTTATAGTTCTGTATTAAGGAAAGTTTTGACTATACTATATCAAATTTTAATGATGAAAGCTTTATTTGTATAGATTTGATTCGAGATCAAATATTAAAAAAATTCACAAAATTTTACCAAAAACAGAAATTTTAGCTTTTTTTCAAAAAATTATTAAATAAATTTAGTGCAAATACTTCATTATGTAAATTTTGTTATTTTTTCAAAAAGTTACCTTTCCAATGATATAATATATTTATAAAAATTGTAATAAATTGGTAACCCTCCAATAAAATAGAAATTTCAATAGCTGAGATGGCCAACTTTGGAAGACCAGCTTCCGTCCCTTGGACCCACTAAGAACTTGTGGTTTTCCAAATTAATTAAAAAATACTCCAGTAATGTTCATTAGAATTTCTACAGTTTCAAAGTTACAGAATTATTAAAAAACATTTAGAAACTTGTTAAAATTAAATTTCTATACCCAAAATTACCATAATTAGAGCTTCTTTCCCCGTTTCTTGGACCCACTATGAACGTCTGCCTTTACGAATCAATTAAAAAACACCTCAAGAATGCCAATGTTATATTTCATTAGAAAATATTCAGTAGTTTCAAAGTTACAGCACTATTACCAAAAAAAGCATTTTACGACCACTGTTGACTATTGTAATATAAAAATAACTAAAATGCTTGATTGCACACATTCCGTTTGTATGGAAAGTTATTTTTATAAATAAATTTATTTCTAAATTTTTATTTTTAGTTGTAATTTGTAAAAAAAAGCATTTTATTTTTAACAACAGAAAAAAAACACGTTAAAAATTATAATAAACATGCAGCGTTATTAAAAACCCCGCCGGAAATGATGTTTGTAGCGGTAATTTGCATTTAAACTATTGTTTATATCCGTTTATAGTATTTTGTCTATAGAATTTGTGTTTTTTTCTTTTTAAAGAAATTAATAAAAATTGGTTGTTTTTGGTAATAAACGTAATTAAATTTTAATTGATTTTATGTCAATAATTTATGGTTTTTCTTTGTTTTTGTCACTTTTTAATGGATTCACTTTAAATCGGTGAGTTATTAGGTTTATAGTATTGTTTTGAAGTTATTTGTAAAATTTTAATTATTTGTAAAATTTAATTTTTTCGAATTCGAAATGGGTGTTCAAATATGAAAGTTCTTTCTTCGTAATTTTGTCACTCCTCCCACTAAGATTGTTAATTTTGAGGTTATGTTAAAAGTATTACCAGCCATTCGGTTTTGTCAAAAGACTTAAAATGATTTTTCGTTAAAAATTTCACTTTTTCCTTTAATCGTCACTTTTCACTATAAATTGATTTTTTTCAATAAAAATTTTTATATAAAATTCAAAAACGATTTTTTTAAGTTTTTTGCTTTATCAAGTTCAAAGTTGAAGTGTTTTTCAAAAAATAGTCCTGATAACTATTTTTCAGCGTATAAAATTTTAATTAAAAAAAGTGAGAAGTTAAAGTCGGTCTCCCACCACATTGTTGGTTATAAATGGTAGCTATCAAAAATTAATGAACCACCCTCGTATAAAGGCGTTTTTTACACTGGTTCTAACGTCATGTGGGATTAGTGCGTTCTAAAAGAATATTTTCTGTTGGCGTTACATGGAAACAAGAAGATATTATGGACGGACCCTCATAAAGTTTCGCACATCGATTTTTGTTTATAATTTGTCCAAATCTTATTACACTACAAATGTATATGTGAGATTTAAACCCTTCAAAGTGATATTTGAAGGAGGCCTCTTATGGGGCCTATAAGAAATAATGAACCGAGCCTCCATTCAAAATTTTAACGCATTGTTTTAGAATAACATAAAACTAATTTATGCCAAATATTTAGGAGTTTTATGACCTTAAATCCTCATTCCGGGATGAACATTTTTATGGGGGCTAAGTGAAATAAGGGACCCCATTATCACCAATTTGAATAGGCATCCTACTTGAGCCAAAATAATGACACATGTCAAATTTCATTAGATGATCTAAAAACTACGGCCTTTAATTTATTCACAATGTTTATAAGGAGGGCCGGCTGGCCGGATGGACGGACATCGGTAAATCGATTCAGAAAAAGTTCATAATATCCCAACCACCTGTTGGGGTAGGGTATAATTACATATAACTAATAATAATAAACATGACCAATGTTTCTAAGAGTTACAAAAATTGGATAGTGATCTTGGGCAAATGTTTTCCCCAAATTCGTTCAGATTTGGTCAACATGCATTCTGGTACATTTTAATGTTCAGAACAAAAAAGGGTTAATCGGTTAACTTTTTACGAATAATCTTTTCAAAGTTTCAACTTCAGACGAATATTATGTCCAATAACCTAAAAAAATAAGAAATAATAAAGTTATTTTCGGTTTTGCCGAATCTTAAATAGACTCCACCACTTAACAAAATGATCTTTAGTACAAAATAATTTACATTTTAATTTTATATTTAATTTATGGATCAATTATATTTAAGTTCATTTAGTTTTTTATTGCAAATTTTAGAAAAATTTTCATTATAATTTGAATTGTCAACTATTGGTCCAATACCTTTTTTTCTACTAAATCCATATTGTCGATTTTAAATAGCAAACTGTAGAGGGATACAGCAGATATCAATGTCAAATTTTATTACAGGCGGACATAGGGACATAACTAAATCGATTCAGATTTTGATTTAATGGAAAAGAATGAGTTTTCCTTATTGGCGTTACACATGGAATCACTACCACTTGTGATGGTGAAAAGCTATAAAAATAAAACTTTATAAAACAAGGATAAAGATGGATGTACAGATTGACTTAAATCTATGGAGCTATAAAATATGTAAACATATTCGGCCGTATTCAAAATAAAAATTTATAGTAAAATTATAGTAGACTTAACGAACAAATGACAATCAAAAATTGAAAAATCGTATTCAAAATCACGAAATAAATACATTTCTTAATTTTGATTTTATACTGGCAATACCCTCAATTTTTTCCCCCTCTTTTGAATTAGAGCTTCAAACTACCGATTCAAGTTTCATTCGAGTAATTTGAATCTTTAAATAATTTTTGAAATTTTTGAATAAAATTAATTATTTTCGAAATTTTATATTCATTGATTAATTAAAATGCTAAAATAGATGGAATTAAGAAAGTATAAAAGATCAAATACATTAAATTAATTTTATAGTATTCGAATAACGAGCATTATTTTATTTATCTTGAACATATGTACATCACTAAAATGTTGTCTTAAATTATTAATTTATTTTTATATTTATTTATGAAATTTTTAAATTTTTTGCACTAATTTATTGAGTTGGGTGATTTATATGAATATATGGCCATTGAAAATAATGACCCGAACACAAAGGTATATAAATGATTCCAAATTAAAGAGGATCGACCTAGAAATAATGGCCAAACATACAAAAAAGTTAGAAAATATCATGAATTTCTCTTAATGTCGGTTTAGCAAAGATTCATACCCACTTTAAATATTTACAGTTGGTTGATGAATTCGATAATAAAATTTGAGTATAAAAATTTAAGGAATTTAGTTAGACTTTTTTGAGTACGCTCGATTATTTATAAAGATTTTCAATTCAGAAACGAATTTTTGGTCATTTAAAAAAATCTACCTCCCCGAGGAGGCCTAATTTGCAGAACTACCGAAAATGGTCTGGGCTAGATAAGAGCCAAAATCAACTCGTAGATATCTCGGCTATAATCCCTGAAATTTTATTAAGATATTTTTAAGGTTTCATAATATACAGATTTTCTTAAAATAATCGATTGAACCAGATGAATGGACAGATATAAAGATGGACGAACATCATAAGATCGACTCAGAAAAATGATTCTGAATCGATCGATATATTTATGGGAGCTTGAGATAACAGTTTATATATGTTACAATCATCAGCCAAAATGCATATTACCTATGATGCTGTAGGGTATCACTTTATACCAGAGATAATACAAAATAAATATTTAATATCTCACAGATGATTTAAATAATTTTTATTAACTTGATTGATATAAATTAATTATTTTACACTTAATAAAATTTCAAATTATTTATGATTGAAGAAAAAATAAAAAATAAACAGCAGTGAAATGGAATTAAACTTATTTTTCAAATATAAACACACAAAAATTATTCGTATTACAGAAAAAAAGAGAAAAAAATTATGGAAACTTTTTTTTCGAAATTTCGAATTTGTTAAAAATACATTTGCAATGTGGTCGGCAGATGGAACATGTTAATAATTTTTACTTAACAAAAAAGAAGAAGAAGCAAAAAAAAACAGATTGAAAATTATTTTTGTATACAAGAAGAGAAAAAAATCGAAAAACATATTGACTCGATCTGTTCACTGACTTGTTCAAGATGATAAAAAGTGATTTAATGTGATGTTAAAGTGAATCTATAACATTTGTTCATTTGGGAAAAAAATTAAGTAAAAAATCCGATTTATTTACAAATTTCATAAAATTTGTTCATCTAGAATTTTAGACAACTAAATATTGTAAATGACATGTTGTTCCATATGGCAACATGTTTTAGTTGGAAGTGAAATACAATCTACTAGAAAACTTTATGTTCGAAACTGTAAGTATATTTTTCTTTCAATACCCTGCAAATATTTAAAGAAAATGTAGACTTTAACATACATAAGTTCAAGGAGTGAGAGCGAAAAATTCTTAACAAACGTTTTTTAAAGATACCTTTATAAAACATATCGATAATTATGTTTGATGTCAAACAAGTGAAAACTTATATTTTTAATCAGATTAAAATGAGTGACCAGAAAACAGAGCCTACTAAAATCCTACAAAATATTGACCCAGCATTCAAAGGTCTGCCCTTAAACTGTTTCCAGTGTTTCTAAACAGAACCGGGAGAACTTGTCCGTTGATAGAAAAATTCAAGTCTCAAAAAAAGTTCCTGGCAGAACGCTGCTAAAATTTTAGAGTGCAAAAATATATACAGTTGTGACTGAGGAAGGAAATCATTTGTTTCATCGAGCTTTATAAATACCGAAATTTATATCCAGAAATGTTAAACAAAGAGGCTGCTTCCGTTCTTAGGACTTCAATTGTGTCCACTTATTTTATTTTTGGCCTGAGTTTATATTCTGTCACTATGGTTAACAAGCCCATGAGTAGTACAATAACATAACAATAATGTGTTATTTGTACCAAGAGAAACTGCCAGGAGCTAAGGCCAGTGGAGGTATATTGGCCTCTTATTAAAAGAAAATTGAAGAAAAAAATATTAAGATTTTTCGGAATTGTGAGCTTTACTTTACCAGAGAACGAGGAAGTAATTTTCTAGAGTCCACCTGTCTACGTGGACATAACCTCATAGGGCTCTTCGCACAATACAATGCGTCTATTAAGTAAATAAATAATGAGTCTACCAACTGCCTCAAATGTGGAAAACTGTTAAACCTATTACAAACACGAAGCCATGTATTTAAACATGCCTGGTTGGAAGCAGAGCCTATCTAAGCTCTAATCGATTTTTGATTCATATAACCCGGTTAAAATAAACTTATGCTATATATAAATAGAGTATCTGCCAAGATATTCGGTAAACGAATTGGTGTCAATTGCATTACGGTAAAAGTTTGTAATTTCTATTCAGGCGGAATTCTGATAGTTTTGGGATTTACTTCTATACATATGTATCTGAACATATAGATAAAACAGAATAAATAATCCCAACAGTGCTTCTGACTTCTACCGAATAATAATACGATTCCATAAATAAGTAGCGCAACCAGGGAAACCAAGATCTTGGCCAAGACAAACCTAAGTTTAATTAATTTTGTTAAGGAATGTCAAATGGCGGTCCGGAGAATCTAAGCCTTAATATATTACGCAGTGTAAAGAATAGATTGGCGAATTCTCTACGGACGGGATTGTCGACATAATTTGGAAACTCTGGAATAGGTGAAAATGAGGAATCATAAAAATGATGTATTGAATTCCTTTTAACACAATTCAAATATATCTTTTATATGTATAAAATAGGAAGTGTACATAATGTATGTGTGTATGTATGTATGTATGTATGTATGTATGTATGTATGTATGTATGTATGTAACGTATAGACTCCAAAACTGTTGGGCCAAATTTGATGACATTTTCGCAGAATGATTCCGATAATACCTGAAGGTAACATAGGATATAAAAATTCCGAAAGGACCAGGAGAAGTACCCCCCATATTAAGCAAATATTGATTATCGAATATCTAAAGAACTATAAAAAGAGTTCTCAAATTTGTTCCCGACAACTTTCTCAAAGAACTGTTTTATTAGACAAAACGTAAAGCCAGGGGATGGATATCGCCTATACAAAGCAAATATTGTTTATCGAATATCTAATGAACTGTAATAATACTTAAATTTAGTCGAAACAACATTTTCAGAGAATTTTTTTACTAGATAAGACCAGGGGAGGGATAGCGCCCACACAAAAAAACATTTTTTTCTTTTTGCAAAACGAAGTTTGCCGGGTCTGATAGTTTAAAATAGAAGAATTATGACAATCGGCAAAATAACAGAAAGTAGGGTATCCCAACAAAATATGGTCTCAATAATTGGCCTAATAAATGTTTACGAAGTTTGGACCCAATTTAACTCTTCATATTGTAGTATTTTTAACACTTTTCAATAGAACTATTTCCCCCGAATAAGAATCGAATAAGAAAAATTACGATTAAACTACAAATTTATGAGATTTAAGTGGAAAAACATTTGTCCCTCCTTCATGTGTTAAGATTTCCCCTTTCACATGTTTCACATTTTCCGAAGAACCTTCTTATTTTAGCATTTGGTTACATCCATGTGAATGAAATCTTACGTGTCTATTAATGGCTGCGATAACGTAAGCAGCGTGTGCGGCCTATTAAATAATGTCAAAGTGTTAGATGAAAAAGTCTTTTTCTATTTATTTTCATATTTCAATATGGAGAATCGAAAAACATATGAAAACGATCAGAAAAACATAATTTTTGTGAAACGGAAAAAAAGGGGGAAGATTAACATTTTCTGCGTTTTTTTTTTCATCGCTCATTGTAATTCTTAGGATTTGGGAATGGGGAATGTCATAGCTTTTTTTTGCTTCATTATTTTTTATGATCTCACACATGTGTGTATGTAACATAATGATGATTAACACATGATTCGTGTCGCGTCATTATGATTTTTCGATAAAGTTCATATGTTGAGTTTCTTTTTTTCGTTTTGGACTAAAAATAAATGAATTTACATATGAGTTTAAAGCAGAGGTGGGCAACATAATCCATTTATTAAATAGGGATTGGAATTTTTATTAAAACTTTTAAACAAAATATTATTTGATCTTTATTTTTCTTGATCAAATCACGCCTGTAAAACATAGACTAGCAACTAGTCTATAGAATAGACTAGCAACTAGTCTATAAAATAGACTAGCAACTAGTCTATAAAATAGACTAGCAACTAGTCTATAAAATAGACTAGCAACTAGTCTATAAAATAGACTAGCAACTAGTCTATAAAATAGACTAGCAACTAGTCTATAAAATAGACAAGCAACTAGTCTATAAAATAGACAAGCAACTAGTCTATAAAATAGACAAGCAACTAGTCTATAAAATAGACTAGCAACTAGTCTATAAAATAGACTAGCAACTAGTCTATAAAATAGACTAGCAACTAGTCTATAAAATAGACTAGCAACTAGTCTATAAAATAGACAAGCAACTAGTCTATAAAATAGACTAGCAACTAGTCTATAAAATAGACAAGCAACTAGTCTATAAAATAGACAAGCAACTAGTCTATAAAATAGACTAGCAACTAGTCTATAAAATAGACTAGCAACTAGTCTATAAAATAGACTAGCAACTAGTCTATAAAATAGACTAGCAACTAGTCTATAAAATAGACAAGCAACTAGTCTATAAAATAGACTAGCAACTAGTCTATAAAATAGACTAGCAACTAGTCTATAAAATAGACTAGCAACTAGTCTATAAAATAGACTAGCAACTAGTCTATAAAATAGACTAGCAACTAGTCTATAAAATAGACTAGCAACTGGTCTATAAAATAGACTAGCAACTGGTCTATAAAATAGACTAGCAACTAGTCTATAAAATAGACTAGCAACTGGTCTATAAAATAGACTAGCAACTAGTCTATAAAATAGACTAGCAACTAGTCTATAAAATAGACTAGCAACTAGTCTATAAAATAGACTAGCAACTAGTCTATAGAATAGACTTGTTGCTCCCTTCGAATTTGACATCTCTGCTCTCTGCCATAATCTGCCATCATGGGTTAAATTATGTTTCAACAAAATTTCCTTCGATTTCTATTTAGAAACACCTTTTTTCCAAAATCTAAAAATCTCTTGATATTTTTAGAATTTAAATTTCACTCTTTTCAGAAAAAACTCCAAATTTCGTTTACTTTTTTATGGTTTTTATTAATTTAAGTGCTGGGAATTTCCATAATTTTACATAAATTTTATTATAAAAGAAATTTATGTTGAAATATAAAATTTTATATTTTAAGGTTAAATTATTTTTGCCTTTTTTCTCCTAAAAGACTTTTTTTTAAGTTTAATCATTAAAATGTCCATTATCGAGAGAAAAAGAGCAAAATGTTGTTGACAGTCCAAAAATGTATTATTTTATATGATTTAGTAGTGTATTTTGGGGGAAAATGTAATAAAATCGAGTGGATTTTTATTATTTTTATTTAATGTGAAAATGTTGTTAAAGTTTAAGTTTTAGAGGATTTTGGTCTTTTACCTGATATTGAAGATAATTTTATTAAGGAAATGTTATTGAATAGATGATCATATAATTTATATTTATTGTACACAATTTAAAGTTCATAAATTTAAATCTTTTTCCATTCATTTTTTTAAGAAAAAGTGAGTGGACTTTCGTATTTCTTTTATGTCCAAAATCGAAAACAATAGAAATTTGTTTTTAATAAGAAAATTTGTATTGAACTACGGGGTTTGTTTCGAAAGGAATTAACGTAAAATGAAATTTATCTTCAAGATCACATATTGACACCTCTATTGCAAAAACGTTACAAAATTTTAAACTCTTTTAACAAACCCCTCGTTTCTCTTAAGAGATTTTATGGAAAGAAAACATAAATTTTATAATAAATGTGATCGTAACAAAATATTGTTGTTGACAACAACAGCAACAACAACATAAAGTAATAATAACATTTTTCAAACAATGTCATGCGTTATGATTAACGGTCGTTTGTGGCAACAAATGACAACATTTGTTTTGGAATCGAGAGAATAACAAAGATGTTACACAAAATCATGTACGATATGTTTCATATTGGCAACTGCAACATTGACAACATTTGTATACCAGCAACAGTAACAACAACAAAAAACAAAAACAATAATGTAGAAGATAATAGTAACATTCTTGCAACGACTTTTAAGGTAACTACACTTAAAAAAGAAAACAATAATGTAAACGATAGTTAAGAGTTTACACTGTAAAATCTACACAGATGCATATTCCTTTAAACGCATTAAATTTTTATCACCACAAATTTTTGTCATTCTCTGTGTTACACTAATAAGGAGTCACTTGAGGCCTCACAATGAATATATATTCTAACATTAAATCAAAATCTGATTTGATTTATGTCCGTCAGTCTGTCTGTTTTTGGCAATCTCACATCCCTAATATTGGACAAAACTGAATAAAATTTGGGCTGAATATTTGTAATTCTTCTGAGTTAAATTGGTTTAAAATATTCCAAGATATAAACCGATATCTCAGGCGACCTCTAAACTCATAAGAAAATCATCCATAGAACTTTCAATTATAAATAGACAAACTGAATTGAAATTTCGCCGTAAGACTAAACCATATGTACCTCATTTTCACAACTTTGAATATTTTTTTCTGTGTATTACTTAGCGATTAAATACACTCTGAAACAGCACAATTCTTCAATGACCGGTCAATCGTTTTTTTATATAAATAATAACGTTTCCTTGTCCTTGTCCCAAGTACTGCTTTCTACTTCGGAATTTGTGCGTGATTGTTTTGGTATGAACTATAGAGGTAAATAGGCTGACAAATGTAACTCTCAAAATTTTTGATTTATTCCCCATCGACTACAATGCCTAAATTTGTTTACCTCTTTATGCAGGTGGTGAAGAGTGTTGCTGTCGACTTCATGAAATATTGACACAGAGACATACTTTTCCTTTGGTCCAGAATAAAAATATATACCAAATGTTGGGTGTAACAATTCCGCACCCTCCTGATCAGCCAGACACGATTTATTAGACATTTCAATGTCTTCATGAAAGATTTGATATTCTACTATGATTCTGCTGATTTAGAACAGATTTTTCGGTGAGATTGGTTCAGTCTTTGATTACTGATAGCAGTTATTTGGTTCTATCAAATCCGATCCAACTATGTGGAACTAATAGTTCAGACGTTATTATCTTTTTAGAGTCTGCAGTTACTGAAAAAACACTTCTTTGTTGCATTTGCAACCGATCTTTGTCCACAAATTCTTCCATTTTTATATTTACATAGATTAAGCCACGTGTCATGAAGCCCATGCTGGTTTAAAAACCATGTTACAAGTTGGGTATCGAGTTTATAATATCAAGGTTGTCAATCACCCACTTGCAATGCAACTAATACAAAATCTACTCCGGTTTTAAGATAAAGTTTCTAATATCATATAATAAGGCCCTTTAACAATGATCTGGGCTGTAAGACAGATGCATAAAAATCCGCATGTGTTTGGTCGAGTATTTTGAAATTTATAACGAATATCAACTCTGAATATGTAAGTGAGCAGGCAATTTGGAAGTTTGGGAACAAAATAATGGACGAAGATAGAATATCAGCAGGAATTGCTGGCAAAACTTTTAAGTAATTTGCAAATAACTGACAAGATCTTTGGGTTGTTAACATTAGGAATTTGTATTTCATGGACTACGATGCCTAAATTTTTTAATTTAATTTTGTATATTTGTATTGGTTATCAACTCTATGCTACAGTCGTCCGCATAAGTTATCACATCATGTCCGGATGGTGCCCCTGTAAGTTTCGAGAGGTAGAAGTTTAATAAATGTTGTGATAGGACTTTTCAGAACACCTTGTTCTAACCTATGAAGTTTTGACCGTCTGTCCCGAAATTCAAAGAACGACTGACAGCTACTCAGATTGTTAACAATCTACCTCTTCATGTTGTTCGATTATGATGACTGTAGTATGTCCTGGAAGAGAACATTATAGCTGACAGTTTTAGGATTTTCATAATTCAACTGCCACATGGACTTCGCTGGTTTAAACCACGTGCAATTTGAACAGGGACGGCTGTTAAAACAAGTTTTGTACTGTACATTTTATGGAATCCATGGTAGTGATATGCTGTTTTTAGATGACTTTAATTATTGCAATAAAATGTAACCAATATTTAGTCTGGCTTAGCGAATAATTCCTGAAGCTGTTCTAGATTTATGCCACGTTATTATATCGCACCGAAAGTTGTACTCCATTCGATAATTTTCGTTACTCATTAAAGAGTCTTGTCAGCAGCAAAGTTAATCTAAAACGGGGTATAAGTATCTTGAATTTTTGACTATCATGCTCTCAAGCAGTTTTTGTCACCCAGTTTAACCCTAGAGAATCTAGCACGTTCAAAATTTAAATAAAATAAGCCACAAATTGGAATCTGCGCCTTGTTCCTGTGAGATTCTGAAGTTACCAGCCGATGGTGTATTGTTATTAACGGTATATAGATCAGAAATATGCTTGCAAGATTTGCAATGTAGAGTAAAATTCGGTCAAATATTATGATCATCTTCTCATTTCTATTCAGTTCACAAAATTTTATCCTTAAATCCGTTAATGCTACCAAAAAAGCCAATATGTATTTTGGCTTTTTTTGATTTACATCATCAGTTAAACAATGTAACAGCAAAATCCTTAACAATTGTCTATAAATATTATTATTTTTTTGTTTTTGTTTTTTATTTTGTATCTTTCACTTTAAATCCATAATTTTTGTTTTATAACAATTCAACACATAATTCAAACATCTTTTCAACAAACATTTCGTTTGTATCTAAAAGAAGGTGACAAATCTTGTACAACACCTGCAACTAACAAAATTGTGACTCCAACCGTTCGTACATACATTTAGAGTTGCAATCATTTGTGATCATGTTTCTAGTAAAAAAAAGAATCCGAAAAAAGAACGTAAGAGACTCCAAGTAGAAACAAAAAAGATACACCACCACTCACTCTAAATACAGTATAAAATTACATTTACAAAGTAACAGTTTGTTAAATTATAATTTTTTTTTATTTAAAATGTTAATGTATTTGTGTGTGTAAATAGTACTTGGATCCATTGCTGAGTGAGTGAGTGACTGAACACTTTTTTTGCCAGTATTTTCTTGTAGATACACACGTAAGTTTCGCAGTACTTTATTTTATTTCAAAGTTTAGTACTCAATATGGTGTGTGTCACACCATCACCATCGGCATCCTAAAATAAAACAAGAAACAATTTAGACTTTCAAAAAGTCTACGTTTAAAAAGAATTTATTCTTCAGACAAAATGGAAGTGACAATGTTGCCAATGTTGCGTTTGTTTAATGTCCCTCTTGTTTGAGTTTTTTGCTCATTAAAAGTATTTAACATTCCCGGTTTACAAAAATTGTAACGGACTGCAGAAATTTGCTACCACCAATTTAAAATATCGACCGTTCGACTCAGGATCACTTACTTAGTATATTTAACGATGTCCATCCGCCCGTCTATTAAAATTGATGAAGATGGGACCATTATTCCACCTAAACCAAATACAAATGTTCCGGCCGAAATAGGGATTAAAGATCAGAAAATACCTTAATATAAGGCGATTTGGCACAAATTAGTATTATGATATAAAAAATAATGTACCAAATTATACGATTATCGGTCCATTAGTTTTCATAGGTCCCATACAACCCCTCTTATATACTGCGCTCTTAAGCATAAATTAAAAAAAATGTCTTTGTACGGGAATGGTTCTTTAATTTTTGATAGCAAACATTTATAAAAACAAAATGGTGTAGGGTATATCTATATCCTTCGTCGGTCAAATAAGACTGATTATATCGCACTTTACAGACGTGAAAAATTATGAACCGATTCTCGTAGAATTTGATTTTATTGTTTGTGGTTTCGGACACAATTATCAAAGATTTTTGTCATTTGAGAGATGATTTCCGCAAGTGAGAACCATGGCAATTATAGAGCGGCCCTCACAAAACTTGGTAAGTTATATTCTGGTTGTATAAATCTTAAACATCTGAATTATTATCACATTGTTTTTAAGATTTATGCACTTCAAAGTTAGTAATGGAAATGGACCTGTTTGAAAGCTATGGCCAGTTATGGATCCATCTTTCAAGAATGTGGATTTGGACTAATATAGAATTTATGTGAGGCGAATTTTATTGAAATGTCTTGATATCCGTGATTTTTAGCAACATCCATTCCGGGAGGACATTTATGTGGGAGCTACATGAAATATTGACACAGAGACATACTTTTCCTTTGGTCCAGAATAAAAATATATACCAAATGTAGGGTGTAACAAATCTGCAACCTTCTGCTCAGCCAGACACGATTTATTAGACATTTCAATGTCTCCATGAAAGATTTGATATTCTACTATGATTCTGCTGATTTAGAACAGGTTTTTCAGTGAGACTGGTTCAGTCTTTGCTTACTGATAGCAGTTATTTGGTTCTATCAAATCCGGTCCAACTATGTGGAACTAATAGTTCAGACGTTATTATATTTTTAGAGTCTGCAGTTACTGAAAAAACACTTATTTGTTGCATTTGCAACCGATCTTTGCCACAAATTCTTCCACATCTATATTTACACAGATTAAGCCACGTGTCATGAAGCCCATGCTGGTTTAAATACCATGTTACAAGTTGGGTATCGAGTTTATAATATCAAGGTTGTCTATCGCCCACTTGCAATGCAACTAATACAAAATCTACTCTGGTTTTAAGATAGAGACAGATTCTTATATATTTCTAATATCATAGTATAAGGCCCTTCAACAATGATCTTGGCTATAAGACAAATGCATAAAAATCATCCATAACTTTAGATCAATCTTTCCGCATGTGTCTGGTCGAGTATTTTGAAATTTATAACGAATATCAACTCTGAATATGTAGAGAGCAGGCAATTTGGAAGTTTGGGAACAAAATAATGGGCGAAGATAGAATATCAGCAGGAATTGAGAAAGTCTAATTTAGGTTGGACTTACAGTCAAGGTATAAACTTTTTACACAAGTATGTTATATCTATGGAAACGTTAGAACTTGAAAATTCACAATTTATAAAGCGAACGGTTGTTCAATATAATTGAATGTCATTATCCTAAAAAGAACTTAAAATTTCAAATTCTTACTCTTTCGGAAAAATAAAGTTAATACATAAACTCTAATTAAATTGAAATTTCAGTTTGATGTATACGAACGAACTTGTCCATTATTCGGAGAATCGAAAACAAATCCCACTTTTCAGAAGAAAACATCCTAAATCTCAATACGTTAAAGAAATCTTTTAAAATTTGACTTTTTGCACGGAAATGATCTCTTTATCTTTGAAAGAGATAACCGGTGGAGAATATCTTTTGGGTGCCCACCCTACTTATGTAGTTATGTGCTAAAGGTTATTTGAAGATGATTCCAGTTTTGCGATTTTAGAATTTAACAAAATCTATCAAAATATTTTTTTTAATTAACCAAATTCATATAGAACTTTTGGGCAGGTAATTGCCTCAAGCTTATAAGGATTTAGTTTACACAAATTCTCATAAAGATTTCTTTAAAAAAGGAATACAAATTATAAAATTCGGAACAAAAAAATTGATTTTATCAATGAAAAAATTGACCACCATTTTGAAAAAATACCAATATCTTTAAGAATTCTGTAAGGAATCCGGCACATATTTTTAAACAATTTTAGGGTCCATATTATGCCCGCTAAATTAAAATCAGTAAAGAATGCACAGGTCAAAACGGGTTAAGAATTTATTTCGACTGGAATATCTCTGAAGCTGGAAAGAAAGGGAAGACATGGAAACATTTCTCTTCTTTTATTCATTCACAAATGAAATCTTGGCGAATTGAAAAAAATCAACATATCGACCACGAACCTAATCAGATGTGAGTTTGTAATCCTCGAAATTAACTCGAAAGCAATTTATTTCTAATCATGTGAAATTTCATTTAAATATATCGAATCATTCAAAAGTTACAGAATTATTTTCATAAAAATCGATTTGGAAAATCTGTGCAACGCCAATTGCGGTTCCAAGTTTTTGTGTAAAGTTTTGCTAGATCCAGTCAGCAATAAAACGATTTGATTCCTTTACATTTCTTAACCCACTAAATTTTAAACTTTTAATATCAAACATTTAAAACACAGAATACAACAACAATAAAACAAACTGATAAAAAAAACATGGTGATGACAACAAATGCAATTGCAATTGCAACTGCAACATGTGCATTTAAGCATCTGGCATGACGTTTATGATTTTGGCACATGTGCGTAGTACGAGTAATTGTTTGTATGTAACTTGTCTCTACAAATAAATGTTTTAAAACAACCAAATCAAACAACAAATAGTTGTTGTTACCTTATTGAGTTCTTATTGTAACTTGGACACACTCACTCACTCACTCATTCACTCACTTGTATGGTGTTTTGTTATTTTTAATGTTAAACATACAAATCACAGCGTTTATTTCTTTCTTTTTTTTCATTATTTGATTTTATTCCTTAAATGCGTTTAAATATCGGTTACAATTAATGTCTGTTGATTTTTATAATTTTTTTTCTTTTAATTTTTCGAATTTTATAATAAATTTTATATGTTGTTGTTGTTGTTGTTTTGTTTGTGCCCATATGGTTTGGTTGTTTGCCACAAATGTGGCAACAACGACTGCGTAATGACACCCGCCCATATAAGGTCACCCGTTTTGATGTCGTTAAGACCTACTAAAGACAATAACAACAACAACAACAATAACAAAAATTACATTTAATCGTACACTAACAATAAAGTCATACATGTAACATGACATACATGACGCACTTACCAAAAAACGACAAACAACTGACTGACTGACATACTCACCAAATTGTACAATAATTCATTCTTCACCACCAAAAATAGTCAACAAACAACAACAACAAACTCTTGCAAAAAAAAAACAACATATTTTTATTAAAAAATATAGCAAAAACGCATTTTTACTATGGAATGATAAAAACTAAAAACGGAAAATAATCGAACAAAAACAACAAAAATTGCAATAATAACAAATGTTGAATTTGTTGTTGTTGTTTGTTTGTTTTAAAAATGAGGGAAATGCAATAAATGGAGTGAATATTATCTTATTTTATTACTTACTACGCTTAGACCCGGTGCTGGTAAGTAATGATCATATCATCACTTTATTCTGTCCAGTAAAACAGTTACCTGATCATATCCGTCCTTCATTTCGTCTAGTTACACATTTTCTTGATAAAATGGTTGGGACCAAATTCGAAAATTCTCGGTGTTATAGTACCTCCTCCCCTGAACCTATCGGTCTCACATTTTGCCTTTTAAAAAAGTTTCTTGAAATTATTGGGACCAAATTTGAAAATTATCGCTGTTATATTTCTTTATATAATTGATACTCAAATTTGCTTTATATATGAGCTACTTCCCTCCCTGATTCTATACGCCCCAACTCATCTATCTCATCTATCCGTCTTTTAAAAAAGTTCATTGAAAAAGTTATTGGGACCACATTGGAAAATTCCCGATAAAGTGTTTTCGATGATCAATATTTTCTTTGTATGTGGGTTACCTCTTCCCCTGATCCTATACATCCTATATTTTGTTCAGTTCCTTGAAGAAGTGATTGAAAATTCTCGATAAAGTGGTTCTTTAGATATTCGATAATTTGCTTTATATGGTTTTACCTCTCCCTCTGGTCCTATCGCCTATGTTACTATGGGTAAATGGGCATCATTCTGTGAAAATTTTAGCAAAATCGGTCAAGTAGTTTAGCTCACTATAAATATCAAATAAACAAACAAACACAGACTCTTTTTTTATTTGGCACAATAAGGGAAAGGAGAAGTTTTTAAGAATTTGTATCTTCTTTTCAAAGGGAATCTTACTTTATTAATATTCCCTTTGAAATTACAGTTAGTGCGAGTTTTTCGTATGAAAAAAGTCAGGGTTTACAACGGATCTTCGATTATACAATTTTTTTACCCAACTCAGCACAATTTGGCCAAAGTAACATTTTTATACCCTCCACGCCGAAAGTGGAGACGCTGGTACATTGTCATTCCTTGTGTAACGCCAAAAAGAAATCATCTAAGATTCGATAGCATCAAATCAAAATCTGAGTCGATCCGTCTGTCTGTTGTTGGCGCTCCCATCCGCAATAATTGACTCAATGAGATTTGGCCTAAGTATTTGCTATTGTCCTTAAATATCTTCTATTTTCGGTAAAATTTGTTTAGTAGAAAAAAAGTCATAGATCGATATCGGAGACAACCTGATAAAACTGAAAAATTTATTTAAATTTCATTAAAATTTGCAAACTGATATTTCCTTCGGTGGAAAAATTATACACACTATAATTTTTGGATAGGGCTTTGGGGAAGGGTATTCGCCTTTCCAACGAATCACTGCATCTGCATTGAATTTGGCACATAAATAGTGATTTGACAACATTTAAAAATTTTGAATAGGGCTTGGGGGTGGTAACCTCTTAACAAACGAAACTTTACTCACGCATTCTCACTCAATTTTTAAAATTCTTGGTTACGTGAGTAAAGCCTTGACAACAAAAACTTGGGTAGGGCACGTGGTAGTGGTATCCCCCTTATAAATGATATTTATTAATATCGCATCTTTCTGAAATTGTTACTTTAGAGTAGTTAATTTTGGAATATGTTTCTACAATTATTTCTAAATTGTTGGCGGTGGAGGGTATTAAAGATTCGGCATAGATCAGTATAGAATTCTTATTTCTTTTGACTGAAAATTTAATTTTTATTTAAAATAAATTTTTTTTTGGTAAAATATTAAGTAAATTATTAAGTTTAGACTTTTCCTAAATGTTTCCTTTTTTATAAATAATCTAATTTGAATCCAAAAACCCTAAAGTGCTCAATACAGATCATTTCGAATTGGTCACTTTCTGTAACTTAAATTTTCCAAAAACCCAAAGTCTGCTTTTTAAATCAATTATTTTGGAAACACTTCCGTATTTCTAATCACATGTTAATGGTTTTATCCAGACCTGCAATAAATGTGGTATCCAGAGACAAAAATCCAAAAAATTAAATTTTTGCCAAAATTTCGTTTATTTACAAATCGCGATAACTTTATTAAAAATTTGTTTTCTTGAAATGATTTTGGATATTCGAAATGACGTCTCAACGCTACAAAAATTACAAATTTTTGTATGTATTTGATAAATTCAAATAAGAAATGCCACATGCATAGTCCGGTCAACCATCCAAATCAATACTGCAGGTGAATATGCACTTTTATGCCACTATTTTTGGTGGTGTAAAATTTCAGATCATAAATCTCGAATTTACACACAGAATTAAGTACTTAATTTTATCTTGTTCAACACCTATACAAGACGAATATTTTCATTTCAGTAATTAAATCAGGTAATTCTATTCAATTTGATTTAAATTCAGGAAATAGAAATTCCATTTTCTGCCACTTTCCAACACTCTGTGTTGCATGTATCAAAAATGTCATTCGCTTATTTAAACAACTACATTTTCTTTGCCATTTGTATGGAATGACCAAAATTTTATTTCTCCATTAATTTAATTTAAACAACTAACAAGTTTGAGGGTAATAGCAGGTAAAGAGCGACTATATCATATCCCATACCATGACTCAGACATGAAAAATTATGGAGCAATCGCCGTTATTTGAAGTATGTTTATGAGACTCTCACTTATAAAAGATTTACGTTATTTGGAAGTCGGGATTATATTTTCGGAAGTCGGGATTATATGATGAGGGCTATAGGAAATTATGGACTTATACTTGCAAAATTTTATGAGATAAAGTTGTATAAATCTGAAATACGCGAAATATTATTACAATACTTACAAATAATTCGAGATATAAGCACTTTAATATGATTTGCGGAATTGGGTCTATATGGGAGTTTCTAAGGACATTTATTAGCCGTTCTTCTACAAATTTGACATGTGAATTTGAACTTAAACAAATTTATTTTCAACGAAATTTTATTAATCGTGAGTTTAACCAGCTTAAAACTAAAATCTAAAGTATGGACATTTCTCGAAATATTTTAGAATGTGCTTTGTCTCTAAATTGCGATCTGTAAGCATATTTTTTGTAGAGAACTATAAGGTCTATAGGTTTGTTAAATATTTTTTCCAATCAAATCATAAATAAAATTTTCGCGATTTAAAAAAATCAACAATCGCGAGGTGACCAGCTTGGGAGAGCCCCTTTCCGAACTCAGGAACCACTAGAAATATGTCCTTCTCACCTTAAGAACGTCCATGGGAATTTAAAAACATATTCAGTAGTTCAAAAGTTACAGAATTACGCTTTGGGACCGATGAGCAACATTTACATTAACAGTCAACCGGACATCGATAAATCGAGCCAGAAAGTAATTCTGAGTAGATCAGTGTCACACTTTTTTCAAAATATAACAAACATCAACATCATGTACATAATACTTGAATTATGATGGTGTAGGGTATAACAAGTTAAGTTTTCTAAGTTGCTACAAGTTTCTGTTCACCACCAAATAAAGGCATAACTTTATTATTTATTTTTTTGTTAAAACATTTGACATAAAATTGACATTTAACATACTAAACTACCAAGTTGTTTTAACTAAAATATTTAACAGTTTTTTCTCTCTCTCTTTTGTGCATTTATTTTCTTGTTCAATTCTTTCTTCATTTTGGCTGCAATTTTTTCTAAAACTTTGAAAAAAAACCACGTAAATTTTGTTAAACAACAAGTGTGTGGTTTTTCAAAGTCTTTAAAATTCCAAAAGATAAATATTTCTGAGATAAAAGCAAAAAAAAATATATTAACTTCAATATTTCCATAAATTCATGACAAAAAATAATAATCAATAATCGATAATTAGCAACAATGTTGCTAGAGTTCTGAAACAATATTTATCATTTTCATTTTTTTTGTTGGCAACAAAAACATGACAATCGTGTCATATGGAACTGGGGAGGGGAAAATATTGACAGTTAACAGAGTTGTTATGTAAAAATAGATGTTAAACATTTTGAAATTTCACGACCAGCAAAAGCAACAACGGGATTACAGTTATCGATAAACGTTAAACGTGTTAATAAGTTCTTAAAAACATGGTAAAAGATCGAAAAAATCTTAACACACATTTTCTGTCTGAACTTTTGCGGTAGGCAATATTAAGGTTGTATACTGTATACCACCATAAATGCAGATATTCGAGAATACTTTCATAGTAACAATAAGCCTAGAATGCTTTTCTGGATGATTTAACGCTGTCCGTCCATCTGTCTGTCTTATATAATTTAAGTTAAAAATTTACAGAAATAACCTTAATTTGACTTGAGGCGTCCTGGTTTAGGAGGGATTTTTATATGTTTTTTATTCAAGTACTTGATATCTATGAAAACGTTAAAATTCTAAGTAAATTAATTAGTGTAATCCGAAAAAAACTGATGTTTTTAGGAAACCGGTTTTCGATATATTCGAAAAATGTTCTCTTCAAAAAAAAAAAAAAAAACGTTTTCGAATATGGGTTTAAGTCAAAAAATCGGTTAACCGGTTTTTGGTTAATTAATTTAAATTAAGAGAAAATAATATTATTTATTAGAAATTTGGAGTTCAACCAATAAAAATCTATACCATGAAATGACCTTTATTTGGAAGGGAAATAAAATAATGTGACACGTTTCATCAAATTATCCTCGCACTGTGCTGTAAATTGATGGGCTATAAAAGACTTTTTTGTGGTTTTGGAATCGTATTTCAAATAACGTGTTCAGATACTATAATGTTATTTAAATCCATTGTTTTTCTTTTATATTTACATAACTCCTTCTTTAATTTCTGAATTTGTCTATTTTAATGGATACAAAATCTTGTAGAATTTTATTAATTATTAATATGGATGTGATTATATTTAAAACAGACGGACATATCAAAATCGACTCAGAATATGAGGTCTAATAATGCATGTAGTTCTTTGCTCATGTTACACGCGGAATGAACAATTCTATAAATTATCATTCATGGCAGAATGCAATAAAATAAAGCTGAAAATTTTTGTTAAATATTGCCGGTTAATCGGCTGAAAAAAAACCCATCATGTCGAATAACTCGACAATAGAAATAATGCGAAACCGATCAGTTTTCTGAATACACTTGATGAATGATTAGTAAAGCAAACGTTAGTGAAGTCTTGCGTGATAACTGAATTTCATGAAAAAGTTAAAATTTCACATTTTTGATGAATTAAAAAAAATAAAATTAATATTCAAACCAAAATAACACTGAAACAAATAACGATATTGATATAAAATTAAAGTCTAATTAAAAAAACTTTTCTTTAAATCGGAAAATTTAAATATTCCCATTTTTCATGCGAAAATACCCAAAATTTCAAACCGTAAAAATTATTTCTTAAACTGAAATGATCACACTGTCATTATTAAGAGCGTCAGACAGAAAATACGTTTTGAAAATGTTCCTTATTTAAGTCGTTTTATACTAAAGATTATTTAAAGATTTGTGAACTTAACAAAATAAGTTTTTTTATTTTTATTTTTTAATTAATCAACTTTGGATAGGATTTGTGGGCAGGTCTTTGCTCTGAGTTCATTTAAAAAAATAAATTAATTTAAAAGAAAAATAAACTTATCATGAAATTCAGAGCAAAATATTTGGTTTTATCGTGAATTAAATGTCACATTTTTTTAATTCCAAAAAGATAATTTTGTTTCTAAGTTCCAACTTTAGATTAATATAACCTTTTAATGGACTCTTTTACACACGCACATGTTATAAGTTCACTAAATTATAAAACTAAAAAGGACAAGGTTAAAAATGGGTTTAACTATTATTTCATCCTTAATATCTCTGAAATTTTAAAAGATAACCTGCGCATGTGATCGTATATTTATAAAAAAAATTGTACAATTCTCCCAAAATCGGTCCATAACGACATTTGCTTGTATAAATCCTAAACATCAAAAATGGAAAAATTTTATTACAATTTAATTTGTCATAATTTTATTTTTCTATAAAAAAATTGTCACAATTTTATTTATCCATAGAAAAATTTGTCACAATTTCATTTAAGAAAACTTGGTCACAATTTCATTATTCTTGAGAAAAAATTGTCAAAAGTTAACTTTTCTATAGAAAATTTTTCACAATTTCATTTTTCTATAGATATATTTATTTGTTACAATTTTGTTTTTTATAGCAAAATTTGTCACAATTTCATTTTTCTATAGAAAAATTTGTCACAATTTCATTTTTCTATAGAAAAAAATTTTCACAATTTCATTTTTCTATGGAAAAATTTGTCACAATTTCATTTTTCTATAGAAAAATTTGTCACAATTTCATTTTTCTATAGAAAAAATTGTCAAAATTTCATTTTTCTATAGAAAAAATTGTCAAAATTTCATTTTTCTATAGAAAAAATTGTCAAAATTTCATTTTTCTATAGAAAAAATTGTCACAATTTCATTTTTCTATAGAAAAAATTGTCAAAATTTCATTTTTCTATAGAAAAATTTGTCACAATTTCATTTTTCTATAGAAAAATTTGTCACAATTTCATTCTTCTATAGAAAAATTTGTCACAATTTCATTTTTCTATAGAAAAATTTGTCACAATTTCATTTTTCTATAGAAAAATTTGTCACAATTTCATTTTTCTATAGAAAAATTTGTCACAATATCATTTTTCTATAGAAAAATTTGTCACAATTTCATTTTTCTATAGAAAAATTTGTCACAATTTCATTTTTCTATAAAAAAATTGATTTTCAATATTTGACTTTCTCCTTATAAATTGGAGCAATTTGTTTTCCTTTGCTTCAACATGTCAGTCATGCCAAGTCAAAAAATATCCAATCCACCTTTCAACTTTCATTCCTTAAGTTCATCGCTTACATTCAGCTTTTTTGTTTTTTTGCCATCAACAGAAATTTGAATTTTAATGTTGAGTTGTTTTTTTTTTGTTGATGAGTTTCAACCAACACATTGGACTGAAGTGAAGTGATCAAAAAGTTCCGATAATTGTTTATTGTACTTTAAAATTGAAGACATGTTTTTCGTTTCTTTTAATATTCAAAAACTGACAAGATCAATAACAATGATATCAATTTACATACATATTTGAGCCAAATCTGATTGAATTCTCTTCATATCTATGAGTTTTATGAGCTTTAAACAATACACCATATTAGTATTTGGATTTTTTAAGCTCAAAATAACATTATAAAAATACTGGACCGAATATGACTTATTTTAAAAGGCTTTCTTCCTTGGGCCAGTATAATAATATAAATAAAATTTACTAAGATTTCTCTAGATTTTTGGCTTAAATAATGTTTACAGCATTTAATTAAATAGACAGCCCTACAGTCTATCAGACGAATGGATAATATATATTATTAATATTAAATCGGTTCAAAATATTATTTTGATATAATTAGTGTACTTAGTAATGGATATAACACGATTTTTCTGTTCATTATAAATATCAATACAAACTCATAATTCCCCAACCACATCTAAAGTGGTGTAAGTAAAACTAGTTTTTGGAGACACTCAGCATCTCCAGTTATCGGTTATATAGTTCTAAAGTTATTGACAAAAGTCTGAAATTATTATTTTCAATTAATAATTTTCTTATGAAAATTGATTAAATAATTTATTTTAAACATCTGTTTTATATCATTTCAAATTTATCTAATTTTAACAATTCAAATTCCCTTGAATTTGATTGCAATAATTGCAGTCGAAGGGGTATTACTGGTTCCGTATGGGGAATTCTATTTAATTATTTTTTTAAATATGCAAATTTATAAGAAGATGCGCCTTTTTCCAGTGAATTTTTTTTCATTTATAAGATAAAAATGTAAATTTTTAATAAAGCGAGTAAATAAAAAAGATGTGTAATTTATTGGGTATAAACGAATGGAAAATGAGCTACTGAAAGTGCTCTAAAAAGTATGAATTCTAAATTACAAAGGCGATTCCGAAAAGTCTATGTAGGTCTCTCTTCGACCATTCCAATTATACTAACATTTCGATCAATTTCCTGGAAATAAACAAAACAATATTACAGATCCTCCTCCATTATAATTTATTTTCATTGATTCACAAATTCTCTGATTTATTCAAATAATCATCTCCATAAAATGAGTAACAACTTACAGACATCAAATGAATTGTGTTATACGATTGTAAATTATTTCCATTCAATGTTAAAACAACGATATAGGAGCACCTGATCTTATAGAATAATGCAAAATCAAATTACATATGAAATTTAAGTGTTTAAAATATTTTTTTTCAGAAACTTGAAAGAATTAATTGATTTAAGAATGAATGAATTTCTTAAAATACCCTTCTCGGGAAGATTATTTATATTGAAGTCACAGTCAAATGAGGAATTCCATATCACCGGATCGCATTCGACACTAATAATTATTTGCTAGATCCTTGTATGAGGGCTATAGTCTGCATTAATCTTCTTAAAATTCATCACATATATTTACGCCAAGTCCAAATTTATTCCCGAATTTCATTGAAACATTTTGATATTTAAGCAGTGCTGAATCTGTATAGTGTTGATCTATATAGAATTTCTTATTATTGGAATTTCGAATTATAGATCAACACTATATAGGTTCAACACTGTTTAAATATCAAAATATTTCAATGAAATTCGGTAATAATTTTAGACTAAATATGTGTGTTGAATTTAAGAACATTAATGCAAACTTGAAGCGATATTCGGCCATATTTCAATAGAATATTTAAGAGTTTTATAAGCTTAAAATTGTATTCCGGTAAGGGGCTCTATATAGTCGATATAACACAAATGAACCTGTACAATTTGTTACATTAGAAACAGAAAAGGTAATTGGGACTAATTTCAGTAGGTTTGTTCCATTTTCAGAGAAATTTTTTTAAGGTGTATCAAAATTTTGCACATTTTAACCTATAGCTACCGATTTTAATGAATTCTGTCTTAATTATATAACTTTACTTCGGGAAATTTAGAAAAGTTTTTTTGATGGAATTTTCTAGTTATCTTATATATCGGTCTATAACTTGTTGTCTGTTGGACCGATAGAGCTGGTTTTAAATAGGAAACTTCTTGGGACTGTAATAAACAATCTGATAAAATTTCTTAGAATTCGGAAAATTAGTCCGGGGATTCAATAACGCAGTTAAATCGATTCAGATTTTGAGAATATATCTTATTGCGCGATTATTTCTTAACGTTACACACGTATTGATAAAGTTAATTTATCTCCATCACTACTTGTGGTAATGCAGAGTACAAAAATCTCAATTAATCTCTTGAATGCCAGGGAACACATCTTCTAGGGCCTCAAATTGGAGCATATGATACTTCCGAAGGGGAAAATTTTAAATGAATTTTAATCCATCAATCAATGTTTTTTACAACTTAAAAATTAGTGATTTGATAAAAGGATACAAATCCCAAAAACTGTGGAATTAATGGAGGTCGGAACAGAGTCATTATCAGATGATTAAAACATGTTAGAGTTTTCAGAATTGTTTTCTGTTTCAAAGCTTGAATAGCTTTGGAATTTTTAAACAAATGCGTAAAATAAAGAAATGGGTCAAATTCGAGAGTCTGTGCTTGGCCCTATAGGATTTTTAAATTTAAAATTTTCATTAATAATTTATGCGTTAAGAAATTATAATTCAAATTTTGCTTAAGAAAAAATTAAAAAAAAATACAATGCTTGATTTAACCATTTTTTGTGGTCCAACGGCCGCCCCTAAATTTGCTAAGAACTTGTGTTTTTCCAAATTAATTGAAAAATACCTTCAGAATATCTTTGTAAAATTTCAATAGAAAATAGTTAATTTTTCTAAAAATATAGAATTATTCGGTTTACAAACACTTATTGAAAAGTATTTTCTTTGCATGAGAAAAGCCTCATCTCCTAAACCCCTAAAGGTTTCGTGGGAACGTTCCTGAGTTTAAAAAAAAAATATAATTGATTGAATTTTTATAAAATTCAATTAAATTTCAACACAATTCAATATGGGTGGAATTATCGGGAAATCCGATCAAATTTCTTGCGGATTTTTCCGATCTAAACATTTTTATCAAAACTTATGGAATTTTCGGAAAGATTTTTATGACTTAATAATGACAAATTATGAACTAAACATTCATAATTTAGTCATGATTGAATTTCAATCATCTCTGTCATCCAATAGATTTTAAGTAGATTTTAAATAAGAGTAAAACTCATTAAGATCATAACAAATAATTATCTTATTTTTTGGAAAAATATCAGCTATTGGAGATCAACAAAGGTTCTACATATAAAAGAAGAATATAAGCTAAAATACACTGAAACAAAACAGGTAGAAAATACAACGAAAAAGGGTGTAGAATTAAAGAAAAGTAGGTTAAATATAAATCAATTAAACCTTTATTTATATTAACGAGCATTTTTGTTAATTTTTCGTCAATTCTTCAAATTGACGAAAATTTGTCAATATGATTATTTGAATTCTGTAATAAAAAAACCATCTAATTTAAATAATTCATATACAAATTGACAAAAATAAATTCATTAAATTGATGAATGTTATTCAATTTTAATAATATATTAAAGTTAAATTTGACAAATTTTAGTTGAATTGAGAAAAAAATACTTTTAATTGTTGAAATAAATTAATACATAAAACGTAAAGGACCAAGGGAAGGAGTACTCCCCATACAAAGCAAATATTGATTTTATAATATCTGAAGAACTGTAACAGCGAGATTTTTCAAACTTGATCCCAATGGCTTCCTCAAGGATTATCGAATATCTTAAGATCTACTATAGCGAGAATTTGGTTCCAAATAATTTTTTTAATACACGTCCAATTCTTTCGAGATCCAGGACTGAAGAGAATTTTTGTGAAAATATACAAACTTATTTGACAAAAAAAAATAGTTAAATTAACAAAAGTTTTGTACAAATTAATTTCATTTTCGTATGCAGAATTTAATTAATTTGTGTGAATTTTTACTTACAGTAAGTTACAGCCATTTTCACTAAATATCTGTTGATATAAAAAATTTTTCGTTATTTTTTTAACGAAATTTTATTTAATTTAACAACTTTAGTAAAATTTTTTCAATTAATTTTTTGTCGTAAATTCGAAGAAACTTCATCAATTTGAAGAAAAATTCTGTTATTTTAAGTAAAAATCAGTTTATTAAACACCTTTTTTTCGTTAATGTTCTACTAAAATTTTTCGTTAATATTACCTACCACATTTGGTTCAGTGTATTAGGATTCAGTACTTTTTTCTCAATGTGATTAATTCAGATAAATTTTTATTTTATTATTTAATATTTAATCATTTTATTTAACTGACTTTCTATTCATAATTTTTTGTCACAATTTTTCCATAATTTAAATATTTCATAGTAAATTACGAAAAAATAATAAAAAAATAATATAATAACAGACGAAAAAAAACGTTAAGTGAATAATTAATTATTACGTTAGAAAAAGTTTAATTACTATTTAAATAAATGTTTTTTGTTTACAACATTTTACGAATGTAACTGAATAATTTACATGTAAACATTTGTTTCGTTTCGAATTTCAAAATTTTCAAAAAATTATTGAATTTAATAAAAAAAAACTTTAAAATATTTAATAAAATGAAAAATTATATTCTTTTTAAAATACCTGTTAGATTTGCTAAAGGGAGAGCGAGGAAGACTGTAATTAAAGAAAGAAATTAATAAAATGTAAATTAATAAAAAAGTTTAAAAATGAATAAAATAATAATAAATTGTGTATAATAAATTATAACTTTTAGATTGTTTCGTCTATAATTCCTTTAAATAAATCACAGATTTTAGCGATAATTCGTATTTTAGAAAGCATTTGGTGAAAATTCCATTGAGGTTATGTTATTCATTTGAAAGTGCGAGTGTAGATAAGCAGTTAGAAGCAAATAGTGAAATCGACTAAGAAATTAATAGGTCCATGAATAAATAGCATCGGTAATTCGTAATTGAAGTGGCCCACAGTGACCCACACAGTGTAACAAACATTACAGATTTGATATTTTAAAGTTGATTTGAAGGAAAACAAGCGCCTCCATAGGCAGGCCACCTCGAGTAGGTTAAATTTTTGAAAATTATCAAAAAATTCATTTATTAATTGAGAAAGGAAAATTTTAAATAAAGATGGATCTTATTAATATTTAAAAAAAGACACGTATCGGTTATCTCCTATAGTTTGAGAGATATTCAAGTTGAAATAAATTTTCGACCTATTTTTCTACCCTCCACCACCACAAGTGGTGAAGAGGATATATTAACTGTGTCATCACGTGTGTAGCGGTCATCTCAGACCTCATAATGTATATATTCTTACATTAAATCAATATCTGAATCGATTTAGCTATATCTGTCTGTCCGTCTGTTGTTGACACGCTCACATCCACAATAATTGAAAGAGTTCAATAAAATTTAGCCTGAGTATTTATTGTAGTCTTGAAAAGTTTCCTATTTCAAATCAGCAAAATCGGCACAGTGTATTAAGAGATATAAATCGATATCTGAGGCATCTTTTAAGCTCAGGCTTCACTTCTAGCTTTGATTAAAAAAAAAAACTATAGAAAAATCTTTGTCCCTTTCAAACCCATTAACATCGTTTATTCTACACAGTTTGGACTATAGTTTGGTCTATGAACTGAACTATAGTTTTATCTATACCATCCACTATAGTTTGTTCTATATTCGGGACGATAGTTTAGGCTACAGTCTGGTCTATAGTTTAATCTATAATATGGAATATAATTTATTCTATAGTCTGCACAATAGTTTTTCTATAGTCGGGACTATAGTTCAAAGTCTGCGCTAAAGCTTATTCCATAAGATAGACTTTAATTTATTCTATTAACTGGGCTATAATTTGGGCTATAGATTATTCTGTAATTTAGACTATGGATCTGGATTATGGTTTAATATATAGTCTAGACTAAACTTTAGTCTGGATTGTCTGGACTAAAATTTAATTTATAGTTTCGGCTACAGTTAGTCTTTAGTTTGGATTGAAAATAAGTCTATATTATGCACTGTGATTTATTTAATAGTCTGGACTACAGTTAAATCTTAAGTCTGGACTATTATCTGAATTACAATCTTTTCCATAGTCTGGATTAGAGTTTATTCTTTAGTCTGGACTAAAGTTTAGTCTATTGTCTGGACTATAGATTAGTCTTTAGTTTGTACTATAATTAAGTCTATATTCTGGACTAAACTATAGTTTAAACTATAGTTTAACTTATAGTCTGGACTTTATCCTACAGTCTGGATGAGAGTTTATATTATAGTCAGGACTATAGTTTATTCTACGACCTGAAATACAGTTATTTTATCTACCTTTAACTAAATCCTTCATTGAAAAAAAAATTTTTTCTTTAAAGCTTGACTGATTTTCCATAAAAACTTTTCATTACTTATTGCCGCCAACAATGTCGGTGGACTCTGCCAATTGGCGGCAGTTAAGTACCTACACCAAATTAACAATTCATTTGTAAATTTTAACTTTATGGCGTTTTATTTCAATACAAATTTTTATTTTCTGAATATTTTGTGTTTTGCGAATTATGTTTTTTTTGTTTCCTTTTAGATTTTCGAAACAAATCTTATCGTTCGCTTGGATGACTACAACTGCTTCATCACTTCCCCAAAAAAATATATATATATAAATGTTTGAATATAAATATTTGAATAAATGTGTTTTTTGTAAAAATGCTATAAATGATTTCCGCAGTTCTCAGGCGTATAAGAAAGAAACACATGTGTGGCATTTGTGGTGGTTGGCGGTGGCAGCTATACCGTAATGTAACTTAACCTAACTGGCTGAGTGACTTGAGGTGCTGCCAGAGTCATCACCATCACCATCAGCAACATTAACACGATCAACATTTGTATATAAATATTAATATTTGTTGCTTCAGTAGCTGTTGTTGCTGCTGCTGATATTGTTGATTTTTGATTGCTGCCTGTTTATCGGTCGTTATGCGCCAAATAAAATGAAATGAAAAAAAAAACTGTTCAATTCAAATTGAACACGTGCGTCCGGTTGTTGCTTGAATTTATTTATGTTCTTTTTTTTGTAAGTCAGAGAACTCTTTTTTTATTAAAAAAAAAAAATAATTTCTATATGCACATTTTTATTTTTATTTTTATTTTTTTATTATTTATTTATTCATTTATTTAGTTTTGTTGTTTGTTCTCGCATTTAAAATTTATTTGTCTGCATTTAAATTATTCACCATTTACATTTAAGTAACGAGTACACTTTTGCCTAGAAAATAATTCGCCTCGTACATAATAAGATTCCACAAATAAAACAAATAAGAATGTTATAGTCGTTCATGCCCGAATTTGTAATACCCTACAGCATCACAATATTGGTTAAAAATGGAAATTAACAAAAATTAATGCACGACCCTCGTGTAAATTTTATTTTCTGATTTATTCTTAAATATGCGATGCATTATAGTGAAACTGACACTAATTTATGCGTTTAAAATATATTTTTGTTGAGGGTTTTATAAGAAATTATGGACGACACTCGTATAATTTCTAACATAGATTTTTAGATTATTTATCTTAATTTGATTAGTTGTTATTGCAACACTAACGTATATGTGAGATTTATGTCTATCAAAGTGATATTTGTATGGGACCTATGAAAAACAATGGACCAATTGCATAATTTGGCATATCGCTTTAGAATATCATAACTTCTTTGATTCTGTCAAATCTCGTTAAAATCACTTTATATTTAGGACTTTCATGAGCTTACAACCTCATTCTGCGAGGACATTTGTACATGAAATATTGAACCGAACATTTCAATAGGCTTCGTCCAAAAGAATGATATGTACCAAATTTCATCATGATATCTCCTAAATAGCAACCTGTAGAGTGTTCACAACCTTTAGATGAACAGTCAGCCGGATGGATATCGTTAAATCGACTCAGAAACTCATTCCGTCTCGAACGGTATATTTAAAGGCATTTTTTCCTATATGTTACAGACATCAGCGCAAACGCATAAGACCCCAACCAATTACGTTGGTGTAGAGTATAAAAAGCTTGTTTCGCTAGCAAAATTTTCAAAGAAGAATTTTCTGCTTGTGTTGTTATTGTTGTTGTCGTCATCGTCGCTGGCTGTTTCTTTCCTTTGGCGGATGCATTTAACTACTGTTTTAAATTATGTTTAAATTTGTCGAAATTAAAAACAATAATTCATTTTTATACTCATCAGAAGTTGTTTTTGCTTTTTTTATTAAATAAAGAAAGAGACAGGAAAATATTTTACTTTGATGTCGAGATACAATTATGGATGACTAATGCCAGATGTGTGTGCCAATCTCCCACATATTCAGAAATATCTTTGGTGCAACAAAACAAATTGTAATTAAGGTCATTTTGATTGCCGGCCGCAATGTGAACAAATTTAAAAGGAGACTACGTTTATGCGCACCAATTCTTCTCAGGACTATTCGATATAGTGCTTTCTATATTATTTCACAATGGACCTTTAATCGGAAAATGATAAAAGAAATTAAATTTCATGTCTTTTTTAATTTATTTTAAAAATCTCTGTTCAAAACCCCAACAACTTTCAATGTTTCGCAAGATATCCTTTATTTCTTATGACCATAGTGAAGTACCCGGAACGCCTATAAGGTGTAGAGTATAAAAACTTACTCAAGATCTTGTAAAATTTAGAAAGTTCATCAAAAGCTATAGATCTGCTTCCCAAAACATAGTTGTTATGATAAACAATCAGTAAAGATGATGTTAAAGGTGTAACACATACGGTCAACATGTATGCGCTGTGATAAATATTCGGCCCAAGTTGATGTCACGGAACAATCAACCGTAACTGCCTGTACATACAGTCAGCACATACACGAAGTTGCTGTGTCAAAGAAAACAATTGAAGTTTCTTTGCAAGGTGCTCCTCCGATGCTTTGAATAGTTCCTTCCTAAAGCTTTAGTTACTTTAGACTTTAACTAATAATTGTGTACATTGCGCAAAAGTATTGCTTCGTTTTTTACTCTTTGGCGCAAAACCAGAACCACTTTTGATACTTTCATTGATCGAATGTTGGAAAGAAGAAAGTCTAAGCTATAAGACGAGCGATCCAAAACTTCTACTTCTTCCCTAATAGTTTTACTAATTCCACCGTTGTCCGATATTTTCATAGTGCAAGAACATAATTCCGCCCTAGAAACATTTGAATTGTAAACGTTTTCAGCCGCTCATAATACAGAACGAACTTTTCATTCCACTAAATAGAGAACATTTTCTTGACGTCATGGAAACTGTTTGAAAGTGCAAAAACTAGATCATAAGGCGGTTAAGCGAAAACTTCCCAAATAGATTTAAACCAAATTTTTTTCACAGAGCAAGATCATGATTGCTCCGTACAAATGTCCGAATTGTCTTCAATACAAGTTTCTTGGGATCGTTTGATTCAAAACACATTTCCAATTCCACTAATGAAAACTTGGCTTCGATGAGATTTTCCTGGTAGACCGAGCTTAGCATAAGCTTGGTATTATCACATATTTTTTTCAACAGTAAAAATACGACTTCTTTTTGCAGCATCCAATAATCATTCCATCCTCTAACGTCTTTAGGCAACAATTCCTTTATTCCAAAGCTTAGATTCCCCCCAAAATACTATATGATTTCTGATTTTTGCAGAAGCTGTATGAACGAAGAAGAGGAGAAAATGATCTTTTATCTTCTTTGTTACCGCACTGTGGCTTACAAAGATGGGCGTAGCTCACTACAGTCTCTGACGGATTTAGCGACAGCTGATATATGGGACATACATGGTGATATCAATGTTCACTAGTTATCCTCACCACGTGTGTGATGCGAAGGCTGGACAAACCGGGACAGCAACTATTAACCTCTCTCTTTCCCTCTTCTATCGCATGCTTCCGAACCAATCTCGATCTATCTTCTTAACTTTAAACTTATAATTATACTTTTTAAACTCTCCTTTCTTTCAATTCTTAGCTTTTCTGTTAACACAAAGGGACCATTAGCACCCAAGTGAGCCATGTCTACAGTTTTAGCTCTTCCATGGCAGCCTGACGATCTAACCTAAATTACTATTGACACAAACTATTTGTAATTTTCAATTTTAATTATTCTCTTAACATTTCATTATTTCATTACTTTTACGATTACTTTCCATAATAAGTTTTATATTTTATTCCAATTTCTGTAATAAATTTCCAATTTATTTATTAAGTCAACGTTTAATTAACACATCAACATATAAAACACCTCTTTAATATTTGCAATTAATAATGCGTAATAAATATTATAATAATATTATTTTTACTCGACAACTTTAATAAAAACCCCGCCTCTACTCAATTTATAAAAAGAAATAAACTTGACCTTTTTGTTCAATTAATTATAAATAAAAAAAGTTTTACTTTGATATTTACCGATTTATTAATTTCAATAAATAAATATTGACAAATGGGACATATGGGATACATATATGTATGTGTGTGTGTGTGTGTATGAGTTGGAACAGACACCTGACTGACTCCATGTGTCTTAAGTTGTACTATGTAAATTTAAATTAAAATCAAAATACTCAGCCGACTGACGACAGTTGTCAGTAGATTCCCTTAAGGGGAAAAAGAAATACTCAAAGAAGTTATGGAAATAGGGGAACAATTGAAGGTGTTACTAGATATGATGAACTACTACAGGAACTACAAAACAAAGCTAAATTCTTCTCTTAAGTGTTAATCCGACATTTGAATCACGTAAAGATTTACCTGAAATATTAAATCGAACATGATCAATTTCAATGAGCTTCGCTTTGATTAAAAATAATAATAATATATCAGTCTAAACAAGATATCTTCAAAACTACAATCCTATAGAGAATTCATAAATTTTGCATGAATATCCAGGCAGACAGATGGATGGACATCATTCAATCAATTCAAAAATGACACTTTTTAAACTACTTATATCGCTTCCAACATTTTTTGAAGCGTTGTGTACAAGCTCTCCCTTTTGAAAGGCCAAAAGGACACACTATGCGATTCAAGTCCGTAAACTGCGTTTGCTAATCCAAGACCTAAATCGCGCTAAATAATCTTTAACCAACTTAGGTGAATGCTTTGGGCCATTTTCGAGCTAAAACAGCCATCGAAGTGGCATTTCTCTCTCTCAACATAGTGTGACTTATGGTTATTGTACTAGAACATTAATGTCTCGAATTTGGTTTGGATTTCTATAAAGAGACAAATTTTACTGATCGAAAAAAGGTCTTAACCAAAATATTGGTCCCTCGTTAAGATAAAGATTACACACTCAGTAGACAACCAAAGGATATTGTACAACGTTCCGCATAGACATTGCAGTCAGATTTGGCAATGGTCTCCCAAATTGGTAAAAGACTTTGATAAATCCTTCGACAAAATTCGTTTGAAAATTTAGAGGTCTATTCGAGCATGTGAGAATTGTACATCATTCAAAGAAAGTTCGTGTTATCGAATATTGGAATGCCAACACAGAATTATAATCTGGTTTGATCATCCGAAAAAGTTTAAAGTATTACAATCATTACACGCAAAATTGTTGTCTAAATAACGTAGAATCTAAGAGCCAGACAACAATCAGTTTCACTTTTTCCAAAAGTATTCGTGAAGAACAAAATTGAAGCCGAGAGATTTTGAAGTCAGTTCTGTTACTGATAATCGAAATAAAGTTATATAAAAGCGATCAAACGGTCAAATCAAGCTTATAATCCATGACACCAAGGAAATGCTCTGTTTTTGTAGATATCAAATATTTTTTATTTATCATGAGTTATTGAAATCGAGTCAGATTAGTGGGAATCAGTAGTAAAGACAAATCATTTCTTTAAAGGGAACAGTCAATACAAAAAAACACAGAAACGAGAGCGTAACATGAAAGAGAAAATATTTTACAAGAAATAATGGATTAGAACTTTTGCTACATCGGCTTTATAGTCAGAAATTCCCCTTTCTGATTTACATTTGTTGCGATCGATATATAATTCCTTTATTGAAGTATGTTTCACTCGTTAACAGAAATTTTGATGATTTTTACCATCAAAGCCGGAGTAGATCTTTTAGCAAGGAATTACTTACAGAGTCATTAATCTTGTAGCAGCGATAGTCCATGCAAAATTTCGCGTATTTCAACATAAGTCTGAAGCATCTCGACCTTCGGTCCAACTCTATTAGATTTCATTAATTTTGATTTTTGAAAAGCACTTCCAATGGCTAACGTTCGGATGCGAGAACTTTATGTGTATGTGATCTATAATCCATAGAGTTTCAGATGAGATGAGATTTTACTCTTAATCATAAAAGTTCAAATGCATAGACATGGAATGAAGTGTATTTTTGAAAATTAGTCTCTAAAAAAGCATTAGTTGTGGCTGTAGTTTAGGCATGATTCCATTATGATATTGGATTAAAACCATTAAAACCTTGAACCATAGATATATGCTGAAGGGCAGTGTTATATCCCCATGATAATAATCCCCTCTCTTCCCATAAATCTTTATGAGCTCCCAAAATTATGAACTATAAATTTTTAATAACAGCGAATGGTAAATACTCCTAAAGTTTTCAATCTCAACACGTCTGTCAGGGGCGATATCAATTAGTAATTTTAGGGCTAATTAAACCCAGGGGTCTTTCACAGATTTTCTGTAAAATTATAAACTGTAACAAAACTCCTGAAAACTCTCTCTCGGCAACTAAAATTTCCGTGGTGAACAGGGGAATAAAAAATATACCAGGGAAGGTGACCTTTAGATTATTCTGCCTTATTAAGGAACAATAATGTTAACCTAATCCCTTTTTAATTTTAGTTTAAGTAGAAGTTTATTAATTGTTTATCAAGTCCTGCGATATATGTCTCTCTTATCTAGATTGACACTTGTTGTGGCTCCTTAAAAATCATTTATGGCTAAAACTACAAATAATCTTTGGTTGTCCTGACTTTGGACGTTTCAAATAAGCAGAGATTGCAATAACGGGGAAAATCAAGCCATAAAATCAGTTGTAGAGTGTAAATTGGAGCACCGTTCTAATACTGACGTTAAACTCTTAGTCACTACAGATTTGGGGCATTCGATTCAATTCGTAGTATAAGTTTTTAATTAAATTTGAACAATAAATCATTTAGATCTGTCCTAACAAAATAAATCAAACAAAATAATTCTATATAAGAAAAACCTATCGTTGAACGATTGATCATCGGGTCTCATTGACAATTTATCTATGCGATCATTTGACCAACTGTTAATGTGTTAATGACAATCAGAAATAATTAAATTGATAAATTTTATTCATCAAAAATGGAGACTCAGTGTCAACATTCAACATGAAAGGAGACACATGAACTAATGATCATTTTATGGAGACAATAATTTATTTTATTCTATAAAATTTTATTTAGAGAAAATTTTTCCATAGAAAAAAATACAAACAAAAAAATGCATTAATGAGAGAGTAAAATAACAATTAAATTTTTACTAATTTCAAACGACGAAAAATATTCAACACCCGCTGTTTTTTAGAAGCTTTTTCTCGTAGAAGTTGCGCTGTAACATCCATACAATTTAAATTGTTGATGATCGACGTCTACGAAAACGATTGACAACAATAGACCAGACAGTAGAGACAAAGATATTTGCAGGTGTTCGTTTGATCATCAATATGACAATAAATACTAAACAAAAATATTGTATTGAAACCAACAAAAAAAATGCTATAAAATTAATTAATTAACACAACAATGCGTGAATGTTACAAGTACATACATGGATAAATTGTTGGCCTAAAATTGAGGAGGGGAAAATAGTGGGAAATTTTCGAAATAATCACAAGCGCTATAACAAATACACTTTTTGCGATGTGGGAGATCTGAATCATAAAGAAAAATAGTGAATCTATGATAACTGCAAAATAGCCAATTGATATTGAAGTTGTTCAAATCAGGTGAGCGATTGCGTGAGTCAAAGAAAGACTTACATTAAATAAGCAAACTAACGATCCCAATCAGTTATCTTGAGATTAATAAATCAAATGCTTCTAATAATTTTAAATGTTTTGGAAACTGTTTAAATCAGAGTAGTGGAAAGAGTCCATATTAAGGGGCAACAAAAAAGGCGACTTCATTGTAACATATCATTCAGATTTTTCGGGAGAATATTTGTCAACACATTGTTAAATCTTAACAAAAAGGAAGAATTAATCAGAAACTGTAATGAATCAATTGTCATCGGCACAGGTCCCCTTTGATCGGCTGACATTCTTTCAGCAGCATGCAAAACGCCTTTTAGATCTCAAACAAATACAGAACATCAAACAAATATCTAAAGCGTCAAGTAAAAAGGCATAATCTTCCCTCAACATTTCGAAAACAATAAGTAAGTAAAGCACCACCACATCACGCCCTATGTATCGTGTAGTGGTCCCTTTTCAAGCGAAATTTTTAATTTGTTCCTTCAATCAATCTAAAATCGAACGTGGTGAGTGTTCGGCCATTTTTACTTTTTCATAATTTTATAAAGAAATTTTAAAGGGAATGCGTCTTGGGGCAAAGACTATTTGGTCAATTTAAAAATAATAATTTCCTTGTTAAGTTCTCAAGTCGCAGAGATGGAATCATCTATAAAATATCCTACATATATATAGACACACAAATAAGGAAATCGATTAGAAATTTAGAGAAAAAAAGTCAAATTTTTCATCATCATTTTCGCATGGAAAAGTGGGAATATTTTTAATTCACTAATTCACGGACAAGTTCACATGTGTCAAACTAAAATTCCTCCCTCCAAATTGAGATATTTTAGATGAATTTCCACGACAAATACACTTTACTTAACTCTTGTACACTCACGAGGCATGTTTAAGTATTCGTGGTAATCAGTAGTTCCAATCACAAATGTCCTTTTAATTGGAGAGAACTATCCGCAAAACAAATGTACATTATAGTCCATTTCGTTCCACAGGAAACTCGAATGTTAATCGTGTGCTAGAACTTAAACATCAACCTCAATTCTTTGTCCAGCGTTTTGCATGAAATTCAAAAGAAAGAGTCCAGAATTTAAAACGTTCACAAAGTTAAATAGACTCTAAAGCTAAAGCCTGTCGACAAACATATACTCTAGAACATAGTTCGGATGTTTATATATCCTCACCTTTCCGATTATTAAATATGGCAGATGTAGCAGATATTTTCTTCGTTACTCTTTTGGCAGTGGTTTCTGAATTCTCCATTTTCCTTTAAATTCAAGTTAGACCGTTGATTGTTTTGTAACAGCTCAGACCTATAGTGCATCTGTAGATGTCTAGAATAACTTCCCCGTGCCCTTTCACAAAACTACTAAGTCTATAAAATTTTGCTATTATCGCTTCATGCAAAGGGCGATGCCATTTCTCCGTTTCCTATCCCAAAGTTTGTCAGTCTGTTATTACTCTTTTATTTACATGCCGAATTTCAGAGTTTCAGAGATATACTACTTCTACTGTCCCATATTTCTTGTATTAGCTATAGATATATTGGATATATGGGATTGCCTTCCCTGGCGCCCTATTCAAAAAAATATATTGCGTAGTATTTTCACTAAAGCATACCAGATTTCATGAAAAATTACGAAACCTTTTAGTCATAATCGTTTTTCAAACTTATCAGTTTTGAGAGGTTATCTCAGATATCGTTTTAAAACTTTTTTCCAACTTAACCTATTTAAAATTTTTTAGGTTAACAACGCATACTCAAGTCAAATTTCATCGATTTCATATTGTGGATGTGAGCTTGTCAGCAGACGGTCATAGCTAAATCGACTCCAATTTAGATTTGTTGCAAGAATGGGATCATACCTGATTCAACGCATACTCAAGTCAAATTTCATCGATTTCATATTGTGGATGTGAGCTTGTCAGCAGACGGTCATAGCTAAATCGACTCCAATTTAGATTTGTTGCAAGAATGGGATCATACCTGATTCCTTCTTGGCATTACAAACAGAATAACAAGGTTAGTTTGTCTTCATCAGGAAATGGTTTCATCTAGAAATAAATGTTGTCAACTCTTTGGATAAAATCACAAAAAAATCAATTGACCTTCAAAGTGTCAACATCAAATTAATCTAAAATTTTAACGGATTCATATATTTACATCGATCTTGCATCAATATATATTTTTTAATTTGATAGGAAATCTGGAAAATGTTAAAAAATAGGACCTACATAAAGCACGCTTATTGAAACTAATAAAATTAGGGCTCGTTTTCCTCCTACGCAACTTGAAAGCATCTCAGTTCGAAGCATATAAAATTACATTGAAATTTTTCCAACGATTCAGGGGTCACAGAATGATTCTGGAAGAAGTTTTCTGGAACCAATGCTCATCGTGCATTATACTACGATTTCAAAAAAAAACGTACAGTTTTCTATAAGATATTTTTGACTTCCTTCTTGGACTTTCCAACATTATATGAACCACTTTACCTTCCGATACCAGTTATTCCATACGTTCTGCCTACCAAACGCCCCTTGACCATTCCAAAGCAACACAATTCACATCTTTTCCTCCCCATAAAACAAAGTGTCTTTAATGTGTTTTATGAATAACAAACATATTTTGTTTTTGTTGTTTTTTTTTTTTTTTTGGTTTGTTAATGAAAAATCAACGCGCGCATGCGTAAACACCATTAAGACCAAACAAATGTATTTTATGGTTTTAGATGTTGAGAAAAAGACAAGAAAAACAACATTATCGACAATAATGAGCGAATAACAACTAAACACAACTACGTGTATATGTTTATTATGGTTGTTGTTGTTGTTGTTGTTGTCATTGAGTTCAATGTAATATTTGGATGTCTGATCTTTATATGGGGCCTTCTCACTTGGGTGCCACTTAAAAATTAAAAAAAAAGAAAAAACCTTGTCTGTGTTCTTAAGTTGTTGGTGTTGTTTTTGTTGTCTGTTAAGCTTTCTTTCGGTATTTTTTTTGTCTTTTTTTTTTGTAAATTACGCTTTTGTTTAAATGGTTAAATAAGATTTTTTGTTATTGTATTTTTTATTTTGGTGAATTCATATACGGGTGATCTCACTTTTTGATTGATTGTGAACACCTGTGTGTGATTTGTTGGTTTTGTAGAGTTGGATGTTAAGAAATACTTTTTTTATTACTTTTTATTTATCTGCCGTGATTTTTTTTTGGAATATGACTCTTTTAGAATGTCTGTTGTAATGCGTTGCCTCTTTTTTTGTGATCTTTTTTTTTTTTTTGAAAAATCAAAAAATTTCTTTAAATTTGTTTTTGTTGTTTTGAAATTTCGTGGAATTTCGAAGCGTTTGATATCAATGTGATTAATTTAGTGAATTTTGTAAAACCTTTTTTTTTGTTGGTGGTTGTGAAAGAAGTTTGGAGTTAAATTTTAAACTTGATTAATGATTAACGTTTTGTTAAGAAAAGTAATTTTTAAATGGAACGAGAGTGATAAAACAATGATCCACATTTTTGGGGAAAAAATGAACAGGAATTCATTGTACTTTTTTTTAATCATATTATTTGAATGAACTCTTTTGGAAAAGGTAAGAGGAATTTATTCAAGGCTGGAATGCTAAAAATATGGTTCCAAAATGACTTGTTGGAATTAATTATGTAACTTTTGAAACATCAGGGATAAGACCTTTTCAAACATCTCTGCCAGCTGGAATATTTCATATTTATAGCTGAATGATTCTCAACACAATGTCTCCGTATTTGGGGACAATAATGAGACAAACTAATTTTGAAAAGGCTTCTCTGAAATGGCTCGTATGCATCAATTGATAGAAATACTAGTCAGAAAGTGATAACTTTAGCCAATAATACGGATGATTTAGAATTTCATTGTCACTGTTTTCAAAACGGTTTTGCAATGAGTGGCCGAGCGTTATATTAGTTATACATTCTGCTTCTTAAATTCCAGAATTCCTTCAAATGAATCTGTTAACTTCGATACAAATATTCTGTGATCAACTGACCATATTATGGTAAAAACTAGACTTTTTACAATGTTACTGCATGTAATTTTGAACAAAGTAAAGAACTTTTTAGAAAACTTTTTAACCGTTAGAGATGCCTTAGTGACATGATTAAAGTCGAAATACTTTTGAGTTGATTTGTGTTATTACAGAGCCTTCCAAATTCGATCGTCTCGGATAAGATGATTTTTTGATTAAAAAAAAAATAATTAGGATATGAGACAAAATCAAGTCCCAAAAAAAATATGTAAACACGTGTAGCTATCTCTTATATTTTCATAGATATCCAAGACGAAATAAGTTTTCAATCAATTTTTATACCCTACACCACCTTAAATGGTAATGAGGGTATATTAACTTTGTCATTCCGTTTGTAACACCAAGAAGGAAACATCCTAAACACCATAAAATTTATGAATTGCATCAAATTAGAAGCTGAAATGATAAAGTTATCTATGTTCTTCTGTCTGTTTGTAGTTCACAGGCTCACAATAATTGTCAGAAATTATTCTGAGAAGTTTCCATTTTCAAATCGGCTTAATTAGTTGAAAAGAAAAATAGTTTTAGTTCGATTCCAAGTTCAATTCTAGTTCAGTTCTAATTCAGTTATGTTAAGTTTTAGTTCAGTTTTACTGAAGCTCGAGTTCAGTTCTAATTCAATTTTAGTTCAGTTCGAGTTCAATTCTAGTTCAGTTCTAATTTCATTCTAGTACAGTTCCAGTTCATTTCTAGCTCAGTTATACTTCAGTTCTAGTTTAGTTCTAGCACAGTTCTAGTTCAGTTCTAATTCAGTTAATTCTTAGTTCAGTTTTAATGAAGCTCGAGTTCAATTCTGGTTCAGTTCTAATTTCATTCTAGTTCAGTTCTAATTTTATTCTAGTACAGTTCTAGTACAGTTCTTGTACAGCTCTAGTTCAGTTCTAGTTCAGCTCAGTTCTAATTCAGTTATGCTAAGTTTTAGTTCAGTTTTAATGAAGCTCGAGTTCAATATTAGTTCAGTTCTTGATTAGTTGTAATTCAGTTCTAGTTCAGTTCTAATTCAATTTTAGTTCAGTTCCAGTTCGAGATCAGTTCTCGTTACATTTGGTAATTTCACAAATAGTAACATTTAATGAATTAAAAAAATAAGAATTTTCAAAATATCAACATACCAAATGTGGTCAAACTTGTATATATACCGTATACGCCCCCGGACCAGATATGACCAAATCAACTTAAATACACCTCAGCTCCAATCATGTGAAATTTCATTAAGATATATTTAACAGTTGAAAAGTTACACAAACATTTCCAAAAAAATCCATTTGGACCCACTGTGTGCTGGTTTAGTGTATAAACAATTTAACCCTTTTTCTTCACAACAAAGTAACAAATTGTTGCCTCATTTGTGGATTCAATATTTTATAAAATTTTTTAATGAAAAACCACACACATTGAAATCCAATACAAAAACAAAAAAAAAACAATTGAAAATTTGTTGTAATTTAAAAATGCCAAGTTTGAATTTTTTTTTTCTCTCTTTCGATTTCACGATTTCATTCATAATGCCACCAACAGAAAATTGTGTTATAACCGAGAAGTAACTGAGACTGTGTGTAGTACATTACATGGGTCTCATCATCAGCAACAGTCGACCAAGTAACCAGTCAACCAATGGAAAATGCGTGTAATTTTTTGGAGTAGAAAAAGAAACCACAAGTAAATTACCAACAAATAAAAGCGAAATGGAAACAAAAAACTAAAGAAAAATTCTACAAGATGTTGCGGCTGATGATTTTAATATGAAATTATTTATAATAAGGCCCTGCCTAAGTGTTGTGTTGTTGTGTGAGTGTGTTTTCAAGTTAATAAATCCATTTAGTGTTGTGTTGAGCTGATCGTTTCCAACTTCTCATGTGAGAAGAGTTGATAAGTGAGGGAGGAAGTTGGCTTTATTTTATTTTCTTAAAATTGTTTAAAGAAAACCACTTGTAGTTCAGTTTATTTTGGAATTCCAAATCATGTGATCTTCTATATACGTTAATATTCATTGTATTACATATTTATTCCATTAATATTTATAAATGAATTCATGCAACAATTGTAAATATTTTTATTGTATTTTTTGTTTTGTAGCTGAAATCTGGAAATCAGTTGGTATTATTTTTTTCTTGTTCATTTTCTGGAATTTAAAACCAGAGTTTCGAGTGCGTTTTTGTGTTTTAAACCAAAATATAAGCTGAAGAAGTGAAAAATTCGTATCATTTCACTTTTGTTATAAAATCACTTTTTTTTGGTCTTGTTAACAATTGTGGTTTAATAAAGTTTCTCATCCATTTGTTTTTACAATTATTAAGGGAAGAATGCTAAGTACAAAATATGGTTTACAATGATGAGTCTTCTTAATCTTAGGTTTTCCTTTTATTTCAATACAATTTCCATTGCGAGGATAAATTGTGTGAAAATTTTTTTCTGCCGTCATCTATTTGCTCATCTAATCTGTTCTACACTTAGCAAAGTCAACAACCTTGTATTATACACTATAAAAAATTGCAAAAGATGCGCAAAATTTACAAGGCTTTATTCCCTATTTGAGATATATACATACGAGTAGAAGGTCACATTACACATCACAGTATCGAAAATTATGTATTTTTTTCTCAAAAATGTATAAAAATTTTTGTAATAAAATTCGTTATTCCCTTTTTGCGAAAATTGCGATGAAGTATTGAATCGCTTTTTTCTGTTTTTCAATAAAATTTTTATTAGTCAACCTTTTTCAATGAAATTTGGCACACAAATTGGGTAAATAATGACTTTTCCTGAAAATTCTAATTAAATGGCTTATAACTTTCGATTCCATAATATATTTTTTAATTTTTTCTTAAAAAAAAACTTTTATAAAATAAAAGTTACCTGAAAAATCTGATATAATTTGAACCATGAAAACAAGATCGCTCCAAAAAGTAAAATTTAAAATTTTTGGTATCTAAATATATTTTAAACTATTGAAGATAACCTACCCACATTTGTAGGTCAATACTACCGGAATTCACTCTTAAGAAAATTTTTAAAATCAGTTCAGATATAAATAATTTAAATATTCGAGGTGTCTAATTTGGTACCCTGGTGAACGGCCTTCGTTAGGTTTATGAAGTTCAAGCACAAAACTATAACTCACCTACATTTCTGCTATCACTATGTGAAATTTGTAATGGACCAGCCATTTGAAAGTTAAAAAATTATTTTCATAAAATTTTTCTTACGAAACTCTGTAAGTTTGTGCAAAAGTTTATAACGGAAACAGATAATAATGTTCCTTGAAATCTTTTTTCTTCTCTTGAAAATTTACAAAAAATTAGTTATAAATTGAGATATAAGAAATTTTTGTATATACATCCTTTTTAACATATACAAAATAAGCACGCAGAGAACGTCATTTCGTAATATGTTCGTCATAAACACTTTATATTCGCCGCAAACATTTATTGTTATCATCGCCATGTTAATTGTTGAATTTATTTTATTTTGTTGCTGTAATAAAATTATTTTTATTAAAAAATATATATTGTGGTCACTGATCACAATTTGATAGTTATCAAACAGCTTGTTAAAAAACTATTGTTATTAGGACCAGGTATTGGTTTCTGTTTACTGACAACTGAATATGACAGATTTTTTACAATTTGTGTAAATATGATTAATAATGTTATTAAGTTAATATTCTCATTATTTATAAATAAAAAATTAGTCAATTAAAATAAATAAAATTTTATGAAGAAAATATTTCATGTTTTATATTCAATAACAAAATGATGCAAACAAACAATATTTTTTATTAAACTAACAATATTTGTTATTAGAATAACAATATTATTAGTGGCGATAACAATAATTTTGGTAACGATAACAATAACTATTGTTGTCAATGCAAAATAACAAAGCAAATAAAAAACTTGTTTTTGATGTAAAAATAAATTTAGTGGCGATAACAATAACTATTTTTATATTTTGGTTGCGGTAATAATATCTAATAACACTAATATGATGCTTCTTATTTATGGTTACGACAAACATATTTTTATCTTCGTTTGCTTACATGTCTAGGATTTCTTCTAAAGTTTCAGAAATAATTAGGTTAAAATTTTAAAAATGTCTAAACTTTACATTGCTTTTTCTTAGTTCGTTATCTTGCAGGCTTTATATTGTCCCTAATGATTCCATTAAAAAGTTAAAAAATCACGTTTTTAATTTTTTTCCAAAAGTATGGCAACATTAATTCGCTGATAAAATTGTTGTTTTATTGCAAACATAATTTCTTTATCGCTTTCTTTACTCAATTTCATTTCCGCAATGAAAAGGTCTGTAAATACCAATGATTTTGGGACACGGGATCTGCACTCAAGTCTTATACAAAGTTAGGCAATTTTGACCAAAAAAATGTTAACTTTTATTGTTAAGTACTATAAATCTAGAATCATCTTTTAAAACGCTTTCATACATGAAGTTTATATAGAAAGCCTAAACTAGGCTTTCTACATAAAATTTTAATCTTTCTGCAACCAGGGCAAAATAGCAAAAATTTAACAAGAGGAAGAGGGTATACAAATTTTTCATCCGATAAATTAAATAAAAATTAATTCAGACTTTTTTATTTTTTTATTTAAACTGTAAACGCAATTTTTCGTTACCTCAACACTTTTGAACAAGTTTTCTTGTTGCAACAATAATAATAACAACATGCAACAAGTAAAATCAGTTTAAAACGCCTTAATAATCACTGAAGCTTAAACTTGATAAATGTAACTTGAATTTTTATTAATTTTAGTTTTAGTTTTATTAACAAACTTAAATGTCAAGATGATGCGTTGAAGTTTCTTTTTCATTAAATCACAAGTGAGAGTTTAAAAGTCTGTTAAACCGACTATATTATTGTATACTACACGATCAATCAGGTATGAAAAATCATGGGCAGAACGATTCTCGCAAATGTTATTAAGGAGTTTTCTGGTTGTAAAAATGTTTGTGCTCTTAAAAGTGATTTTTGGAAGTGGATCAGCATGGCAGCTACAATCATTTTTTTAACCGATTTTCCTGGAATTAGGTAAGTGGCCTTTGGACTGACACAAAAACTACTTGAGCCAAATTTAAATAAAATAACTTCATATCAGAGAGTTTTATGAGCTTAAAATCTCACTCCGGATAAATGTTTATATGGAAACTATCTAAAATATTTTACCGATCTTTTCCAATTTCAATAGGATTTGTCCTTGGTTCAAAATTATATTAAATACCTATTGGAATCAATATATCAGTAAAATTGCTATCTTTAGTCTTCCCAATGTTTACAAGACAGACAGCAGGACAGACGGACGGACATAGTTTGATCAATTAAGAAAGTAATTCTGAATCGAACTGAATACTTAAAAGTTGATGCAACACTGTATGTTTCAAACATCAGCACAAACACTTGATACTCAACTACCTATGCTGGTGTAGGGTATAAAAATTCAAATAATATTTTCTGATTTTATTTTGTGAGAGTCAAATTTCAGTTTCGTACGATCACTTGCATATCAAAATTGTGTGCACTTGAGATCAATTTTTATTAGTTTTGTAAAATAGTTTTTTTTTATATTTACTGATCAGTAAATAAAAATTCGTTTTAATGAAGTCTAAAATAAAATATAAAATCTCCCCTTTTCCATTTCTTTTTGATAAGATCATTTAAAAGTTTAAAGATCGTTTTTTTATGATGGAAGTTAATTTACAGTTTTTCTCATGTTGTCTCGGTTTATGTCATTTATGTTCATTTCAAGTGCTTTCAAAATGAAATATTATGAATGTTAAATGTTGAATGTGATCATATTTATTATAAACGATCCATCACAGCAACACTTATTAGATGGTGTGTTGATGAGAAAATTTGTCTTTGGTAGAAATGGCTTGACTTAAAGATTGTAGTTGGTTTTATTCGTCGTATTCAATTAGTGTTGTTGCATTAAAATATTGAAATAATTGTTAAGTTTCTAATATGGGAAACGACTCAGAGTCTTTACTATATAGTAATCTGAATGTCATATCGCAAATTGTTCGAAATTTTTTGTTTAAATAAACCGCCTACACTTTATGGAAAAAATAAAAGTCTAGACACTCCATCTCAGCAATGTTCACAATACACTTTTCTTTTATAAATCGTATACCTTGACCCTATCGAAAACGATTATATTGTCGTGGAATTTACTAAAATAGATCTAGAGACATGGGACACAAATTTCTTCAAATAAAACATGAAATGGAACTTCATCACAGCGAGAGCCAATGTGTAGGCAGGACTTTGGACTTTGTGGATCTAATGGGAGCCGCTCCACAGGGTCCCAAATTTGGTCACCTCTGGGAACAGAAATATATTTAACGATTCCAAAACCCCTTATCTGCTTTTAAAGGACTTTTTATAAGAAAATTCTGTTACCGAAGACCTTGATCACTTATCTCTTATAGTTTAAAAAAAAAAAATAGTTAAAAAAATATTAAACCGACGAATATAATTTTTGGACCCCTTTAGGGAGCCATAGCAAAACAACGTTAAAAACGCATTTTTAGAAATTTCCTAAAGATTTTGGAAATTATGGAATTTATTTTAAGAGAAATAAAATCACTCAAACAATCAGTTTCCACTTAAATTATTCCAATTTAATTTTGAGTACTTTGGATTGTAAAACATCCCTGCCAATATGGAGCACATTGTTCCATAGAATAGAGTCTTAGCAAAATCTAATAAAAAATTGTGTTGACCTTCCAATTCTTTCAATATGGATTGTTTTAAGTGATATTTATCATACCAAATAATGACGATCCGATATATCTCAAAATCCATTTAATGATGGGATCATTATCTGATGTAGCTCCCATAAGGGTCCCTTCATAGAATAAGGGTTTAAGCTTCAATATAAGCCAATTTCATTGAATTTCGGCATTCAAACCTTTTTAATACGTTGAACCAATTTAACGAATATAACATCATGCTAGGTTGTAGCTCCCATATTAGGACCCTTCGAGGAAATGACTTTGAAGTCTAAAAAATCTTATTAATATGGTGCTATGATATTGAAAATCGGCATAATATCGTATCATGTTTGATATAGTTCTATATAAGGCCCCATATTGGATCTGGGTTTTAACCCTAAAACAGCGTAAATACTTCTTAAATAAATCCTACAATTACTTCTTTTGTTCTGCCTTTATATCCTTCATTATTGTCCTTTTATATTCATCACCTGCTTAAGGTGGTCATTCCGTTAGCAATTTCCACAATTTTCATCTAAGACCTTCAACAGTAAATATATTGCGAAACGGTGTCAAATATTAATGTTCGTCCGTGTGTTGGTTGAAATCATGTTTATGGAATTGACAATATGAATATCGAACGATAGGAAATTTGGTATTTAAATGGCGGAGATAAGAGATTGGAGGTGACACTTTTTTTCTTATGAGTTGAACAAATAAAATAAAACGGTCCATTAGTTAATGAATTATAGTCAAAAATACATTTTTCGATGTTTTAAAGCTTCTATTTGATCTATGGATAAAAATGGAAAATCTATACATTTATAGGAGGGTAAACTCTGCGCGTTACAAATATTTGATCAACAAATTTTAAACAAATGGAGATATTTTTAGCATTTCAAAGGCTTCAATTTCCTTGCAATTTTCCCACTTCCTTCTATTCAAACCCAAAACTAATACAAAATCCAACAAGTACCCACAAAAAAATATTAGATTGGATTAGATTATATTTTCCAATATGTTGTCCAGAAAATCTTCAATTAATTCCAGGTGTTTTATTTCCTTATATTTCTTTCCATTCTTTCAATTCAGTTCTTTTTCTAACAAAACTCATAATTACAATCACATTTCATTTATTTATTTACTTGCCCTTTTGATGTGATCTAACTGATCATGAAAAAGATTTTAATAGCGATCATGCTACTGGCGGTTGATGTGTGTGATTGTTTACTCACTCTCAAGCAGACGGAACTTTATAATTTCTTTTTTTGCTAATTTCTTCTGTTCTTATTTTATTATTTATGCGTTCGGAAAACATATGGAACTTCCGCTACCAGTGTGGAATATTTTATAATTTTTTTATTTTTCCGTTTTAAATGTACAAACGATCATCAGTACATAAACTGATCTTATTCATGTTGCAAAAGATATTTTATTCATCAGTATACAGCTGATGTTTATTTAAATAGTAATTAATATTGAGGAAACACTTTAATACCTCTCAGTACATTGTGATCACTTTATGATCGTTTTTCCGCTACTTGGCAAAAAAAGGGGGAATTTTTTAACTAACAGTTTTGTGTTCTTTTCAGTTATATTTTATTCATTCATTACATTTTTTATTCATTCATTCATTAATGTTGATCTTGTTTATTTGTAGAACCACAAATTGCTCCACATAAAATTGTTAATGATCGTAAAATTGTACCCGCATATTTTGTATAAAATTTTTCTCATAAATTTCTTTTAATGAATGAATGTTTTTGAGTCCAGAGCATTTAGAAAACTTGTACTTTGTTGGTTGTGTGTATATGATTTTTAATCATGTGATTGTATCTTATTCATTGAAATTTCATCATTATGAACATGTGTCTTGTGATTTATGAAAATGTGTAATTTTTAATGATCTTCTTCTCATTTTATGAATGGACTAATTTGAACAAAACCAATTTTGTAGTAAATAAAACGAAATATTTATTAGATCACAATCTAAGAAGCTTGGTATTGGGATCCCAAAGAAATGTTTAGTTCGATCGATCTACCTGCCTTCAGTAATAATATCGATGTGGACAGAAGATTCTAAAACTATGACATAATTTAAACTGTGCTAATTTCACAGAAGATAAGAAGAGATTGCTGCCAAACTCAAAAACAACAACATTATTATTGGGAGTCTGAATAAATTCCAAAGTACATTTGCACTAGATTAATCCCAGCAAATAAGTTTTGTGGCAAAGGATTTGCAATCAAAATTTTTTTACTCCCAAAACAAAGAAAAACATGAAGTAAAATCAAAGTTGAACATAGTTGATTTAAAATTGAATATTTTTTTATTTAATTTTAATTAAACATTTTTTAGTTTGTGGGGATTAATAAAATATAATTTTTTAAATTACTCTTAAATAGTAAAGTTTTAAGGAGTAAAATTTCAAGATTATTCTCAAGAAACTGTATTAAGTATGAAACAATATTAAATTAACATTTTTTATCTATGAAGTGAAATCATAACTGAAAAAAAGTTAAATTATTTATATTTTAATTGTTTTTTTTTCTGCGGTGAAGAGAGTACATAACACCAAGAAGGAAACTTCGATGATTCCATAAATTATATATTCTTGAAAACTAAATCAATTTAGCTATGTCAGTCCTTCTGTCCGTCTGTTCTAACTTTCACAATAATGAACCGATTTTAATGAAATAATGAAAGGCCTGTATGTTTGTTGTAGTCTTCGTTAATTTGCTATTTAAAATCGGCAATATCTGGTTAAAATGAAAAAGTTATAGACCGATATAGGAGACAATCTCGATATTCAGAAGAAATAATTTTCTAAAATTTACAATCCAAAGTAATAGATTTCTAACATAATTTGTTTATATATACATATTTGTTTTTAATATATATACTATATACGCTTCATCATCAAAATCGGATTATTAGAAAAAAAGTTATTGACTAAAATATTCAAAATTGTGATGCAAACAAAGTGTTATATAGGTCGCAATTTTGAAGATATAAAAGTTAACCCAGTAGTAGTGGCCACTATCTTACTCAGATCCCAAATACAGACCTCTCACGGAATGGGATTTTAAGCTTTCAACATATAAACCAATTCTATTACAATTCGGCACAATTATTTTTTCTTGAAAAACGGTTAATGTTTTGTTATATATCCCATATATAAAATATATGGGAGATATATAAGCCCTTTTCCAAAAAACATATAGACTTTATCGGAAAAGTGCCAATTTTATAAAAAATCTACGACATTGTTTTTCTAACTTTACTAAATATACTTAACTCATTTAATATACTTAAGTGATAATCCACATTTGCTTACAGATCACGTATAGCAACTTTTCCCGGAATAGTGTTTTGATATAATAAAATTCTTTATTAATCGCTCTTATAAAGTGAAACACAAATTATGCGTATTGTCCCGTCAAACTGTGCACTGGAAAAGTAATCGGCTAAAATATTTACACTCTCAGTTCAAAAATTCTTAAGATATTCAATATCTCAGCTGATCTTATCCATCCTATATTTAATCTAGTAAAACAGTTGCTTGAGAAAGTAATTCTTTAGACATTAAATAATTAGAGTTTTCTTTTTATGGACATAACTGGACTAACTGTAAAAGAAAGTTTCCATAAAAATCTCCATAACTATTTCTCTAACTGTCGTCCATACAAAACTTTTGCTCGGAGCCAACATGAGATCATATTTCACTGCAGTTGTCTTTCAAAGAATCGTAAAATAAGTTTTTTGGTACAATTTCTTTAACTCATGCACATGTTTTCATAATGTAAGCGATGTAGGGTATTTAAGCATTTTAACTTGTTACATATAGATGTACTCAATCGCATAGTATCACCTATAAATGTTTAGGGTATCAACAAAAATATTGTATAATAGTGTTTATGGTGCGTTTAAAGATCCGTTTACGCTGTCTACTGTCGACACTAATGTCGCTCACGCAATCCACAGGTTTTTTTTTTTTTTTTTTTTTTTTTTTTTTTGTAATCGTGCAATGAAAATAAAAAACATTGTCAAAAAAACTAAGCCACATACAGTGACAAACAAAAGTAGCAAAACTTTTGTGTGGAGAAGTACAAAATTTTAAAAATAAATAATATTACAAGTATGAATGATATATTCGGCTGAGCCGAATCTTTAATAACCTACATATCAAATGCGAGTGAAGTAAATACATTATGTGTCGAACATACACACTTACAGACATACACAATATATAAACGTTTTCTTTAAATATAATACAGGAACCCGTAATGAGTCATAAAATTAATTATACTTTTGAATACAACTTTTTTTCTACTCAACCGATTTTGATAAATTTCTTCACTTAAGTTTGGAGGTTTTCTCAGATATCGGTCTATATCTTTTAATATACCGAACTGATTTTAAATAGGAAACTTCTCAGGATTATAAAAATACTTGGGCAAATTTTATTGAGCTCCGTCAATTATTGTGGATGTGAGTGTATAATGCAGCAGGCCAGACAGAAAGACAGACGGACGGACATAGCTTAATCAACTCAGATTTTAATTTGATACAAGAAAATATATACATTATGGAGACTGATATAATTCCTTTTTAGCGTTACACACAGAATGCCAAAGCTAATATACCCTCCATCACCACTTGTGATGTTGAAGGGTGTAAAAATTAAGATCTTTAAATTAATTTTTAACAATTTTGTTAATCACTGTAAAAATCATCCATAATAATCACAGTGTGTAATAATGTATTTATATCCTGAAACATTGATGACTTGGCCTAGAGACAAATAAACAGTACATACACACATTTACTCTCTTAACATTAACAATTGTGGCATTCATTATTTCATTATATACCCGGACAGTAAATGGGAGCGGCATTTTTTGGAACAGCAACAGCAGCAACAACAACAAAATAATGAAAACAATGTGGTAATTTAATGCTAAGAAAAAGGTATTTATTTTTTTTTAACATTAAATCGTGAAAAGCTATCAAAAGTAACTGATCTCAAATACGAATAAAACGAATTGCATAGAGGAAATCTTAACCCTTTACCACGAATACAAAAATACGACCTGAAAAGATAACGATCATGGCACACGCATTGTGTTTAAACATTTTTTATTGTTATTATTGCTTTTATTTTTAGGTTTGTTGTATTTGTTTTGTATTCGTAGTATTTAAGTCCACCAGCCAGTATTCAGTCAACCCTTTTTGAACTGAAAACATTTGGCCAAAAAAAAAATGAAATCAAATTAACAAAGTATTAAAAGAGATCGTGTAGTGGAGATTATGATCTTATTCGTAAAAGTTTGCGTGATAAAAGTGTTTATAGGAGTTTTTTTTTTTTGGATTATAGATGTTGTTAGTGCTTTTTGTATTTAGTTAACTTTAGCTGGCCACAATCAATTGACTCAATATCGATCTTATTTTATTGTTGTTGTTGTTTCTTAGAGAGAATGGAGACAAAGATTGCAAATCTCAGTTTATTTACACAGAGAGAAAAGAATAAGTATAATGAACATTTTTCAAAAGAAAATAATTTTTATACTTTTCACCTACACATGTAGTAAAAGACGATATACTAATTTCAACATTTTGTTTGTAACATCAAGAAGGAATCATCTAAGATTCCATCTACATGAATGTATAAAATGAATCTGTGTTTGTTTGGGACTTTTAGACTAAACTACTGAATCGATATTATTGAAATTTTCTCAAAATGACAAAATTATATACTAAAAGTGGGTGAATATAAATACGCCGAGTTAAATATTTTTCCACAAAATTTGACTCGTCGAAATATATTTAGAAATATTTAAACGAATTTGAGACATATTTTAAAAATATAAAAATCGACGTATTTGTGACACTTCAGTAAAAGTAGTTCTTATTAGTTTCAATTCGATTCCAATGTCATTTGAAGTACATTCACCATTTTAAAGGAAATCATTCCTGCTACCGCGATCTTTGAAAACTTTCTCAAAAAATTTTAATATTAAACTATTTTTAAACTTTAAAGCAGTGTTACCGTTGGTGTATTTAGTCGCGAATTGCGACTTTTTTTCAATTGCTTGGGACTTTTTCTGTACTTTTTTAATTTTCCCCCTTTTTTCCCTTTTTTATAATTCGGATTTTCGGTATAAAACTTCACGATTTTCTACATTACTTCACGATTTTCTACATTACTAGAGGAGATCGCGGATATACCTCATTTGAAAGGTAATTAACCCCATTACCGTGATCTTCAAACATATTTTCCAAAAAATAATTTTGTGATCTTTAAACAATTTTCAAAAATTTTATCAGTGAATTTCAGTTACTGTTCTAGTAAAAACTATTTCATTCATAATTTCCAAATTTTGTCGCTTTCCTGCGAAACGTTGTTATTGGTAATATTTAGAGCAGACGAGGACTGGGAGAAGATGTTCTCGCTATTCAAAGCAAAGTTACTGCATACTCTTTCGTACACGCCGCGATTTATCGGAATCTTGGATTGAGAAAAATGTTGGTGTAGCAAAGCGCGATTGATAAAATCTAGAAAGGTATATAATTCCTACATCAAATCAAATTTTAGACAATTTGGCTGTGTCCGTCTGCTGGACACATTCTCAAGTCCTACAGTGAGATTAAATTGTTTCTTTTTTTCGACATAACTTGGAACCGTTAAAAATGTTATAATAAAATTTTACAAATTAAGAGCACAGATGTTTCCGAGTCCACATCGAGGTATTTATACAAAACCCAAATTGATCCTACAGAAAGTAGGCCAAACATTCAAAGGTCTGCCAATGTTATTACGCAGTACCAGGAGAACTTGTCCGTTGATAAAAAATCTAGTTCAGGTAGAAGAAACAGTCCACATGATATTTGCAAAGCCAGAAAAATAGAAAGCATTTTCCTAAGAGCTTCCAATAAAACTGGTAGGGATCAATCCGATTAGCTCAGTGCTCGCACTGTTTAGTACGAAAAGTTAAAGCTCGTGTAGATTTCAAAACACACAAAGATCAAAAAGTCCCTAACAGGAACGCTGCAATAAATTTACTGGCAGATTTTTCGTTACTTTCTGGTTAAACATTTTATGTTGGGACTCAAAGCAGTCAAAGTTTCTCAAAACGCTCAACAAGTAATATTTACAAAAGTGACCGCTTCCATTTATAATACTTCATAATGTTTCCACTTATTTATGGCCTGACTTGGCATCCTGTCACTAAAGTAAACATATAGTCCTTGAGCAGTAAGAGAACAAACTGCCGAAGCTAACAACAGTAGGGAAATATTGGATTCGTGTTAAAAGATAATTGAAGGGCACAAAAATGGTGTCTAAAAGTGAAGACGAACTACCTGTTCGAGCAAAGTGACAGAAACCGTTATAAAAACGTTAATAAAAAGCTTCCGAAAGAGATTCAAAATTGTACTAATAATTTCAATAAAAAAATTGAACTGTAATTTTAGTGTTTTTTTATTCGCATTTATGTATGTTAAGAATTTTTTGATCGCACTTTTTAATTTGACGAATATAGATCAATATTTTGCTATAGATCCCATATAAAATTCCTTCCCCGTAAGACCTTTTAAAACTCTTAAAGTGGGTGTATATCAAAAGTATTTAATGAAGGAAATTTCTCTCAGTGTAATTTAAGATAATCGATTTTTAACTAAATACTTTTGATGCTGGTTGTTGGTGGAACTCACCATTTTTTATTCATTTATTTCAATGAAAAAAAAAACAAAGATTTCAATATAAAATCGTAAAATATTTTGAAATGCTGTTTAAGCTTGCGTGTAAGAATTTTTCTCCGAATTTCCGATAACGATCTTTAAGTAGAATAAAATTTTAAAACCAAGTAACAAATAAACTGATCAATAAGTTTGTAAATGCAAAATTTTCAAAATTTCTGATTTTATTTTATCTTTTTTCGCTTCACTTCACACAAAAGACATTCACATTTACCCCGTGACTTGGGAGTGTGAGTTTGTGTGCGTGAGTGTGCAACTAACTAACAAGTAAATGTCTGTGCATAAACCATATTAGTAATCATGTTAAGAAATCAAATCAAAACAAAAAATATATATATCGCTGATAGTGATCGCAATCTCAAGTAGTAGAGTACACACAGTGGGGCAGAAGCGATTTTATTTTGTAACTTTTGAAGGACTGAATGAATTTTTTTTTAAATTTTGACAAACTGATAGCAGAGGAGTTACTTTATAGCAAACATTTGGAAACTAAAATGGTGGAAATTAAATTTTTGACGCGTTAAAATAATCCAAGCTTAATAAATCCATCCATGGACCTACTAAACTTTAACTGGTTCCAAGCTTTCAAAGTTATAAATGTCACTTCTGCAATTGGAATTGAGTAAGAAACAAAAATGACACGAGATACCTATTTTTTTTAAGACTCATAACTCCGCCTATGGACCAGCTATGGGCTCCAAGCATCCAAGTTATGAAGCTTATTTCTCTGTTATTAAAATGTCTCCAAAAAGAATTTGGGTCATAAACAAAAAAAGACACGCAGTTGAAAAATTTTGATGATCGAATACACTTTTTTGAGGCTTCATAAATCCGTCTATGAAGCACCTATAGAGACAATTCTCTCAAAGATATAAAGCTAACATTTCCGCTATTAAAATGTACCTAAAAGAAAATTCGAACCATTTTTGAAATTGGGTAAAACAACAACAATTTTTCATGCGCTTAAAAAGTTTTGAAATTCGAGATGCCCCAATTTGAGGCCTCATAACTTTGCTCATTGGCCAGTTATAGGTCAAAGCTTTCAAAGTTATAAAGCTGTACTCCTCAGCTATTAATATGTATCTAAATAAAAAATGGAATCAGTTTCGGAATTGAGTAAGAAACAAAAAATTGGCATGAAGTTAAACAATTTTGATTACCGAGATACCCTATTTTAAGGAATCACAAATTCCTCTATGTGGCACCTACAGTATTTATTCTATCACTTCTACAAAGCTATACTCCACTGCCATTAAAATGTTCGACCTGTTCCTCGATTTGGCGATTAAAAATATTTGAGGTCCAAGATACTTTTTTTGAGGTCTCATAAAACGCCTATGTAACACATATTGAGTCCAAGTTTTCAAACTTATAAAGCTTTATTCCTCTTCTATCACAAAGCCAATTTTCATATAAATTCAATTAATCGATTAAAAGTTTTAAATTTATTTCCCGAAAAATCTCCTCTGTCCCACTGTGTTCTTGTTTCCCGATCAAGCACGGACAAAAAATATCAAGGTGTTTCTTTTATGAACATTTAAGTGAGTCCAGTGAATGAGTGAGTATTGGAGCAGTGGATTTGTGTAGCTGAACACAACAACAACAAGTGAAAAGTTTACTTGTATTTGATTATGTGTAACATGCCACTTGATGGTTTATTACAATTTTGCAACATTTTGCTGCCGTTGACTAGATTTTATCTTTTATTTATATATATTTTTTATAAAGTGCAAACTTTATTTTAACATTAATTAGATAAAATGAAAGTGTTGCTGTTACAAACATTTTATGGTCTTTCGCTTTAAAATTAGCGAAAAATTTCTCTTAAAATTTTATATGCAAAACTTGTTGATTTTCTTTTTGGGTTTTTTAATTTATTTTATTTTATTTTAAATTTTATGCTTCAAGTTCTCTTTTTTGTTTAAATTTATTTTGTTGTCGATTTTTTTTCTGCTGGAGTTTTTGTTTTTTTTTTTTTTTTTTTTTAATTTTACAAATAATTTGACCTTAATTCAGTGTCATTAACGCAATGAAGGTTCTTATCGTTGATGTGGCTTTTGTGGTTTAATTTATTTTTATTGTATTTTATTTCATTAAACTTTAAATGAAGTTTAATTTTTGTTAATAAAACTTAAAGTGAAAAATAACAAAAACAATTAAGAGCGTAAATATCGGTTAAGACCTTCTATATATTGAAAAATTTTCATGATGCTCATATATCTTCGTCACAAACGATTTCAAAAGTGAGCTTATATGAGAGTTATAAGAAATTATGAACCGATCATAACAAAATAGTTTCCGATAGTATATACCTTTTGGTGATTTGTGAACTGATTTCCTTTTTTATACTAGCTTTTGCCCGTTGAGCTTTGCTGCACAGACATTCTCCTCAGTTTAAGATCTCGATAGAAATTTCACAAATCACAACGTGCATATGGACATTTTTCCAAATAGCTCTGGCCCTGTCCGTTCTAAGCTCTTCCTTTGGTCCTAACCGTCCTACATTGTATCCAGAAAACTGTTAGGAACAAAATTTTAGAACTTTCGCTGTTAAGTTGTTTAGATATTCGATAATCATTACTTCCTCTGTATGGGCGTTATCCCTTCCCTGGTCCTATCGGTTCTACATTTTGTTTACTAAAATATTTCCTTCAGAAAGTGATTGAGACCAATTTGAGAACTCTCACTATTATAATTTTTTACATATTTGAAAATCATTATTTGTTTTGCATAGGGGGATTTCTCACCCTGGTCCTATTGGTTCTACATTTTGTTCACTAAAATAGTTCCTTGGGAAATTAATTAGAAGAAACTTTCTTTAACAGTTTTTTAGATATTCGATAATTAATATTTGCTTTGTATGAGAGTACCTTTCCCCTTGATCCTATCCGCCCTTCATTCTATTCAAATTTGAAAAGTTCCGGTATAGTGTTTTTTTAGATATTCGGTTATCAATATTTTCTTTGTATGAAGGCTATCTCTCCCCCGATCCTGTCTGTCCCTCATTTTGTCTAATAAAACAGTTTCTTAGTTAAGAGTTTGAAACCAAATTAAAAAATTCTTGCTGTTAAAGTTCTTTAGATTATCGATAATAGGACCAGGATGTACCTCTTCTCCTGATTTAACGAAATTTTCATAGCCTATGTTACTTTTGGGTACATGGGGATCATTTTGTGAAAATTTCAGCAAAATCGGTCCAGTAGTTTAGCCCGCTAAAGTCCCTAATAAAATAGCAAACAAACAGACAAACAAACACAGATTATTTTTTATATATATAGATATGAGTTTGGACAGATTCAAGATTTATTGTTGCCAAATCCTTTTTAATGAGTTACCTGAATTATTGTCCCGAGCATGACAATGCCTCTCCTTAATTCAAAATAATAATATGTATCGGATTTCGTTAAGATATCTCTAAAACTGCTTACTATAGCGTTTACAACGATACATATACAGCCAGCAAGATGGACAGACAGACAGACAAAAAGACTGATGTACAAAAGAATATCGTTATGTCTATACCAACTACCTAAACGTAGGGTATATTATTCAAGTGATTTGTCTCAGTTTACAAATTTATTTTAAGCCTATTTTGGAAGTCCGCCCGATATCCCCTAGAAATTAGGTGGTTGAAGTGAAATACAATATCAAGATTTCGCCGAATGTTCAAAGGATGTGCTGCTTAGAATAGATACTCTTGTCCAGCCCAAGGTATAAGATACTACATCGTCATTTCCCGCCAAACAGAAACATGCAAACTTTTCTGTTTGGGAGTTGGTGATGGTAACACAAAACTCTGCAGGATATTGAAACAGTTGTTAGAATGAGAAGGATAATCAGTAGCGACCCAGTTGGGAGGAAAAACATGGATATTTTGAAGTATGGAAAAAATAAGCTTCGCAGTAGTCGTCCTCGTAGGATACACCACTATAAAGCAACATCTTAATCGAATTGTAGTTTTGAAGGCATTCAGGAAATGCGTACATGATATCAAGTATAAATCATGAGAAGAATCAAAAGTAACTACACTGAACCAAATGACGTAAATAATATTAACGAAAAAGTTTCATAGAACTTTAACGAAAAATATGTTATATCAACAGTAAAAAAAAGCACAAATTTATATGTGTGTGAAGATAAATTTAAATTTATTTAGCCAAGACACAAACCACATGCTTTAACAGAGCTCTGGAAACACATTAACAGAGCACTGTAAACACACACATACAAAATAAGTACGATTTTGTCATCATTTCTGGGATCGGAAAAATGAAACCATGTGAAATAGCGGCCAATCGGTCATACTAATAGGCCTTATAAGTCGCTTTTCCCAAATAATCTTGGAATTTGAGAACATTAATTTTTTTGAAATTCTGACCTGGAGAGGATCGGTGGCCATATCTGGACTTAGGGAAATGGCTGGTATATGAGACTATATGGAAGTGGTAGACAATTGGTCATACTAATAGGCCTTATAAGTCGCTTTTCCCAAATAATCTTGGAATTTAAGAAAATTAATTTTTTTTTTAAATTCTGACCTGGAGAGGATCGGTGGCCATATCTGGACTTAGGGAAATGGCTGGTATATGAGACTATGTGGAAGTGGTGGACAATTGGTCACACTATAAGAGCCTATAAGTCGCTTTTCCCAAATAATCTTGGAATTTAAGAAAATTAATTTTTTTTTTGAAATTCTGACCTGGAGAGGATCGGTGGCCATATCTGGACTTAGGAAAATGGCTGGTATATGAGACTATATGGAAGTGGTAGACAATTGGTCATACTAATAGGCCTTATAAGTCGCTTTTCCCAAATAATCTTGGAATTTAAGAAAATTTGAGTTTTCTGAATTCTGACCTGGAGAGGATCGGTGGCCATATCTGGACTTAGGGAAATGGCTGGTATATGAGACTTTGTGCAAGTAGTGGACAATTGGTCACACTATTAGAGCCTATAAGTCGCTTTTCCCAAATAATCTTGGAATTTAAGAAAATTATTTTTTTTTTGAAATTCTGACCTGGAGAGGATCGGTGGCCATATCTGGACTTAGGAAAATGGCTGGTATATGAGACTATATGGAAGTGGTAGACAATTGGTCATACTAATAGGCCTTATAAGTCGCTTTTCCCAAATAATCTTGGAATTTAAGAAAATTAAATTTTTTTGAAATTCTGACCTGGAGAGGATCGGTGGCCATATCTGGACTGAGGGAAATGGCTGGTATATGAGACTATGTGGAAGTGGTGGATAATCGGTCATACTAATAGGCCTTATAAGTCGCTTTTCCCAAATAATCTTGGAATTTAAGAAAATTAAATTTTTTTGAAATTCTGACCTGGAGAGGATCGGTGGCCATATCTGGACTTAGGGAAATGGCTGGTATATGAGACTATGTAGAGGTGGTGGATAATTGGTCATACTAAATGGCCTTATAAGTCGCTTTTCCCAAATAATCTTGGAATTTAAGAAAATTAAATTTTTTTGAAATTCTGACCTGGAGAGGATCGGTGGCCATATCTGGACTTAGGAAAATGGCTGGTATATGAGACTATGTGGAAGTGGTGGACAATTGGTCATACTAAATGGCCTTATAAGTCGCTTTTCCCAAATAATATTGGAATTTAAGAAAATTTGAGTTTTCTGAATTCTGACCTGGAGAGGATCGGTGGCCATATCTGGACTTAGGGAAATGGCTGGTATATGAGACTATGTAGAGGTGGTGGATAATTGGTCATACTATAAGAGCCTATAAGTCACTTTTCCCAAATAATCTTGGAATTTAAGAAAATTCGAGTTTTCTGAATTCTGACCTGGAGAGGATCGGTGGCCATATCTGGACTTAGGGAAATGGCTGGTATATGAAACTATGTGGAAGTGGTAGACAATTGGTCATATGACCAATTGTCCACTACTTGCACATAGTCATTTTCATTTAACTATTTTTTTCGTCAATTAACTTCATACGGGAGAAAAGTATCTTATGGAACATTCTAAGTAATTTAATTGAAATTAAAGAGATATTTTGCATAAATTCATGAAAATTCCTAAGTAACATTTCATGAGATATACAAACCGGTCGTCTCACCACCGTCCTATTGACATTGCACTATTTTTAGTTGTTTATTACGTTTTCTATACTATTTTACTATTATCTAAAGCTTTTACCCGGTACGCTTAGCTCACAAAAATTCTCCTCAGTCTCATATTTTGAAAGAAATTTCAAAAATCACAAACCGACGTGTATTAAAAAATGTAATTGGGGCAAAATTCTTGCTGTTGAAGCTACTTCTCCTCCTAAAGGAAATCACTGGGACCAAATTTGAAAATTCTTGCTGTTACAGTTCTTAAGATATTCTATAATCAATATATATAGTGGGAGAGTATTCCTTCCCTTTGTCCTCAATAGTTTATGTATTAAATTTTTACAACAATTTAAAGTAATTCTTTTCTCAATTCAACGAAAATTTCGTAAATTTAATTTAAATATGTTATTTAAATTAAATAATATTCATCAATATAAAGAATTTATTTGTGTTAATTTGAATAATATATTATTCAAATTTAATAATATTTATTCAAATTAACCTGATTTTTATTAACGAATTCAAAAAGTCTTATTGATAATTTTTCATCAATTTGAAGAATTTACGAAAATAATGAAAATTTTCGTTATAATAAACAAGGGTTTTGTTGGCTGATATTTAATCTACTTTTCTTCAATTCTACATCTTTCATCGTTATATTTACCACCTTTTTTGGTTCAGTGTAAAGGGAATGTGAAGTAGTGAACATAACATAGAAATGACAAGGTCATGGAGCACTAAATCACATGTCCAATTCAACAAAACATTGCCGATCAATTCAAAAATTTTTCCTTACATGTTCATCATAAAATAGTGAAAATTAAAATTGATCAACTATTTATTTCTCTTTTCAAATAAATTAACTTTTAATCACGATACAAAATACTGTGATAAATGCAATATATCTCATAAACCACAAAACTGTTGACAGACAGTTTATGCATAGAAAATAAATGAATTCAAAATAAACTGAAATTACAACAACAACAAAAAATATTCTCAAAAACTTATTATTATTATTTTTTTTAAATTTACAATTTAGTTAACTATTTTACGACTGCTTGTCTATTCAAATGTCCATTTAAAAGAGCTTCCATTTTCTTTTCAGCTCAAGACACGCAAACCAAATATGAAGGAATTGCAATAATGATATGACAGACTCCAGCCATCGTTTTTACAAACTATTGGTTGTGGTCTCATTGAAGGAACATACAACGATCACATTATGATCATGATCATGATCATTAGCATCAACATAACTTTCCATAAGATGTTAAATGCAAACAATATGAAAATCTTAAAATGAAACATATCAATGCGATGTACTCACTCGCTGTTATGGTACTTAAAGATGTTATTATAAATATAAATGCCGACAATTTCTGACTAAATGACTGACATGTGCCGACCAATTTTGTGAACATATATATATATAAAGTTGTTGGTTGGCCGTTTCAATGCATGATTGCTTGCTGGACGTTTAACACAATCTTCGCATAGGAAACAATATTAAGCACCTTAAATAGAGACAGGGATATGAGAGTTGTAAGAATGTAACCAGCGGTTCTTTGAAAGGAACGATTGTGAAATGTATGTTTTCCCAAAGATTTTGTCCTTGAAAAATTTATTTAAACTTGCGATTTTAAGAGCAGTAGAGCGATATATAAAACCAAAAAAGATTATCAACTTTTCTATAAGGATTCAGTTGGGTTTGCAAGCTGCTTCCGAAAGTAAACTTCATTTGATTTTAGGCTATACAATCGGAAGAATATCAAACTAAAATACAGGCACTCTAACATTATAAAATTAAACCAAAAAATTAAAACAGAATCCCTCTTAACCGATCACGGAACAATTGGATCTAGACTGCGAAACCAGCAACAGAATGTTTATCCCCCAGAGAAGATCTAGCAGGCTCAGTCCAACTATTACAACAATATCCCTATTAAAACTCTTGATGTGTTTTACATGATTTCTATTATGCGGTTTATGCATCAAAGCTGAAACCAGACGAATCGGCAATTTGCAACTATCAAATACTAAAAGAAATATTGAAGAAAATAAACCAAGCAGATGATGAACTTCCAGTCGCAATCACATTTAAAATCCCTCAAATATTTTGAATGTTAGTTACATAATCATATTTTATAAAGTGCGATTCAAGGTAGATCTTACACTGATATTTTGGACTGAAAAATATTCATCTGTTTGCAAAGATCGATAGTTTGAAAAATATCACTTGGGACTATATCGGATCAAAAGGATCATACAACAAACCATGCAACATTTCGGCGTCCAAAGATAATTTTGAAGGATCCTCTTGTTTAAGCGAAATATTTTATAGCTCACTATTCCAAATATCCTTCCAAAAGACCTTTCAAAAGACCTTCCAAAAGACCCTCCAAAAGAACTTCCAATTAAACCATATCATATTTCAATATGGTATTCAGTGATCGCTAAGGGAATAAAGATTTTTTCTAAAGTTATCAAATCCATATGAAAAACTTTTAATAAATTTGTTTAGAAAGGAATATGATCTTTTAACAGCTGCCTATGAAGAAAGATGGGTTTTGAAATGTTAAAGTTCAAATAAATGACTTCCTTTCCCCTTTGCCTCCCATAGAAGGGAAAATAAAATATTTTTCAGAGAATGTGATTTCAAATTTATTTCAAAAGACCTCAGAATGGACTCTAACCGCTTATTTGCAATGAAAATTTTCGTTCAGAATGATACCTCGAAATGCACATGTCTGCATGTTTAAAACAGTTAAGTGAGCCCACTCAGGTTGCTAAAGATTGGGAAAAAGTGTGGTCTACAAAGGAAGTATTTTTACTTGGTTTGAATCCCTTCAAATTTTTCTATAAAGATTCTACGAATATTAAGATGTGGTTTAAATTTAGCCTTTAAAGAGTATAATCATCGCAGATGTGCCTTTGGCTATGCCAGCTTTGAAAAATCGCTGATAACATCAACCAAAATTGACCAGAATGTGCTGCAAAAACAGGAAGTTTATTAGTAATGTTCCTTTCACACAGAAAGCGTTGTATATCCATCGTTCTAGGCAACGGTAGATATACAACTGCATCATCATCCTACAGAAGGCTGATCCGTTGCATAGGTGGAATAATACGATCAAAATTAAAGAAATAGAAAAAAGATTTGTGGGTGACCAAGTATTGGAAGGCAACTAAATCCTTTAAAGAAAGTAATCAACATATAATGACTAAAGAATACGACCAGACACGAGGACATAATCTTTCAAAATCACATGTTGCAAGGTCGATCTTAAAATACTTGGAAATCATGAATGGAAAGTTTTAAACATCCTTTGACTATCATTAGCTTAAATCTTAAATGCCTTTTTTTAAAAAAGGAATGCAAAGTCGAACAAGGTGCAAAGAAATAGACATTAGTTTCAATCTTATATGAATCACTTCAGAATGGGGTGTCATGTATAAGGTCTTCTTCAAATTGGGTAAAACTATCAAAAGTAAACGATATTGATGACAACGGTTTTGATGAAAAATGAATCAACATAAAATACATAGAAGATACATTCCTTCAATACGATAACTCACGAACACTTGCAGCAAAGTCGATTGAAAACTCTTTGGGAAAACAATGGATGAGAATTTTAGAATCACTTGTGTTATAACAAAGTCTCAATTTGAACCCATTAGTCTTAATGACATACACCTCAATTCGGGAAAGATGTTATAAATTGGCTTGATATTTACCACTCAATATCGGAGCAGTTTATTTAACCTGAAATCTAAAACTAAAATATTCCATCTTCCAACTGTAAACTATTAAAATTCCACTAATTTAGTTGGTCCCGTTTAAACAAATGAAAGTAAGATCACAATCTAAAATTATAACATTATTTACCAACAATCATGATAATTTTTGAAGAAAAAATTAAAATTTTTTTGTTATTTGTAAGTTAATAATATGAATTTTCATTCATAGAGATCATCATTCCTAACGTCAACACTCAGGTATCTGTTGCCTTAAAATATAATCATTATTTTAATAGTTCCACACATACAACAAGCCAGAAATTTTTTCTTAATAATTTCTTAAATCAAATATTAACAACAATTCTACTAATATTTAATACCTTTCTGGTATATAACCATTCGAATGTCAGTCTGTCTGTCTGACCGTCCATTATTCTCTTTCACTCTAGATTACAATTGAAAATGTTCATCTCATAGAGGGTACAATTGTTTGTTTGGTCATTCATTTATCTGACATGCCGCCGCCGCCAAAACAAGACACCACCAATATATTTATGCTACAACCAGTTGGCCAGTCCGCCAACCGGCCAAGTACTTATGTTGTAAAAGAGTAATGTAGACTCTGTGGTACTGCTAAAGTTTAGTCAAGTTGGACGATTTATTAACTTCATTTCTAGATCATTAGATCGTATAACATAGACATTCATCACTTGTTTATCTGTGTGGTTTTGTGGAGTTAGAGTGTATGTACGGATGTATATTATAGTTTTAAATGTTGCAGTATGAAACAACAACAACAAAATGTTAAAAGATTTAAATCTCTTAACTTTTTTTTTTTTTTTTTTGCAACATGGAAAGTAGTTTTTAGTTTTGTTGTAAGTATTTCAAATGAAAAGTAACCATAATATGAATGTGCTAAGAAAAAGCCTATTAACTCTATATTGCACCATTAATGTCGACGAATAGAAAGATGAAATAGATTTAGAATGTTGATGGTATATAATTGCAAGCAGAGATCGACAACATTTACACTTGTTTAAAATTTTGTTGATGATGGAATTCGATCGTATTTAAGATCAGGATTTTCATTCTTTAATTCATTCCTCCAACTAAAGGAATGATATCAGATCATCATTGTGTTTGCTATCACTCAGTATTTGAGCTGTGTGATCCAATCAAGATCAAGATCTTTGTTTAGAGGTCACGGATTATTATTTATAGTATCAGGGTATTGTGTCAGTAAATGTTGCAGATTTTTTTGCACATGATTTCTGCTCCAAAAGCACTACTACGATTTTTAAGTAAAGGATGAATCAAGTTAATTTCGGATACTGCCCTTAAAAGAAAAGTATATTTCAATAAGAACGTTCTGTATCATCCGAAAAAATAGCAATCGGGAGAACCAACTTTATGGACATCTTATGCATCGCTTTCCAAATAGTTAATTATACCAGTTTTGTAACCGATGACTGGCCTCGTTTCTGGCGGTTGTTTTCCATTGATTGCTATCTTTAAAATAATCCATATACTCTTACACAAATCCACAAATTCCTAAATATTCGGCTACAGCGTTTGTTTGGATAGTTGTTCGAGCACAATTTCTGATTTGCAAAATTTTTCAACAACAACTTGCGGATTCAATTCATATTCTAATTCTTTTGCGGATAGAGAACAAATCCGTGACTTTAACGAAAGGCAACTTAACTCTCTAAACGATCTCCCCACTTGACACCTTTAACATCAAGTGAAATATCCACTGAGCATGCTCTTCATTCAGCTTGGTTTACATTTTATTCAAGTTTTGTGAGTGCGTGTGCACCACTCATCTCTGTGGCTTCTAAAATCGCTCATTGAAAACCAAGGCTGTTTCCAATATCATTATGGTTTATAGATTCTTAAGAACACATATTCGCTTCAAAATTCATATTGATATGAAGCTTAAAGAGTCGTATCCTTCATGAGAATTTGGAATATTGAAATTTTAAATGCTAAAAGATGATCTTTAATTCTCTAAATACATTTTTATTGTATTCTTAAATACCAGATTTACCAAGTTATTTTTCGGATTAAACATTGCCCTACCTGATGACAGATACCTTCGCTTGAAAATTCGTACTGAAATTCGCTAGAAGAATTGTATCCCGTATGAGAAATTGTCCGTTCGTTTTGTTCATATTGATTAGAGTTTCAATTACGAATGGCTCTTGTCTTATCTCTATCGCTCCCATATGATGTCACGATTTCTCTCCTTCGTTGTTCCTCAGTGTAATACAAACATCGCTTTAGTTAAGAATTAAATGCACTGAAGAGTGTTGGACATTTCAAAATTACGTTTAATTTCCGACTTCCACTTGGGAATGTATTACTTCGTTTCACTAGCGCAGTAGTCGTTTATTACTTTATACGAATGTTATCAATAATCATTCTAAGTATTCAATACAAAAGCTTTGGATATACTTAGCTTACATTCGGCAATCTGAACCTCTGTTTGTTATATAATCTTACACTTCATATCAAACCACCGGTTCGGAGCAATTACATCGTTTCACTAACTTAGAAGTCTTCTATCACTTAATAGCACCCTAAGAATGTTCTCGAGAACTTTTCCTTAGATTCCAATATTCTTCGTTTGGGTATTGAAAACGTTATGTGAATCCTTGTGTATGATATTTTGATGGATCTTACTTCCGCTTGAAAAACCAGGGATAATTTTCTAAACAATTATGATCGAATATTTGGTTCATTTGAAATTCATAAATATTGCGAAATCTAGAAGCGACTATAACAATTGGTCATTCACAAGGAAGTGAGCATAGTTATTGTGAATATTTTCGGGGAAGGCTTCATAGTAAAGAGGGAAGTCTTAACCATAAATAAAGAATTTAGGCAACGACGACGAAGTAGAATTTGTAAAACGTTTCCCCTGTTTGATTAATATTTTGGAGATCCAAGAAAGAGTCAAGCTTTTGAAAATACAACGTATTTCCTACTTTATCTGACATTTTTAAAATCCTACAAAAGAATCGCTTACTAGAAGGTTGTTCTTATCTGCTCCACTTAATACTTAGCTTTTGAATTTATTTACACTTATAAATTCTGTTTCTCTTCAACTTGTTAAGAAGAAAAAAATTAAACTTTTTTTTAATGGTCATGCAAGAAGTGTAATATAATTTAGTCTGGTGATGTTGTATAGCAATAGCTGGTTGTACTTGTAAAGTTACTTTACGAATGGACACATGGATTAGATTTCAATTTCATGTTATGCAGAAGTCATGCACGCATTCTGCTCTAGTTTAAATTATTATCGAACATAAAAGCCCCTTCACTAACCATCTGAAAAAGTAATATACAATACGATTGAATACAATAATGTGGTGTTGTAAGGCCATTGTTGCCACAATTGTATTTGTATTTGTTTTTTTATTTCTACATGCTACAAAACGTGTGTAGCATCATCATATACAATCTCCTCCACTTTTCGATATAATCTTTTTTTAATTTTATTTTTCTTGGGTTTTTATTTACCTAAAATTGTTTATGGTGTCGTCGTCAACATCATGAGGTTGTAGAATAAAAGATCATCATGATGAAGATCATTATGATGATCGTGATCGTCTTGTGCGTGCCAACTTGTTTCAATTGCTTTTTGCCTATCGGCGTTGATCACAATTGCTAAATTTAACGAGAGGATGAACGATGCGATACGTTATGTTTTCCTATGTATATTTTATCTTTGCCACACACACGCATTTTTTCCGGTATGCGAAGTATAATCCCAGCAAATAATAGTTTTCGAATTTAGGATTTGTTGTTGTAACAATTCGAGTGTATCTCGTTCTTTCTACCATTTGATACAGCTATCATATGGTTGACAATCTTTGGCCGAGTCTGATTCGGGTCGTCCCCGAACGGATCTTCAATTGTCGTGGAAACGTTTTGAACGATTTTTTAGGTTAATATGGCGTATGGATGTGGATAAAATATAGTCTTTGTTTATTCTCAGTCACTATTATCATACTTTCGCGATTTTCTGAAGTATTTTGAAGAATATAATGTTAACATTGGATATATTATTAAGATGTTCCGGTCGGAAGGACCTTAAGCAAGTTATAATCTTTAAAAGTCGTTCCTGTCATTAACCTCTTCCACAAACTAAATTCGCGATCTTTTGAAACATCGTTAAAAATTTAATTACAATTGTTCGTGAAGTTATCGACTTTGGTCATTCACAGTCATTTTATTCCGATTTTTCCCATCTCTTTGAGAATATAATATTAAAATTGGATATATGGATAAAATGAACCGGCCGGGAGAACTTTAAAAATGTTATAATCTTTAGTAGTCGTTCCTATCCATGAACAATAGCAGCGATATCCTTCTTGTTATATATTGATTCTAACAATTGTATTCTTGTGTTCATATTTTTGGGTAAAAATTTGGATTAACTAAAGCAAAAAAATTTCCAACTATATTGATGGCATAATGATGGTCCAATTTGGAGGACCATACATCAAAATATTGATATAATGACCCCGATGGAAAGGGTTCACAGTTTATGCACTCAATTTTTTGTAAGACTTGTATTATTTTAATTAAAATAATTCCGAATTATAAATGTTATTATCCTATCTGAAGGACCATTATTGCCAGGTGGGAAGGACCTTAAATAAATTGCAATTTTTGGTTGCTCTTCTTGTTTTAAACTGATTCTAACAATTGTATTTTAGTGTCCAAATGTATGAGATATAATTTGGAGTAACTCAAGTTGAAAGATACCCACTTCATGTATAATGATGGTCCGATACAAAGAACTATAAAAGAACTATATCGAAGAATCCAAGGAGATCTTGTAGACGATTATTAACAATTGTATTTTATCTGTATTGAGATTATTTATATTTAATATAAAAAGAAAATATTGAATTGTTTGGTCCAGTTCGAAGGACCTAAAATAATTTTCAAAGAAACGCAAAAACAATTCTTATCTTTCACTGACCCCAACAATTGTATTATTGTATTCCAAAAATTTGTAATATTTCGCTCAAACTTGGAAAAGGATAAATTGAAAAAATCACAAAGTTCGTTCAAATATTAATGATGTTCGAAGGACCATAAATCAGAAATTAGATGAAATTAATAATCCGCATTGAAGGACCTTATATTCCGACTGTATTGTAATTCTTTTTGCAATGCAATTGTTTTTCTCTATTTTGAGATCTTTTAACCTAGAAAAACTCAAGTTGAGAATTTTCGATTTCATGAATCCGCTTCGAAGGACCATACCTCACAAATATTGAAATTAATTATATAGATGTGTTAATCCAAATTGTAATCCTTAAGTGTTTTCCTAATTCTTAAGTTGATAAATTTCGATGTCATCAATATAACAATCCGGTTCGAAGGACCGTAAGTTAATATAATAGTTTTCTAAACTTTATCCATAACATATAACTTTTTTGCTGGGTTCTTTCGTTTTCATGTTCTCTAACTTATGTGAGGGACTGTTATTAATATTGTATGGCTCATAAAATACATGAAACCTCTTGTGCTTGAGACTATAAGCATTTGTGCTATATTTTTCGCTTTTACGCTTATTTTTTGCTTCGTAGTCTTCTTCATATTCGCAAGTTGGCATTGCGGCATGTTTTCTTAATGATTGGAAAATTTCAAATACTTATGTCATGTTAATATTCTTTTTTTTATTATATTTTTGCCTTTCGATATAAACTATTGCAATTTCATGCAAAAATTATTGCAAATTTACTAAATGATTGTGGGAAAAGTATGAATTTACTGAATATTAACGGATGTGAAAATAAAGAAATTTATAAAAATGTTTGTGGAAAATTTAACATCAACTGATATTGTGGATGAGAAATGTGAAAAGATGAAGGTAAAGAGGTATTTTGTTAATGAAGGGATTTATGGAAAATTCGTATACTAAATTCTATATATCTATATCTACCAGTATTTCCGAATTTCGTCTTAAATATGTTCAAGATATAAAACTAGAATTAAAATTTCTAACATGAAACTGTTTAAGTATTTCGAAGATCGATTTTAATGAACGTTTGATCGCCCTCGACTGAGTAGCATCGGCCTCAAAATCAACTGTCGTGTAAATACGGCTGAGAGATTTAAACTTTAGTTATGTCTAAAATATGACTTACCTTGACTTGAGTGATGTTTTGGATAATTCAGCTGAAAGAAAAAATATAATAAATTTATTAAAGTGATTGAAAAATCTATCCAAGAGATTAAAATTAAGTAAAATAAAATAATTGTCACATAATAAACATTTATTCTCATTTTTACGTTTTTAGCAAACAGCAAAATTATTAAATAACTATGATTTTCTTTGGATCGCATTTTCGATTTTTAGACAGACCAATCTAATTTGAACCTTTTAAAATCAAGTTTTGTCACCAAAAATGTTGTTAGTGGAAAATCACCGCCACTATTTATCAATTCAAAACAATTACGAACGATGCTTTGAACGATTTAAAATTGATAATTTCGACAAGAAATTGCTGGACAAGCATTTAAAACGTTTAACAAGTATAGAGTGGTCAGCCGTAAACCATTTCTCGATAAAGAATATGGTGAAATGCCCGGACAATCAGCTCTCTACATTTAAAAACATTCAATATGAAGAAAGTTGAAACTGAGAAACGTTAAAAGGCGATTTAACATGTTTAAAATATTATTGAACTTTTCAAAAATAATAATTTTTACATCGTTATGTTTCTGGCGATAAAACGATATAACATTATATATTTCAAGTGTTCATGATGTCCATGATGGGATCAGTAGAATGATTAATTATTGTAACAGTTCAGTTGTATCAAGTAGCTCTTCTCTAGGGAAAAACTTTCGGTTGACATAGCTTTCGCTGTGTTGGCAATCTTTGGCCGAATTCCGGAATGGAATCCAAATGTAGTGGAAACGTTGAAAGAATATTTCATAATATGAGATGATGAAATCAGGTCACTAGATCGCAGATAATCTGTACTAAAGACAACTGATTTTGTTTTTATAAAAATAAAACGAGAAAAGTATAAGATTGTATGGGCGGTTCAGGGTAACCTCTTACTCCTTTCCAAAACGCTAGTAAAAACTTAACCAATAGATAATGTGGAAGTCATTGACTACTGAATCTCGTGCTATAGTTTAAAAGAAGCCAACAAATTGAAGCAAATTGTAGAATAATAATTGGAATGAGTGAACAAAATACAATTTGAGACATATATTGAATAGAAAGCCTTCGACACTATCAGATGAACTGCCATATGGAAAACATTGAGCAGAAAGGAATAAATCTGGGCTTCGAATATAAAACGTCTTCCTACGACCTATGTAGGAGGACGCTGAACTCTCAATACTTCACAACAGCAATGTTTGCCAACCATTTCAAATAAATGATGGAGTAAACCAAAGGATGTCCCCTATTACCTCAGCTATTCACCATCGCGCTTGATGACATAGTGAGTGAGGTCTGTTCAGAAAAAAATGAGAATCGAGACATTAAGCACCAATAACATAGTGCTAACAACCAATCGAATACGTAAATAGCTTCTGTTATCCATGGAATATAATGACTGCAAATGACGATGAAAATGCAAACGTGACCACGAGCTCAGTAAAGTGAACATGCAATGTATGTGTAAAAATCAACTCTGTTGTGCGAAAGTGAATCTAAGTTAGTAGTGAACACTATCACGAAAAAACTACAGGTAATAATTATATGCAGAAAATGTTGGCCTAATCGAGATGTATCGGTCATACTATTAGAAAATACACGGAAAGAAGGAACAGAATTGCGCTTGAGTGAAAACCTCAAATCTCAGGAAGATGTGACCAGCCAAGAAACTCAAAGACGTGCGATACTCCAAGATCTAGAACAACACAATTTTACATTGGTAGAAGCAAAGGCAAGTGCAGCAAACCGTACAAAATGTAGTTGCTTTGTGGCAGCCATATGATCCCAAAAAGTAATGGTAAAAAAAGGCTAAAAAACGGGAGTGGAGGCGTTATTCCAAAATAGAGATAACTAGATCTATGTAAAAGGATTTTAGGAAGTACATTCAATTTGAAATTTTATCTCTATAGTCACGGGAGCCAAGAGACCATGCTATAATGTCTTTTACTCATCCTGGTCTCGTTAATGAGAAAGTCTTATTTTTCCCACGATTTCAATTTAACCGTTTAAAAGAATATAATCCCAAATTATCATATTAAATTAGTTCAATACAAACTGAATATTATGAACCTTCCAAACATTGCAACAAATAAGTTAATTAATAAGTGTTTTTTTATGATCCTAAGGACCGGATATACTGGATCAACTCTTCAAAATCTTAATTTACCAATTATATCGACAAATACGATGTGTTAAATATTTAATCGTCTAAGATTTTTTCTTATTCCACTGATTTTTTTTTTTTTGCTTTTGAATGGCGAAGCTAAAGAATCATAAAACTAATGAACTTGCAAATCTCTCTTCATCATGCATTTCTTTTCAAATGAAACCTGCTACCTGTTTTCATGAAAGAAATACCAAAAGGGTTCTTATAACCTTTAAAGAAAACGTTATACGACTCTAAGGTCATATATGTGACTGCAGATATTAAGGAAAAATCTATATAATTTGCAATATTATTTCCTAACAACATTCATAATTTTAGTTTTACTATCACTTTATAAATAACCTACTTAATGCAACAATAAGAACAGAAAAGTAGCAAAACCATCAACATTATTCATATCTCATCAGCTGTACAAGTAAGTTTACAGTTAAAGGTTAATACTTGAGTCACCCCAATGCCAAGATTGGCACGCTACTTTAAATTACCACTACTAATACAAATTTATATACATTTAGCTTTATTTGAAATGTTTCACCAAGATCACAACACAATTTAAATCATAAAACGATGAATATTTGTCTACCATATCGTACAGCTATTCATCCTTGCGCATGTAACGGCCAACTTTCCAAGTGTAGATTAGTAAGAGAATTTGCAGCAAAAAGAGTAAAGTTAGATTATAAAATTATAGGTGAAGGTAGAAAGGGAATTTAAGATGAGCTTGTATTGGTAATGATATGAAGAAAAAATGTCAAAGTTTTTTGTTTTAAACTACTTTTTGAGAAGCAACTCATTACCATGTGCATTACTTAGTAATGCAGAAAAGTAATGAAAGTTTTCCGATGATGTTTGTTCCAAAAAATTCAAATTGAATCTGAGAATTTCTTTACAAATTAATCCTTAAACCGTTTTTGGTAGTCGGAAACGGAAATCCAATTGTCATAGAAACGATCACATTTCATATGGTAGGGAAATGTGAGTAAAAGGTCTTGAAAATATAAAAAGTAAGAAAATCCAAACGAGAACATTATGCAATTTCAACAAGACATTTCATAACAATATGTGTGAACCAATTAAGCATTATATAATTGCTCTAAATGGATCCGGTAGTATGCAAAAGGAAGACATCAAATTTACGAACGTGAGTCTAGTGTATTGGAAATTAAAGACAATTGAAGTGCACAAAAAACGTTGAACCAAAATATAAATTTAAAAAAAAAAATTACACTAATTGTTCCAATGAAGGCACTGAGAAATCCCTCATTAATGGATGGAGTCACGATGGAGTAGTTGGAACTAAAAAGATTATATTTTTCTATGAACAAAAAATCTCAGTTCTGCGAACCTGATTATTAGAATAAAGTCTAGTAGTTAGTCTGGCTGCTAAAGTATAGATTTCAAATCTCGCCCAAAGTGATCGAATGGTAATCGAACACTTTCTTTAATTATATTTCAATCTACTTCAAACTCTTCATGTGTAAAACAATGTCATCCAATGTAAATAATTGCGAATCTAATCGAATTCTGCAACGCTGTTCCTCAATTTAATCTATTCAAAAGGACATACTGTTCCTGGAATCTAATCAAATATTTTAGACTTTATTTAATAACGTTAATTCTAAACTCGTCGAATTAATAAAAAAATATTTGTGGATTTTTCAATCAATTAAGTCGAAAATCTGTCAGACTCTGCAAAGATATCGATATGAATGACTTTAAATCTACTTAAATATTTTAAATATCAGTCTGGGGTTTTTGAGTTCATTCCAATCTCGTCAGATCTGAGGAGGAATTGAAAGCATAACTCGTCAAAGATTGTTGTCAAACGCTAAAAAAATTTTTATCATTGGAAGTCAGACACCAGAGCATTTCCCTTCATTTGTTATCATTAGAATAAATTTGTAGGTAAGGAAATCGGTAACCATATGAAGTCCGATAGACATTGAAATACAATTTTCATGACGATATCGTATCGCAATGTTACTTGTGATGAAAAATTTATGCTTCATGATAATTTCAAGTGTAACAAGTAAGTGTAAAAGTCAGTGAAGATCGAGTGTATAATACATTATACCTTGAAGCAGACTTGATAAATTATGGAACGACACTCATAAAATTTGATTTTCAGATTTTTGCTTGAATAAAAATACTTTAAATTATCACGGCTGGCATATATAAGTTAATTGTGGCATTCGAGATGGTTTTCGGAAGTAAAAACAAATTCGAGGAAGACATTTGTATGGGAGCTATCCGAAATATTGGACCCGATAGACCAATTTAGATTCCTTTCGTCCTAAAAATCATAAAACTCAAAATTCATCAAATTATTTTTAAAATTGTTTAAAACTTTTACGTGAACATCTAACCGGGCAGATATACGGAAGAACAAGTCGATTGGAATAGTTAAGGCTTAAGTTATGCAGAAACGCATAATACCCCAACCAGCAATGGATCAAATCAGTCAAATCTACACCTCCTAGGTAGTGATCTGTTCATTGTAGGATGAAACTGATATTGATGAAATCAGGTCTAATTATTACAGATAATCTGAACCGAAAAAATTGCAAGAACTAAATTGTTCGAACAGATGAAAGACCATAACCATTCAAGACATAACTCAGACACATATAGCAAGACCTATCCAAACTATTTAGAACAGCTTGTGCTGTGGCCAAGACCTAAACTCTCACTTTAGCAACAATTTTCTATGTTATAAACTTGTATACACAATAACTTTAATCATTAAACAAAACATATCGTTTGCTCTTCTATAGGGTATCTGAAATCTCAAGCTAACGACATGGTATAAGACCAAGAAAATAACTATGCTGCACGTGTTTCAATTTTCTATGCTTTCATCATTTATTCATTCATTCATAGATACGATTGGAGCGACAAATACAAAACAAAAGCGAATCACTAACAAACGAATGCTTTTAAGTGAAAATAAGAGTTTGAATATTGCGCGTACATTGACTTTCTCATTGAAAACGTTGTTTGGTTGTTGTTGTTGTTGGATCTAAACGTTATGGTTTACGCGTTAAGTAGAGCGATCAGTGAAGTGCTTTATTGCTAAAAAGACACCCAATCGAGTTATAAAAAAAAACTAAATCAAAATTGAAGCAAAAAACAAGAAACAACCGGAGGCAGAGTGGCAACGCTGAATGGAATCACAACAGTATGTAATAGTTATATTATAACACTGTATTGTACAACAATTGATGATGTTTGGAAAAAAATTTTGAAAAAAAAATAAAATACAACAAAATTTCTTGCTTCATTGGCTTCGTTGCTCAGCTGGTGAAAAGTCTCTTTTTCTCTTTTTGTAAGAGAAAAGTTATTAGGGTGTTCAAAAGTTTTGCGACCAAAATGTGTAAACTTAATCTTAACTGGAGTTATCCTGATATTTCAGATTTTCTATTAATATCTTTTCTAAAGCCGGAAGAAATCGTCTCTGATGCATATTCTTTGTCAATAATTATTCGATTTACAAGTCAATTCGGACAACATTTGGGATCATTGTTACAAATGACAGTAATAACCAACATGGTATTTTGAAGGGTACATATTTATCACTATAATTCCATATTCAACATATTTCCTAGTATAAACACACATTTTTCAATCGCTATATTAAAACCTAGTTTTATGACTAAAATGTTTGGCGTGAGTCCGATAGCTACCTTTCAGTTGAAGGAAGCGGCTGCTGAGAATTATCTTTTAGTTAGTAGAAGGTTTCCATCAATATGCACCGGATAAAAACCCTGACAAACGATAGAAAGGAAACGTTTGGTCAGTCGAAAAAATTGAAAATGTGGAATATGAAGAATTACTCGACCACAAAAACAAGTAAATTGAGATCCATTGCAGCTGAAAGAATATTGAAGGGAATACCCATACTGAACGCAACTTAATCGTTTAAATAGAAAAATCTACGAAAAAGGACCAGAATATTCAATCAAATTCGAGTTGTTGCAAGACCGGCCATTAACTATTTCAGAAACAATGGATGGGAATTTTTGGATCTCTCGCCTTAAAGCCCACATATTGCTTCTTTTTACATTCATTAGTTTTCAGAAGTTTTCTTTTCAGAACAGTACAAGATAAATTGGCTTCTCTATCTCAAAACCGAACATCTTATTGGTCAGATCTATTCTCTCAAGTTAGAATTTTCTTTCGCCTTGCAAATACTTCTTTGTGCATTTCAATTGTCCCCCCAAAGATCCCAAGATCTTGGTACAGGCATTAGTTCCCAACATCTTGAAAGATTGATCACTTATAGTAAAAAAACGTTAATATTCCTTCGAAAGTAAAGAGAGATTCTTTACTGCTTCGATACCAAATTGTGCCATTAAATTTTACTTTAATTTCAATTTCTATTCAGTCGGAATTTTCTTGCACCAAATGGCTTTTTCAATTTGCCTCTTGACCTCATCGCAATATCAAGTGGACCTCTTTCTAAATCAGTGATTTTTCACCATTCAAACTGCTTAATATTCCATATGTAAGTATGATCCCCCTAATGTTATTAACTTCTAATATTATAAAATCACGATTTGGCTTTTGTATCGACCGTGATTCAGTCACTTTAGTTTTATTTTAACGATCGTGTTGGCGCATACGGTGACTGAAATTTCACCTCACAGCAACTATACACTTCCAATTCTACCACCAGCGCATAATATTATCACTGTCGTACTAAATGAATAAATGAATGACTGACTGACGGAGTGACTATGACTATGCCTGTCAGCTAGACACTGCATGTATGCAACACTGTTTTCTCCAAACCAAAAATTAAAGGAATAAACATTTGTTTGATTTCTGCCGGAGGAGGAGGAGAATAAGAAGACAATGTTTGTATGTAAGTGATGTTGTTAAATGTCTCAGTTTCTTAAATAGTTCCATGGAAGAAAAGTAAAGGGAAAAAGAGGTCTTTTAAAAGGCCTTTTCTAAGGAACGAATAGTAATTGATACCTTATTTACTCGCATAGGAACGTGAATCTTTTGAAATTCCATTAAGATTATCCTTTTTACTTTCACCTCCAAAATCGCTAAAATAAAAATTACTTGAAATTAACGAAATTCTGAAAGGACCAGAGAAAAGAATGTCCTCGCTTTGGCTTTATATATATTTACGTTCAGAATACCATCTTTTTGCAAAAATTTTTGTTTGAAAAATAATATAATTTCTTATCGGATATCAGATAGTTATATCGGTATAAGAGAGTCTGTCTGACTGTCAGGCTGGCTGTCCATCTTAGCAATACATCGCAATTTTAGAGATATTTTGATGAAATTTGGTACATATTATTATTTTGAGCTAAAACCGAAGCTTATATGTTCGCTTTAAAATTCCATGTAGCTTCCACAGAAATGTCTTCTTGGTATGGAGTTCTAAGCGCTTAAAACTCTCATAACCCCATTCCGAGATGTCTTATGGGCTTGAAAAAACATTAATAAATGTTTTATGTTAAAATAATTTATACCGAAGATGATCAACTTTGAGGTGCATCCCTAGTCCCATGGGTCCTCTAAGTAATAAGACTCTTCAACACCTCAAGAAAGTCAATGTAAAATGTTTATTTCAACATTTCAAAAATCGACCCCCAAAATGAGTCTGAGTAGATTGTTACAGGTAACCATGGCACAAAGAGATTAAAAGTGACCTTTTAAAAGGCCTTTACATTTGGTACCCTTTCTGTTTTTTTCCTTTGAGAAAATCTGGTCCCATTCAAGTCTTTGTCTTTTGGCTGAATTCCTTATTCAAAGACAAAAATCAAAACCAAGTGTTTTTTGAGAGTCGTTAGCAAGTTAAGTCCAAGTGTTCGTTGTAGATCGATCGTTTATTCGTATTGTCTATTTTTACATTCGGTAATCAAAATGAAATTTCTAAGATCTATGGCATTTATTGTGGATGTAGTAGAGGAGACGGCAGCATATAATGATTATTATATATGAATAAATATATGGATTTATTTAATCGCATAATAGTTTTATACACTTTGACATATAAATAAGCGACTGGAGAGAAGAAAAGAAAATTCAGCTGTGCCAATTTAAGCCAATAATATGTTAAATGGATTCAGGAGTTTATATGAGTAATCACAATGAAGAAGAAGAAGAAAATATTCAAACATCTGATTTTCATTCGTTTTTATGAGATCAACAAGTCATTACGGACGACTGACGGTGATGACGACAACGAACATGAATAAAACAATTGTATGGGTCCTGGTGGCGGTAGTGGTAGTGGCAATGCTGAGTTGCTAATCTTTAAAGTTTAAGATTTTGTAAGTTGCAACAGTGGCAATCTTATTTCGTTTCGGTCGCTATTTTTAGGCCCCAGACAGACTTCAAGTCTTTTTTCCGACTGCGAAATCCTCCAAAACTAATCATTGTTGTTGTAAAACATTTAGCATTGATAGGTGTGCAACATTTATTTGATCGTGTGTGTGATTTGTTGTGATTTGCAAAATTTTTCTTCAAAACGTTTGTTGTTTTTCCATTTTTCATTTTCATCATTTTCGCTTTTCTTTAAATGGAAAATTATTTCAATCATACAAACTGATCAAAACATGTTAAATGTAATTTTATGTTTATTCAATGATTAGTTGAAAATTTATGTAATTGAAGTTTTGGAATTTTGTTCAAATACAAATATTCCAACACACGTGTTATTAGAATTGTGGATGATTTTTTTTTGTAACGGAAGAAAATTTGGGAAATGATTTGAAAGACAATGAATCAATTAAATTAAGATGGATAAAGTTGAAACTTTGAAAAACACTTTTTTATTTTTTCCAAAAAGGTGGCAATATTAATTTACAAATAAACCCATATTTTTATAATTAATATAATTTATAGTAAAATTATAGTAGATTTAACGAGCAAATGAGTTAATCAGTGCATTAAGTCTGATAATTAAAAATTAAAAAATCGTATTCAAAATCATGAAAAAAATAAATTTTTTAAATTATAATATGCTGGCAATACCCTCAATTTTTTCCCCTCTTTTGAATTAGAGATTCAAACTACCGAATGAAATTTCATTCGAGTAGTTTAAATTTTAAAATAATTTTTGAAATTTTTGAATAAAATTAATTATTGTCGAAATTTTATATTCATTGATTAATTAAAATACTAAAAAAGATGGAATTTAGAAAGTATAAAAGATCAAATATATTTAATTAATTTTATAGACAAAATTAGTATTCGAATAACGAGCTTTATTTTAATTGTTTTGAAAATATATACATCACTAAAATACTGCATTATCTATATTTATGTGTATAGGAAGTGTTTATGTATGTATTTTTGTATGTATGTATGTATGTATGTATGTATGTATGTATGTATTGTGTGTACGTATGTATGTATGTATGTATGTATGTATGTACGTATGTATGTATGTATATATATGTAACGTATAGACTCTAAAACGACTGGACCAAATTTTATTAAATTTTCACAGAATGATCCCAAAGTAACATTAGACTATAAAAAATTCGGTTAGGACCAGGGGGAGAAGTAACCCCATACAAAGCAAATATTGATTATCGAATGTCTAATGAACTACAACAGCGAGAGTTCTCAAATTTGGTACAAACCACTTAAACAAGGAACTTTTTGACTGTACCAAACGAGGGACGGATAGGAGAAGAGAGAGAGAGATATATGCCCTATTCAAAACAAATATTGATAATTTAAAAAAATGGAATTAACTATAACAGCGAGAGTCCTCAAATTTGCTCCCAACAACTTTCTCAAGGAACTGGAGGAGGGGTATCGCCCATACCAAAGCAACATTTTTCTAGGCAAAATAAAGTTTGCCGGATCTGCTAGTATTTTTAATTTATTTTTATATATATTTTTTTATTTCTTAATTTTTTCTATAATTTATTGACCAGAGTGATAAATACGAATAGGTGATAATTGAAAATGATGACTCGAATATAAAGTTATATAAATAATTCCAGATTAAGAAGGATCGAATATACAAAAAAAGTTAGAAAATATCATGAATTTTCTTTAATGTTGATTTATCAAAACTTTTTTTAACAATTGTTTGATGAATTCGATAATAAAATTTTATTGGTGTATAATTCTAAGGAATTTTGGTTTATAAAACTTTGAAAGTGACCGTTATTCTATAACTTTTCGTTTGTTCTGTTATTGTACAGCAACGAAAACGTTAACAGCAAATTTATGTATTCTGTATCAAATTTTAATAATTAACATTAATGGAATACGTTACTGTTAAATTGGTTACGTTGTTAAGTAATTGCCAGGTCCATAATTTTCAGGGTTGATTTCAAAAAAATTTCTTTAAAAAAAATTATAATTTCCAATCTAAATTTAAGAAATGTTTCGCAGTCATAAAACAGCTCTGGGTAAGTAAACACCTATCGCGTCATCGTCATTTCGCTTTTACGTATTGGTCGTGATCTGGATTAACCGGAATCATCGCGATATACCCTGGCTTTTTGGCTTAAAGCCCTTGCGATCAAACTTCAAAATTAAAAAAATAATAAGAAGAAAATGTTTTGTTTTTTTTATTATAAGAAAATTAAAGAAAAATGTTTTGCAACGGCTATAAAAAGAATGCTATCACCTGAGTGATAGGATGGTCATCCATACTGCTGGCTTATCCATGAAGCCTGTGAACAAATAGTTTTAAATATTGCTTTAAGAAATTTGAACGCGATTTAGTTCAAGATGGTTATTGTATCTATATTGATGCAACAATCATGTCAATTTCAATAGACTTCGTTCTTGAAATAAAATAGCTGCACGTATCAAATTTCACTATTTGTTCACAAGATACATCTCTAACCCTGCGAATTTCTGTTAAGTTATCTCAAACGGATTAAATATTATAGAATTATTAAAAAAACTATTTTTCGAATCCCTTTGCGGTAATTATCAAATTTCATCGCGATATTTTTAAAAATTTATTTTTGGTTTACATGAATTCGGTGCGATCAAAATAATGTTAATGTAGTTGCAAAATTTTTGTTCAACTATATTATAATAGTTAAGATCGACTACATAATACCCTACAGCATGACGTAGACGTGGAAAACTACCGGCCACCTTAATTTTTTTTTAGAATTTGTACCCATAAAATTACCCATAAAATGAATCATGATACATATATGAAAGATTTATGCCCTTTTGAGTTGATTTTCAAAAGTGGGGGTTATATGAAGGCTATAAGAAATTCCGAAACGATCGTTTCAAAATTCAGAAAGATGCTTATAGATTTAAAAATTCAGATTTATAAAAATCATACAAAACAATATTACAATACCACTTTTTTTAAACCATGCACTTTCAGAGGAGGGTCTGTAAGAGAGATACCGTCATTTGGGGACCGATCCTCTTGAAATCTGCATTTGGGTATGTACTGCCATAAATCACTAATAAATCTCACTGATATTTGCATATTTGTGAATTTTTGTGAGCCTAAAACTACCACCAATTTCCACAGGATCCGTTAATAAAAGTCTCCAAAACAACACTTAAATATTACATATTTAACGGAAAATTATAGCGACATCTAACGTTAGTAGTACTAATTAAATTGATTAAAGAATTTTAAGAAACTACTCTCCACCAGGTGTCCAAAATATTATTGAGGTTAATTAAATTGATTTTATATATATTTTTTTCCAAACATTTTTACGTTCTCAGTGTAAAATTGAACAATTTTTTATCAATAAAAATTATGGAATTTGAAATAATCGTATAGCAATTGGTCTATGGTTTCTACATAAGAAAATTATTATGATAAAAATAAACTCAGACGTGATATGGCATCATTATGACAACATTTAAACAAAAATCAGCTGTCATTTGTTTACGATTTTGCAAATCAAAACAAAGAGAATAAAAATAATTGTTGAGGATAAAAATTAAATAAATTAGTCCATATTTCTTAAAGACGATCAGGCTTTACTCTGTTTGCTTGCCTTCGAGAGTTTTGCGTCTCACGCTTGCACATTGGTGCATGCTGAGGCGTCGCATATCGGTATTGGTTACCGTTTTGAGGGGTTTTATACAATGACCATGTACTGATGAAGACCATAAAATACTTAAGTTTTAATTACGTTTCAGGAGCCCTTCTTCCTATATGAAGTAATATGTCGCAATTTAGAGTTGCGTAATCTTTTGTTGGACAATTCTCAACAACCACGAAGATTTGAACATACAAATCTAACATAAATAAGACTTTCGAAAAAAATTTATAGATATCGATAGCGGATCAATTTGTTACATACGTTTGGTTGTGAATGATTAATGTGGCATTTTTCAGAATCTAAAGAACGGAAGCAAAATCATCGATCAGAAGGTATTTTTGATGTGAATTTAAAAGACAACATGTCTGGGACATAAAGCATGTGAGTACACACTTTCCTAATGTTATGGATCGGCGTTGCATCGGGTGATCGAGCGTTATCCATTCCTTTTATCTCTCTTTTAATTGTTCGGTACAACTCTTCTGTAATCGTATGACCGATTTCAACAACCCATAATTAATAACAATTATTCGATCTCATAAAATACAGAACATCACAGGTTTTCTTTCATTTATCATCAGTTATCTGATATCTAGTTGCTTTTTATATCATGAATCAGTACAGATGATCGGGGTGCTATTCTAAACTTAGAAACGCAAAAGGAATTTAGCTTCTGTTACTATAAAGTCAGATATCATAATTATGAAAGGCTTATTAAACTTGTTCCAAATTCTAAAATCTGCCTATATGGTGCATAATAATTTATTATTCTGGTGGTAACAAAAATAAAGACCATGAAAGCCTTAATGTAAAATTTTGGACATACTAACAAAAATTATGGAATTAGATGCTAGTTGTTAGTTGGAAATATGGTACCTGGTACTCATGGTTCTCCTTATTACCGTCCAGCCAAAGAATTTAAAAATTAAAAGTTTCTGAAGCAACTCATTCTAATACAAAAAGCTCTGCAGCAAAACATTTTTAAATTTATCGCTGACGTATGGAAATTTAAAAAGGTCCATTATTTCAGGTAGCCCTTTTACGAATGCCATCCCACAATGTGGTTTGAACCTCATTTAACTTTTAGGTATAAACATATTTTAATTATGTAATTTTGCAACCATTTTTTCAATATCATAAGTTTATAATATTCTAAAACGATTTGCCAGATTAAACGAGGATGAGTCCATTCAAAAATGCGCGTTTACTTTAAAGTACAACAATCATACGTATAAATATGTATTGTAATTGTTATTGTTCAAATAAAAAATAGAAAAAACATTTTCAAAATTTTATGAGGGAGTGATTCAAGAATTTTTGGTTACCCCAAAAAGTGCAAACGAGGAAGGTACATCAGAAATATGTATATGGCTCAACTAGAGGCGCTAGACCCAGAAATCACTTTTACTTTCCATCAAAATTCGGTTTTTTACATGAAAAACTAAAATTGCATTTTATGGCTAAACTAGAAGCGCTAGAGCCAAAGGACGAAAATCTGTAATCACTTTTATTTTCCATCAAATTCGGTTTTTTACATGAAAAACTAAAATTGCATTTTATGGCTAAACTAGAAGCGCTAGAGCCAAAAGGACGAAAATCTGTAATCACTTTTATTTTCCATCAAAATTCGTTTTTTTATTTGAAAAACTAAAATTGCATTTTATGGCTAAACTAGAAGCGCTAGAGCCAAAAGGACGAAAATCTGTAATCACTTTTATTTTCCATCAAAATTCGGTTTTTTATATGAAAAACTAAAATTGCATTTTATGGCTAAACTAGAAGCGCTAGAGCCAAAAGGACGAAAATCTGTAATCACTTTTATTTTCCATCAAAATTCGGTTTTTTATATGAAAAACTAAAATTGCATTTTATGGCTAAACTAGAAGCGCTAGAGCCAAAAGGACGAAAATCTGTAATCACTTTTATTTTCCATCAAAATTCGGTTTTTTATATGAAAAACTAAAATTGCATTTTATGGCTAAACTAGAAGCGCTAGAGCCAAAAGGACGAAAATCTGTAATCACTTTTATTTTCCATCAAAATTCGGTTTTTTATATGAAAAACTAAAATTGCATTTTATGGCTAAACTAGAAGCGCTAGAGCCAAAAGGACGAAAATCTGTAATCACTTTTATTTTCCATCAAAAATTCGGTTTTTTATATGAAAAACTAAAATTGCATTTTATGGCTAAACTAGAAGCGCTAGAGCCAAAAGGACGAAATCTGTAATCACTTTTATTTTCCATCAAAATTCGGTTTTTTATATGAAAAACTAAAATTGCATTTTATGGCTAAACTAGAAGCGCTAGAGCCAAAAGGACGAAATCTGTAATCACTTTTATTTTCCATCAAAATTCGGTTTTTTATATGAAAAACTAAAATTGCATTTTATGGCTAAACTAGAAGCGCTAGAGCCAAAAGGACGAAAATCTGTAATCACTTTTATTTTCCATCAAAATTCGGTTTTTTATATGAAAAACTAAAATTGCATTTTATGGCTAAACTAGAAGCGCTAGAGCCAAAAGGACGAAAATCTGTAATCACTTTTATTTTCCATCAAAATTCGGTTTTTTATATGAAAACTAAAATTGCATTTTATGGCTAAACTAGAAGCGCTAGAGCCAAAAGGACGAAAATCTGTAATCACTTTTATTTTCCATCAAAATTCGGTTTTTTATATGAAAACTAAAATTGCATTTTATGGCTAAACTAGAAGCGCTAGAGCCAAAAGGACGAAAATCTGTAATCACTTTTATTTTCCATCAAAATTCGGTTTTTTATATGAAAAACTAAAATTGCATTTTATGGCTAAACTAGAAGCGCTAGAGCCAAAAGGACGAAAATCTGTAATCACTTTTATTTTCCATCAAAATTCGGTTTTTTATATGAAAAACTAAAATTGCATTTTATGGCTAAACTAGAAGCGCTAGAGCCAAAAGGACGAAAATCTGTAATCACTTTTATTTTCCATCAAAATTCGTTTTTTATATGAAAAACTAAAATTGCATTTTATGGCTAAACTAGAAGCGCTAGAGCCAAAAGGACGAAAATCTGTAATCACTTTTATTTTCCATCAAAATTCGGTTTTTATATGAAAAACTAAAATTGCATTTTATGGCTAAACTAGAAGCGCTAGAGCCAAAAGGACGAAAATCTGTAATCACTTTTATTTTCCATCAAAATTCGGTTTTTATATGAAAAACTAAAATTGCATTTTATGGCTAAACTAGAAGCGCTAGAGCCAAAAGGACGAAAATCTGTAATCACTTTTATTTTCCATCAAAATTCGGTTTTTACATGAAAAACTAAAATTGCATTTTATGGCTAAACTAGAAGCGCTAGAGCCAAAAGGACGAAAATCTGTAATCACTTTTATTTTCCATCAAAATTCGGTTTTTTACATGAAAAACTAAAATTGCATTTTATGGCTAAACTAGAAGCGCTAGAGCCAAAAGGACGAAAATCTGTAATCACTTTTATTTTCCATCAAAATTCGGTTTTTTACATGAAAAACTAAAATTGCATTTTATGGCTAAACTAGAAGCGCTAGAGCCAAAAGGACGAAAATCTGTAATCACTTTTATTTTCCATCAAAATTCGGTTTTTTATATGAAAAACTAAAATTGCATTTTATGGCTAAACTAGAAGCGCTAGAGCCAAAAGGACGAAAATCTGTAATCACTTTTATTTTCCATCAAAATTCGGTTTTTTATATGAAAAACTAAAATTGCATTTTATGGCTAAACTAGAAGCGCTAGAGCCAAAAGGACGAAAATCTGTAATCACTTTTATTTTCCATCAAAATTCGGTTTTTTACATGAAAAACTAAAATTGCATTTTATGGCTAAACTAGAAGCGCTAGAGCCAAAAGGACGAAAATCTGTAATCACTTTTATTTTCCATCAAAATTCGGTTTTTACATGAAAAACTAAAATTGCATTTTATGGCTTAACTAGAAGCGCTAGAGCCAAAAGGACGAAAATCTGTAATCACTTTTATTTTCCATCAAAATTCGGTTTTTTATATGAAAAACTAAATTGCATTTTATGGCTAAACTAGAAGCGCTAGAGCCAAAAGGACGAAAATCTGTAATCACTTTTATTTTCCATCAAAATTCGGTTTTTTATATGAAAAACTAAAATTGCATTTTATGGCTAAACTAGAAGCGCTAGAGCCAAAAGGACGAAAATCTGTAATCACTTTTATTTTCCATCAAAATTCGGTTTTTTATATGAAAAACTAAAATTGCATTTTATGGCTAAACTAGAAGCGCTAGAGCCAAAAGGACGAAAATCTGTAATCACTTTTATTTTCCATCAAAATTCGGTTTTTTACATGAAAAACTAAAATTGCATTTTATGGCTAAACTAGAAGCGCTAGAGCCAAAAGGACGAAAATCTGTAATCACTTTTATTTTCCATCAAAATTCGGTTTTTTATATGAAAAACTAAAATTGCATTTTATGGCTAAACTAGAAGCGCTAGAGCCAAAAGGACGAAAATCTGTAATCACTTTTATTTTCCATCAAAATTCGGTTTTTTATATGAAAAACTAAAATTGCATTTTATGGCTAAACTAGAAGCGCTAGAGCCAAAAGGACGAAAATCTGTAATCACTTTTATTTTCCATCAAAATTCGGTTTTTTATATGAAAAACTAAAATTGCATTTTATGGCTAAACTAGAAGCGCTAGAGCCAAAAGGACGAAAATCTGTAATCACTTTTATTTTCCATCAAAATTCGGTTTTTTATATGAAAAACTAAAATTGCATTTTATGGCTAAACTAGAAGCGCAAGAGCCAAAAGGACGAAAATCTGTAATCACTTTTATTTTCCATCAAAATTCGGTTTTTTACATGAAAAACTAAAATTGCATTTTATGGCTAAACTAGAAGCGCTAGAGCCAAAAGGACGAAAATCTGTAATCACTTTTATTTTCCATCAAAATTCGGTTTTTTACATGAAAAACTAAAATTGCATTTTATGGCTAAACTAAAAGCGCTAGAGCCAAAAGGACGAAAATCTGTAATCACTTTTATTTTCCATCAAAATTCGGTTTTTTATATGAAAAACTAAAATTGCATTTTATGGCTAAACTAGAAGCGCTAGAGCCAAAAGGACGAAAATCTGTAATCACTTTTATTTTCCATCAAAATTCGGTTTTTTTATATGAAAAACTAAAATTGCATTTTATGGCTAAACTAGAAGCGCTAGAGCCAAAAGGACGAAAATCTGTAATCACTTTTATTTTCCATCAAAATTCGTTTTTTTATATGAAAAACTAAAATTGCATTTTATGGCTAAACTAGAAGCGCTAGAGCCAAAAGGACGAAAATCTGTAATCACTTTTATTTTCCATCAAAATTCGGTTTTTATATGAAAAACTAAAATTGCATTTTATGGCTAAACTAGAAGCGCTAGAGCCAAAAGGACGAAAATCTGTAATCACTTTTATTTTCCATCAAAATTCGGTTTTTTATATGAAAAACTAAAATTGCATTTTATGGCTAAACTAGAAGCGCTAGAGCCAAAAGGACGAAAATCTGTAATCACTTTTATTTTCCATCAAAATTCGGTTTTTTTAATGAAAAACTAAAATTGCATTTTATGGCTAAACTAGAAGCGCTAGAGCCAAAAGGACGAAAATCTGTAATCACTTTTATTTTCCATCAAAATTCGGTTTTTTATATGAAAAACTAAAATTGCATTTTATGGCTAAACTAGAAGCGCTAGAGCCAAAAGGACGAAAATCTGTAATCACTTTTATTTTCCATCAAAATTCGGTTTTTTTACATGAAAAACTAAAATTGCATTTTATGGCTAAACTAAAGCGCTAGAGCCAAAAGGACGAAAATCTGTAATCACTTTTATTTTCCATCAAAATTCGGTTTTTTATATGAAAAACTAAAATTGCATTTTATGGCTAAACTAGAAGCGCTAGAGCCAAAAGGACGAAAATCTGTAATCACTTTTATTTTCCATCAAAATTCGGTTTTTTATATGAAAAACTAAAATTGCATTTTATGGCTAAACTAGAAGCGCTAGAGCCAAAAGGACGAAAATCTGTAATCACTTTTATTTTCCATCAAAATTCGGTTTTTTATATGAAAAACTAAAATTGCATTTTATGGCTAAACTAGAAGCGCTAGAGCCAAAAGGACGAAAATCTGTAATCACTTTTATTTTCCATCAAAATTCGGTTTTTTTATATGAAAAACTAAAATTGCATTTTATGGCTAAACTAGAAGCGCTAGAGCCAAAAGGACGAAAATCTGTAATCACTTTTATTTTCCATCAAAATTCGGTTTTTTATATGAAAAACTAAAATTGCATTTTATGGCTAAACTAGAAGCGCTAGAGCCAAAAGGACGAAAATCTGTAATCACTTTTATTTTCCATCAAAATTCGGTTTTTTTATATGAAAAACTAAAATTGCATTTTATGGCTAAACTAGAAGCGCTAGAGCCAAAAGGACGAAAATCTGTAATCACTTTTATTTTCCATCAAAATTCGGTTTTTACATGAAAAACTAAAATTGCATTTTATGGCTAAACTAGAAGCGCTAGAGCCAAAAGGACGAAAATCTGTAATCACTTTTATTTTCCATCAAAATTCGGTTTTTTATATGAAAAACTAAAATTGCATTTTATGGCTAAACTAGAAGCGCTAGAGCCAAAAGGACGAAAATCTGTAATCACTTTTATTTTCCATCAAAATTCGGTTTTTTATATGAAAAACTAAAATTGCATTTTATGGCTAAACTAGAAGCGCTAGAGCCAAAAGGACGAAAATCTGTAATCACTTTTATTTTCCATCAAAATTCGGTTTTTTATATGAAAAACTAAAATTGCATTTTATGGCTAAACTAGAAGCGCTAGAGCCAAAAGGACGAAAATCTGTAATCACTTTTATTTTCCATCAAAATTCGGTTTTTTATATGAAAAACTAAAATTGCATTTTATGGCTAAACTAGAAGCGCTAGAGCCAAAAGGACGAAAATCTGTAATCACTTTTATTTTCCATCAAAATTCGGTTTTTTTACATGAAAAACTAAAATTGCATTTTATGGCTAAACTAGAAGCGCTAGAGCCAAAAGGACGAAAATCTGTAATCACTTTTATTTTCCATCAAAATTCGGTTTTTTATATGAAAAACTAAATTGCATTTTATGGCTAAACTAGAAGCGCTAGAGCCAAAAGGACGAAAATCTGTAATCACTTTTATTTTCCATCAAAATTCGGTTTTTTATATGAAAAACTAAAATTGCATTTTATGGCTAAACTAGAAGCGCTAGAGCCAAAAGGACGAAAATCTGTAATCACTTTTATTTTCCATCAAAATTCGGTTTTTTATATGAAAAACTAAAATTGCATTTTATGGCTAAACTAGAAGCGCTAGAGCCAAAAGGACGAAAATCTGTAATCACTTTTATTTTCCATCGAAATTCGGTTTTTTATTGAAAAACTAAAATTGCATTTTATGGCTAAACTAGAAGCGCTAGAGCCAAAAGGACGAAAATCTGTAATCACTTTTATTTTCCATCAAAATTCGGTTTTTATATGAAAAACTAAAATTGCATTTTATGGCTAAACTAGAAGCGCTAGAGCCAAAAGGACGAAAATCTGTAATCACTTTTATTTTCCATCAAAATTCGGTTTTTACATGAAAAACTAAAATTGCATTTTATGGCTAAACTAGAAGCGCTAGAGCCAAAAGGACGAAAATCTGTAATCACTTTTATTTTCCATCAAAATTCGGTTTTTTATATGAAAAACTAAATTGCATTTTATGGCTGAACTAGAAGCGCTAGAGCCAAAAGGACGAAAATCTGTAATCACTTTTATTTTCCATCAAAATTCGGTTTTTTATATGAAAAACTAAAATTGCATTTTATGGCTAAACTAGAAGCGCTAGAGCCAAAAGGACGAAAATCTGTAATCACTTTTATTTTCCATCGAAATTCGGTTTTTTATATGAAAAACTAAAATTGCATTTTATGGCTAAACTAGAAGCGCTAGAGCCAAAAGGACGAAAATCTGTAATCACTTTTATTTTCCATCAAATTCGGTTTTTATATGAAAAACTAAAATTGCATTTTATGGCTAAACTAGAAGCGCTAGAGCCAAAAGGACGAAAATCTGTAATCACTTTTATTTTCCATCAAAATTCGGTTTTTATATGAAAAACTAAAATTGCATTTTATGGCTAAACTAGAAGCGCTAGAGCCAAAAGGACGAAAATCTGTAATCACTTTTATTTTCCATCAAATTCGGTTTTTTTATATGAAAAACTAAAATTGCATTTTATGGCTAAACTAGAAGCGCTAGAGCCAAAAGGACGAAAATCTGTAATCACTTTTATTTTCCATCAAAATTCGGTTTTTATATGAAAAACTAAAATTGCATTTTATGGCTAAACTAGAAGCGCTAGAGCCAAAAGGACGAAAATCTGTAATCACTTTTATTTTCCATCAAAATTCGGTTTTTTATATGAAAAACTAAAATTGCATTTTATGGCTAAACTAGAAGCGCTAGAGCCAAAAGGACGAAAATCTGTAATCACTTTTATTTTCCATCAAAATTCGGTTTTTATATGAAAAACTAAAATTGCATTTTATGGCTAAACTAGAAGCGCTAGAGCCAAAAGGACGAAAATCTGTAATCACTTTTATTTTCCATCAAAATTCGGTTTTTATATGAAAAACTAAAATTGCATTTTATGGCTAAACTAGAAGCGCTAGAGCCAAAAGGACGAAAATCTGTAATCACTTTTATTTTCCATCAAAATTCGGTTTTTTACATGAAAAACTAAAATTGCATTTTATGGCTAAACTAGAAGCGCTAGAGCCAAAAGGACGAAAATCTGTAATCACTTTTATTTTCCATCAAAATTCGGTTTTTTATATGAAAAACTAAAATTGCATTTTATGGCTAAACTAGAAGCGCTAGAGCCAAAAGGACGAAAATCTGTAATCACTTTTATTTTCCATCAAAATTCGGTTTTTTATATGAAAAACTAAAATTGCATTTTATGGCTAAACTAGAAGCGCTAGAGCCAAAAGGACGAAAATCTGTAATCACTTTTATTTTCCATCAAAATTCGGTTTTTTTATATGAAAAACTAAAATTGCATTTTATGGCTAAACTAGAAGCGCTAGAGCCAAAAGGACGAAAATCTGTAATCACTTTTATTTTCCATCAAAATTCGGTTTTTTTATATGAAAAACTAAAATTGCATTTTATGGCTAAACTAGAAGCGCTAGAGCCAAAAGGACGAAAATCTGTAATCACTTTTATTTTCCATCAAAATTCGGTTTTTTATATGAAAAACTAAAATTGCATTTTATGGCTAAACTAGAAGCGCTAGAGCCAAAAGGACGAAAATCTGTAATCACTTTTATTTTCCATCAAAATTCGGTTTTTTATATGAAAAACTAAAATTGCATTTTATGGCTAAACTAGAAGCGCTAGAGCCAAAAGGACGAAAATCTGTAATCACTTTTATTTTCCATCAAATTCGGTTTTTTATATGAAAAACTAAAATTGCATTTTATGGCTAAACTAGAAGCGCTAGAGCCAAAAGGACGAAAATCTGTAATCACTTTTATTTTCCATCAAAATTCGGTTTTTATATGAAAAACTAAAATTGCATTTTATGGCTAAACTAGAAGCGCTAGAGCCAAAAGGACGAAAATCTGTAATCACTTTTATTTTCCATCAAAATTCGGTTTTTTATATGAAAAACTAAAATTGCATTTTATGGCTAAACTAGAAGCGCTAGAGCCAAAAGGACGAAAATCTGTAATCACTTTTATTTTCCATCAAAATTCGGTTTTTTATATGAAAAACTAAAATTGCATTTTATGGCTAACAGAAGCGCTAGAGCCAAAAGGACGAAAATCTGTAATCACTTTTATTTTCCATCAAAATTCGTTTTTTCATATGAAAAACTAAAATTGCATTTTATGGCTAAACTAGAGCGCTAGAGCCAAAAGGATGAAAATCTGTAATCACTTTTATTTTCCATCAAAATTCGGTTTTTTATATGAAAAACTAAAATTGCATTTTATGGCTAAACTAGAGGCGCTAGAGCCAAAAGGACGAAAATCTGTAATCACTTTTATTTTCCATCAAATTCGGTTTTTTATATGAAAAACTAAAATTGCATTTTATGGCTAAACTAGAAGCGCTAGAGCCAAAAGGACGAAAATCTGTAATCACTTTTATTTTCCATCAAAATTCGGTTTTTTATATGAAAAACTAAAATTGCATTTTATGGCTAAACTAGAAGCGCTAGAGCCAAAAGGACGAAAATCTGTAATCACTTTTATTTTCCATCAAAATTCGGTTTTTTATATGAAAAACTAAAATTGCATTTTATGGCTAAACTAGAAGCGCTAGAGCCAAAAGGACGAAAATCTGTAATCACTTTTATTTTCCATCAAAATTCGGTTTTTTATATGAAAAACTAAAATTGCATTTTATGGCTAAACTAGAAGCGCTAGAGCCAAAAGGACGAAAATCTGTAATCACTTTTATTTTCCATCAAAATTCGGTTTTTTATATGAAAAACTAAAATTGCATTTTATGGCTAAACTAGAAGCGCTAGAGCCAAAAGGACGAAAATCTGTAATCACTTTTATTTTCCATCAAAATTCGGTTTTTTATATGAAAAACTAAAATTGCATTTTATGGCTAAACTAGAAGCGCTAGAGCCAAAAGGACGAAAATCTGTAATCACTTTTATTTTCCATCAAAATTCGGTTTTTTATATGAAAAACTAAAATTGCATTTTATGGCTAAACTAGAAGCGCTAGAGCCAAAAGGACGAAAATCTGTAATCACTTTTATTTTCCATCAAATTCGGTTTTTTTATATGAAAAACTAAAATTGCATTTTATGGCTAAACTAGAAGCGCTAGAGCCAAAAGGACGAAAATCTGTAATCACTTTTATTTTCCATCAAAATTCGGTTTTTTATATGAAAAACTAAAATTGCATTTTATGGCTAAACTAGAAGCGCTAGAGCCAAAAGGACGAAAATCTGTAATCACTTTTATTTTCCATCAAAATTCGTTTTTTTATTGAAAAACTAAAATTGCATTTTATGGCTAAACTAGAAGCGCTAGAGCCAAAAGGACGAAAATCTGTAATCACTTTTATTTTCCATCAAAATTCGGTTTTTTATATGAAAAACTAAAATTGCATTTTATGGCTAAACTAGAAGCGCTAGAGCCAAAAGGACGAAAATCTGTAATCACTTTTATTTTCCATCAAAATTCGGTTTTTTTAATTGAAAAACTAAAATTGCATTTTATGGCTAAACTAGAAGCGCTAGAGCCAAAAGGACGAAAATCTGTAATCACTTTTATTTTCCATCAAATTCGGTTTTTTATATGAAAAACTAAAATTGCATTTTATGGCTAAACTAGAAGCGCTAGAGCCAAAAGGACGAAAATCTGTAATCACTTTTATTTTCCATCAAAATTCGTTTTTTATATGAAAAACTAAAATTGCATTTTATGGCTAAACTAGAAGCGCTAGAGCCAAAAGGACGAAAATCTGTAATCACTTTTATTTTCCATCAAAATTCGGTTTTTTATATGAAAAACTAAAATTGCATTTTATGGCTAAACTAGAAGCGCTAGAGCCAAAAGGACGAAAATCTGTAATCACTTTTATTTTCCATCAAAATTCGTTTTTTTATTGAAAAACTAAAATTGCATTTTATGGCTAAACTAGAAGCGCTAGAGCCAAAAGGACGAAAATCTGTAATCACTTTTATTTTCCATCAAAATTCGTTTTTTTATATGAAAAACTAAAATTGCATTTTATGGCTAAACTAGAAGCGCTAGAGCCAAAAGGACGAAAATCTGTAATCACTTTTATTTTCCATCAAAATTCGTTTTTTTATTTGAAAAACTAAAATTGCATTTTATGGCTAAACTAGAAGCGCTAGAGCCAAAAGGACGAAAATCTGTAATCACTTTTATTTTCCATCAAAATTCGTTTTTTTATATGAAAAACTAAAATTGCATTTTATGGCTAAACTAGAAGCGCTAGAGCCAAAAGGACGAAAATCTGTAATCACTTTTATTTTCCATCAAATTCGGTTTTTTTACATGAAAAACTAAAATTGCATTTTATGGCTAAACTAGAAGCGCTAGAGCCAAAAGGACGAAAATCTGTAATCACTTTTATTTTCCATCAAATTCGTTTTTTTACATGAAAAACTAAAATTGCATTTTATGGCTAAACTAGAAGCGCTAGAGCCAAAAGGACGAAAATCTGTAATCACTTTTATTTTCCATCAAAATTCGTTTTTTATATGAAAACTAAAATTGCATTTTATGGCTAAACTAGAAGCGCTAGAGCCAAAAGGACGAAAATCTGTAATCACTTTTATTTTCCATCAAAATTCGGTTTTTTATATGAAAAACTAAAATTGCATTTTATGGCTAAACTAGAAGCGCTAGAGCCAAAAGGACGAAAATCTGTAATCACTTTTATTTTCCATCAAAATTCGGTTTTTTATATGAAAAACTAAAATTGCATTTTATGGCCTAAACTAGAAGCGCTAGAGCCAAAAGGACGAAAATCTGTAATCACTTTTATTTTCCATCAAAATTCGGTTTTTTATATGAAAAACTAAAATTGCATTTTATGGCTAAACTAGAAGCGCTAGAGCCAAAAGGACGAAAATCTGTAATCACTTTTATTTTCCATCAAAATTCGGTTTTTTATATGAAAAACTAAAATTGCATTTTATGGCTAAACTAGAAGCGCTAGAGCCAAAAGGACGAAAATCTGTAATCACTTTTATTTTCCATCAAAATTCGGTTTTTTATATGAAAAACTAAAATTGCATTTTATGGCTAAACTAGAAGCGCTAGAGCCAAAAGGACGAAAATCTGTAATCACTTTTATTTTCCATCAAAATTCGGTTTTTTATATGAAAAACTAAAATTGCATTTTATGGCTAAACTAGAAGCGCTAGAGCCAAAAGGACGAAAATCTGTAATCACTTTTATTTTCCATCAAAATTCGGTTTTTTATATGAAAAACTAAAATTGCATTTTATGGCTAAACTAGAAGCGCTAGAGCCAAAAGGACGAAAATCTGTAATCACTTTTATTTTCCATCAAAATTCGGTTTTTTATATGAAAAACTAAAATTGCATTTTATGGCTAAACTAGAAGCGCTAGAGCCAAAAGGACGAAAATCTGTAATCACTTTTATTTTCCATCAAAATTCGGTTTTTTATATGAAAAACTAAAATTGCATTTTATGGCTAAACTAGAAGCGCTAGAGCCAAAAGGACGAAAATCTGTAATCACTTTTATTTTCCATCAAAATTCGGTTTTTTATATGAAAAACTAAAATTGCATTTTATGGCTAAACTAGAAGCGCTAGAGCCAAAAGGACGAAAATCTGTAATCACTTTTATTTTCCATCAAAATTCGGTTTTTTATATGAAAAACTAAAATTGCATTTTATGGCTAAACTAGAAGCGCTAGAGCCAAAAGGACGAAAATCTGTAATCACTTTTATTTTCCATCAAAATTCGGTTTTTTATATGAAAAACTAAAATTGCATTTTATGGCTAAACTAGAAGCGCTAGAGCCAAAAGGACGAAAATCTGTAATCACTTTTATTTTCCATCAAATTCGGTTTTTTATATGAAAAACTAAAATTGCATTTTATGGCTAAACTAGAAGGCGCTAGAGCCAAAAGGACGAAAATCTGTAATCACTTTTATTTTCCATCAAAATTCGGTTTTTTATATGAAAAACTAAAATTGCATTTTATGGCTAAACTAGAAGCGCTAGAGCCAAAAGGACGAAAATCTGTAATCACTTTTATTTTCCATCAAAATTCGGTTTTTTATATGAAAAACTAAAATTGCATTTTATGGCTAAACTAGAGGCGCTAGAGCCAAAAGGACGAAAATCTGTAATCACTTTTATTTTCCATCAAAATTCGGTTTTTTATATGAAAAACTAAAATTGCATTTTATGGCTAAACTAGAAGCGCTAGAGCCAAAAGGACGAAAATCTGTAATCACTTTTATTTTCCATCAAAATTCGGTTTTTTATATGAAAAACTAAAATTGCATTTTATGGCTAAACTAGAAGCGCTAGAGCCAAAAGGACGAAATCTGTAATCACTTTTATTTTCCATCAAAATTCGGTTTTTTATATGAAAAACTAAAATTGCATTTTATGGCTAAACTAGAAGCGCTAGAGCCAAAAGGATGAAAATCTGTAATCACTTTTATTTTCCATCAAAATTCGGTTTTTTATATGAAAAACTAAAATTGCATTTTATGGCTAAACTAGAAGCGCTAGAGCCAAAAGGACGAAAATCTGTAATCACTTTTATTTTCCATCAAAATTCGGTTTTTTATATGAAAAACTAAAATTGCATTTTATGGCTAAACTAGAAGCGCTAGAGCCAAAAGGACGAAAATCTGTAATCACTTTTATTTTCCATCAAAATTCGGTTTTTTATATGAAAAACTAAAATTGCATTTTATGGCTAAACTAGAAGCGCTAGAGCCAAAAGGACGAAAATCTGTAATCACTTTTATTTTCCATCAAAATTCGGTTTTTTATATGAAAAACTAAAATTGCATTTTATGGCTAAACTAGAAGCGCTAGAGCCAAAAGGACGAAAATCTGTAATCACTTTTATTTTCCATCAAAATTCGGTTTTTTATATGAAAAACTAAAATTGCATTTTATGGCTAAACTAGAAGCGCTAGAGCCAAAAGGACGAAAATCTGTAATCACTTTTATTTTCCATCAAAATTCGGTTTTTTATATGAAAAACTAAAATTGCATTTTATGGCTAAACTAGAAGCGCTAGAGCCAAAAGGACGAAAATCTGTAATCACTTTTATTTTCATCAAAATTCGGTTTTTTATATGAAAAACTAAAATTGCATTTTATGGCTAAACTAGAAGCGCTAGAGCCAAAAGGACGAAAATCTGTAATCACTTTTATTTTCCATCAGAATTCGGTTTTTTATATGAAAAACTAAAATTGCATTTTATGGCTAAACTAGAAGCGCTAGAGCCAAAAGGACGAAAATCTGTAATCACTTTTATTTTGCATCAGAATTCGGTTTTTTATATGAAAAACTAAAATTGCATTTTATGGCTAAACTAGAAGCGCTAGAGCCAAAAGGACGAAAATCTGTAATCACTTTTATTTTCCATCAAAATTCGGTTTTTTATATGAAAAACTAAAATTGCATTTTATGGCTAAACTAGAGGCGCTAGAGCCAAAAGGACGAAAATCTGTAATCACTTTTATTTTCCATCAAAATTCGGTTTTTTATATGAAAAACTAAAATTGCATTTTATGGCTAAACTAGAGGCGCTAGAGCCAAAAGGACGAAAATCTGTAATCACTTTTATTTTCCATCAAAATTCGGTTTTTTATATGAAAAACTAAAATTGCATTTTATGGCTAAACTAGAGGCGCTAGAGCCAAAAGGACGAAAATCTGTAATCACTTTTATTTTCCATCAAAATTCGGTTTTTTATATGAAAAACTAAAATTGCATTTTATGGCTAAACTAGAGCGCTAGAGCCAAAAGGACGAAAATCTGTAATCACTTTTATTTTCCATCAAAATTCGGTTTTTTATATGAAAAACTAAAATTGCATTTTATGGCTAAACTAGAAGCGCTAGAGCCAAAAGGACGAAAATCTGTAATCACTTTTATTTTCCATCAAAATTCGTTTTTTATATGAAAAACTAAAATTGCATTTTATGGCTAAACTAGAGGCGCTAGAGCCAAAAGGACGAAAATCTGTAATCACTTTTATTTTCCATCAAAATTCGTTTTTATATGAAAAACTAAAATTGCATTTTATGGCTAAACTAGAGGCGCTAGAGCCAAAAGGACGAAAATCTGTAATCTTTTATTTTCATCAAAATTTTTTTTTATGAAAACAAAATTGATTTTATGGCTCTATAAGCCAAAAACGAAAATTTTTATTTTCATCAAAATTCGTTTTTTTAGAAAAACTAAAATTGCATTTTATAAAAATAGAGCCAAAAACAAAATCTGTAGAATGGTTTTTTACAAAAAACTAAAATTGCATTTTGGCTAAACTAGAATAGAAAAAAAAATTGTAATTTTTAATCAAAATTTGTTTTAATCACTTCCTCAAGCAACTATTTTACTGGACAAAATGTAGGACGAATAGTATCAGGGGAAGAAATAGCCCCCATACAAATTAAATATTGATTATCGAATATCTAAAGAGATACTACAGCGAGAACTCTTAAATTTAATTCCGATTAATATTATTAATACAGCTTGTAATTTGTGAAATTTCTTTCAAGATCTAGGACTGGGGAGAATTTTTTTATGTAGCAAAGCGCACTGGGCAAAAGCTAGTTTTCATTTAAAATAAAATGTTTCTTCAAAACACATATAAATTAATTAGAAATCTTTGCAGAAAATGTTTTAGTTTAAATTTTATATTCAAAAGATTTTATGGGCAAAGTCTCCTCTCGAATATGAACCTTTTTTAAACGTTTAGAAATTACTTTTTCCAGATCTACTTTCAGTGGGAACTATGGGCCAAAAATTAAAATTAAATTAATTAAATTCTTTTAACTAATTAATAATTTGAACATAATTTTATTTTATATTCACAAGGTAAACATGTTCTGAAAGTTTATAAATGTATCTTTATTATTTAATATTTTATTGCAATTCGATTTTTTTAAATTCCAACAAAATGCGCATATTTTTTATAGAAATTGATAAGGACTATCTTTATACAAAGGATACGGATCTGTACTTGAAAATACCTTATTTCTAGCCATGTGAAATTTCATTAAAATATCTCTAACGGTACAAAAGTTAAAGATTTTCATCCAATTCCTACACTAGTTAAACGAATCTACTAAATAAAATAACCGGATATCCATTGTGAGTTACTAACTTCCGCTATATCAAACAATATATCAAATTAAAACAGGTGGCAACACAGTTCATCTGTTATAAAAGAAATGAACAGCTGATGTTTGTTTACATTTTGGAAAACAAAACAACAACAACATTAAGAGAATAAAAAATGCCGAAACATATAGAAAAATTAATGAATTTATTACCAAATTTAAAAGAAATTAACGAAATTTTATTGAATGAAAATGAAGCAAAATATATTTTCAATAAAACACTCGATGTTCTACATACTGAAACAACAGGAAATGCCATGGAAAATAATGATTTGGAAGAGGTTTCCTTTTTGATACAAGCATTAGTGGATAGATGTTGGGAACGTATACAAACGGGTCACTTTAGTGAGGTGTCTATAGAATTAAGAAAAATTTATGCTTTTGCATGTTATTTTAAAGTAAGTTTTTCGGCTTTAAATCGTTATAAAGAATTGTAGAAAATCCTTCCATTATAATTTTTAAGATTATATTACTTTCAATAGAGTCCTGGAAGTGACAACATATCGACAACAACAAATCTTATACAGCTTGGCTGTATAAGAAAGAAATTTCATTTGATATAACTGGGTCTGAGAATCTGGGTTTGAGAATCTTTGGCCGAGTGTAACTCGGATTGTATGGAACAGAATTGTTGTGGGAACGACTATATGATGTTGTAGCCAATCAGCTGTATCCGATAAATCTTTATTGGGAAAAGAACTTTTGTTTGATAAAGCTGTCACTTGATTGCAAATTTTTGGCCAAGTGTAACTCGGATTGTATGGAACAGAAATCCAATTGTTGTGGGAACGTCTAGTTGATGTCATCTGAATTGGTTGTATCAAAAATGTTTACTCAATATTACAATAATTTAAAGATTAAAGATAGTTAGCAAAAGCACCTCGGTATCAAGTTCATTTGGTAAAGTACAGATCGCAATGAAGTCAGAAGAGTAATCGATAAAATGAAAAAAAGTTGGCCAAACATTTATTTATAATAAGTCGAAAAAAAGTTTTTACATATATGATCCCTGTAAATATCTACCAAAAAATCCCTGATCAGAAAGCGGTATATATACCATCACATCAATTCAGCTCTAACCATATAAAATTTTATTAAGTTATAAAAAAAATCGTTTTTAAAACATTGTACAATAGCGAAATTAATTTCTTAATCAATTCTCTTATTATAGATCCCTATGAAGTTCTAAAACTTCCCACAATATAAAAATCCAGCAAGAACATCATGTTAGTGTGATGCTTTACAACTGAACCGACCAACATTATTATAATTTCAACATCTAGCATCAATCTAATCAATACCTTTAGTCATTGGTCATGAAAAGCTTACAAAAGTTGTTCCAAATTTAACAAGGATCTGCCTTTAAATTGCAGGACCATTGCAAAAAATCAACTAGTGTATAATTCTCATAAATTTTAGTCTTAAAAATCGTTTCATGGATCTATTTCACACTATTTATTATCGCCCCGGCCACAATATTTACAAATTAAAAGCTACTGGAGCAATTCGTCTTAAAGAAAAATCTCTTCTGCAAGAAATTTTCACCCTGCAGACAAACCAAAATGGTTTTGCGGGATTGGAAGTAGTGATATTTATCGATAAAATTGAAAAAGACTTTAACCACTGCCATATTAAATAATTTTTTCGCTTTTATAACAGTTTCTTCCCTCGGGGTATTAGGTTGACAATCTACAGGCGATTGACATTTGGTTTACTCTGAACCTAAGATGCAATTGTCGTGTTCTTTCGTCCAATTATACCTATTATGTGTGATTTTTTGGATCAAAAACATAGCCTACTTAAAATGGATTATGATCGGTCGATTATTTCAGATAGCTGCCATACAAGTAGCATCCCAAATGGTTTAATGCTTAAAAAACTAATAGATATGAAATTATTTTAACTAATTTGGTAACCAATATTATAAATTTGATAATTGTAATATTTTAAAAACTAATATACCTCTATGAGGGTAGCTCCACCATAAGGAGCCAGTCTTAACTATTGCATCCAAACTATTTCAACAAAAAAGTTAAAAAACAATTTTTATAACCAAATTTTATTCCAGCTACGGATTTTGCACTTTTTTACTTCAAAAGTTTTTGGCGCAAGTGCAGAGACAACAATTTTTTTAATTAAAATAGGGAATTTTCTGCATTCTTTATTAACTGTTAAATGAAGTTTTTTTGGAAACAAGCAAGGAATATCCGGCAAAGAATTTCACAGTCAAAACTGAATCAAAATCTTTATCGTTTTGCTGACTGACTTAGAGAAGGTACATTAGAAATATGTATGAATAAAAAAAGCTCACTGACATTTGCGGCAAAGGATTTCATAGCTTGCATGCCAAATATTCCTTAACGCAGGATTATTTAATTTAAGTCTTCTATAGAAGGTACGCCAAAAATATATCTGAATAAGTCTTGGGATTAGAGCAGCTAATATGAATAAGTCGCTACACATAAGACTCCCTGACGCTTTGGCAAGATATTTTTCCATATTCTTCCAATAAATTCTTATTAAAATTATTATTGGAAATTGATAAAATGATATTTATTACCTTAAAAATCTCATTGAAAATCATCGATGATCGATCCTGAAAAAAAGATTTTCACTTTGGAAGCCTCAAAGACATCTTTATTTTTTACTTTTCTTATACACTTTTTGATTTTCTTTTACACTTTTCACAACACTTCACTTAACACTGCATGCAACATTTATCACTTTTCTAAAAATTTTATTAATACGAATTAAACTTTAATGAAAGAAATTTCACTTATCACAAACTAAAAGCTCAATTGCATTTTCTTCTATTTCCGTGCAATTTGGCGGTTAAACTACGAGAGATGTTTTTTTTTATAAACAGTGATGCCACATGGTAAATGGTAACAAATGGTTACTTTTTTGTTGTGGTAATTGGTAATTTGGAATGTTAAATAAACGTTAAATTTAAAGTTTTAATTTGTTAAATAGATTTTTTGTAATAAAATTATTTGACAATAATTTCAAGAAGAAAAATTAAAAAATATTTTATAAAGTTAGAAAAAACAAACCAGGTAATTAAACTTAAAGAAGAAATTCAATGGAAATAATTATGAAACGATCCTCGTATAATATGAAACTATAGTTGTTATTATGATGATTATGTCATATAAATTAATTTGCAGAAGTGAATATTAAACAGCACAATGTTGATTTCGTTTTTTTTTTAATTCTGTAACTTAATATCTTTATGAAATTTCACATGGTTGGAGGTGAAACATTTTAGAATTGACCTGGAGGAGTTGAAGTGACTACGTAGTCAGGGGCATAATCCTGATCACATAGAAATGTATAGAAAATAACAAAATTTATCTAGAGAAAATCAGATTTTGGTTGGATTTACTCATGTACTCGATATCTATGTAACCGTTGGAACTTGAAGATTCATAATTTTAAAAGAAAAAGTATATGGAATATTATTTGATCTCAAAAAATTTATCAAAAGCTTAAAATTTCGAATTTTTGATGTTTTTAAAAAATGAAATTAATATTCAAATTAAAATTTAATTAATTATTTAAAACGAATTGCTTTATTCATTAGAAATTTTATTATAATAAATATGAACTTGTCTCTGAATCAAAGAATTTAAAAAAATGTAGTTTTTCATAAGGAAATATCCAAAATCTCAATCCATGTAAAACACGTTGAAAAAAATGATTCATTTATATAATCACCCTTTCTTATAAAGGGCCATTTCTCAGAAAATAAGCTTTGCGTTTTCGCCTCACATATGTTGCCATATTTTAAGAATAATTTTAAGATGATTCCATCTTTGCGATTTGTTTACTTAACAATACTAATTATTATTAATTTCTTTAAATTAAACAACTTTAAATAGGGCTGGTGGGCAGGTCATTGAATCAAGCTTAACCGAATTTAATTTTCTCGTATTTTCGGTAGGATTTTTATAAAACAATCTAAGAAAGTAAATTTCAGAACAATGAATTATTTTATTAGTGGAAAAATAAAAAAAAATAAAAAAAAACAATTTTTTCAAAGTTTTAATTTCAGATTAATTTTATTAATTTTTAATTTTAATTTGCATTTTTAACGGTTTTGTGTAATTTTGTGGTTTTAGCAACAATATTTTTCGAATTTTATAGGGAGTTTGACACAAATTTAAGAAATAGGATCTTTATTAATCCCGCTTAAAAAAAAGGACTAAAATAGAATATGGGAAAATACGTTAAAAATTGATTTCGACTTTAATTGCTCTGAAACTATAACCTACACATATAAGAATATTTTTAATAGAGATTTGTATGTAAGAAATTTCATTTTGTCTCAATCTGGAGAATCACCAACTACTCCACTAACAAAAATAAGGATTTATATTACCCTAAGTCAACTTGAAAACACGTTTGCTCTAGACATGTGAAAATTCATTAAAATTTCTCTAAAGTTTCAAAAGTTACAGAATTATTTCCAAAGAAAATCGTGAATATCCTACACGATAAATGCGTGTGAAGTAAACACGTTATGTTTCACACATACACTCACATATGTATACATCATGTACAAGTTTTTCTTAAATATAACTCAGGAACTCTTAATGAGTCATAAAATAAGTTATATTTTTGGCTATAACTTTCTACTGAACCGATTAGGATAATTTTTGGAATGGTAATGAAGTATAAATAACTTAATATTATGACCAAATATTTATCGATTCATAATTGAAAGTACTTCGTTTGAAATTTGAGTTTGCCTCAGATGTGGGTCTATACTTTAAAATATAATCGAACGAATTTGCTGGTTTTGAAACTTCACAAGGCTGTAACAAAAACTAGGGCCGAATTTTATTAAGCTTTGTCAGACAGTCATACCAACATAGCTAAATCGACTCAAATTTTCATTTGATGCAAGTATGTATATACATTATGGAGATTGAGATGATTCCTTCTTAACGTTACATACGGAATGACAAAGTTTTTATACCCACTTCACCACTTGCGATGCTATTTTATCGAATTCAAACACCATTTAAACAAATCTAGTCCACTAAATAAAATAAATAACCGGATATTCATTGTGCATTTGTTATTTTCCACTTTATATGAAATCAAAACAGGTGGCAATACAGTTCATCTGTTATAAAAGAAAAAACAGCTGACGTTTGTTTACATTATGAAAAACAAAACAAAAACAACAACATTAAGAAAATAAAAAATGCCGAAACATATAGAAAAATTAATGAATTTATTACCAAATTTAAAAGAAATTAACGAAATTTTATTAAATGAAAATGAAGCAAAATATATTTTCAATAAAACACTCGATGTTCTACATACTGACACAACAGGAAATGCCATGGAAAATAATGATTTGGAAGAGGTTTCCTTTTTGATACAAGCATTAGTGGATAGATGTTGGGAACGTATACACACGGGTCACTTTAGTGAGGTGTCTATAGAATTAAGAAAAATTTATGCTTTAGCATGTTATTTTAAAGTAAGTTTGTCGGCTTTAAATCGTTAGACAAAGTAAAAAATGTTTTTGTTATGATTTTCAAGATTATATTACTTTTAATAGAATCCTGGGAGACGAAACAAATCGAAAAATGTATTGAACTACTAGATGATGCCATCCTAATTGGTTGTACTCAAGATGTTTATCCCAGAGGACAAGAATTTAAAGATTATTTGATGGATATATTTGATCAAGAATTGGGTAAGTAACACCAAAGACATCTTGATTAAAAACGATTTTTGGAAATATTTCTATGACATTTGGATCGTTAGTGAAATTTTATAATAACAGAACTAAGCTAAGGAAAGCAATCTGTTTAAATATATTTAGATGAGTCTGAGGCAAAGATCTTCCCAGTAAGTGTATAAAAGAACTAATGGATAACAATTCCCCTCCAACGCATATGTTATGATTTGATTGTATGACAATCTATTCTGCGTACGCTAATACCGCGCAAAATGGTTAAGTTGTAAATGCAAATAAAGATACGATAGAATTAGATGATGAGAATAGTAACGAGAATTGAACTCGAGAAGACAGAATATCCGACAAGATCGCTATTGTCCAGGGGGAATTTAATCCTACCGATGAGGCAAAAGATGCATGCAACAACGCCGAGTTGAAAGGGCTCGATGTGCTCATGACGGACCTGTCTTGTGAATCATTCTCAGATTCAAGTACTGCAAGGTGTTTGGGCGATTTTTCCCTTGATACTGATGAATACAATGAAATTGCTGTAATCTCAATCTGCAATAAGAATCAAGAGAAAGATCAAATACTACAAACAATACAGAAAACATCTCAGTCCCAGACAAACTCTTCAGTTCAGGATAAGAGCGCATTAAAGTTAGTTCGGAAAGTCAAAGGACGCTCTAAGTTCCACGAATGATGGAAAGGATGGCTCCTTACGTAGTTTTATATAAAACCATACATATGTAAACTATACGAGCAGTCGACAAATACAATAAAGATTGCAGCAAAAGAATCTCAAACCTCGTAAAATATGGCAGTCGCAGAAAATGTGGATAATCGTTTTCTCCTGCTCATTCCTGCAAAATATAATTCCTCTTCCCTTCCTATATGAAATTTTATTAAGGTATTTCAAACGGTAAAACTTGACAGAAATATTTCCAAAAAATCGTTTAGGTACCACTTCTCTGTGTCACAGCGAACTTAATTCTTAAATTAAACTATTATTTTTTTAGATCCTTGTAAGGAGCTTAAACTTCCCACAATAGAAAATCTAGCAAGAAAATCATATCAATGTGATATTTTACAACTTAACCAACCAACATTATTAGAATTTAAAGAAAAATGTTTTGATATCCAACAACCAGCTTTACTACTGAATACCTTAAATCATTGGCCAGCTTTGGATAAATGGCGTGATTTAAATTATATACTTAAATTAGCTGGAAATCGCACAGTTCCCATAGAAATAGGATCTAACTATGCCAATGATGAATGGTCGCAGCAATTAATGAAAATTAAAGATTTTCTTAAACGGCAATTTTCTTCAAATGAAAATCATAATCCCACAAAGGATATTGAGTATTTGGCTCAACATGAGCTGTTCGAACAAATTCCATTACTAAAACAAGACTTTTCAATACCTGATTACTGTTCATTGGGTGCAAATAAAGAAGCTGTTGATATTAAAGCTTGGCTGGGACCAAAAGGTACTATTTCACCCTTACACTATGATCCTAAACATAATTTACTTTGTCAAGTTTTTGGTACAAAATCTATAATATTAGCCTCCCCAGATGATACAAAACATTTATATCCTCATGAATCAGAATTTTTACAAAACACTTCACAAGTTGATGCTAAAAATTTGGATTTGGAAAAGTTTCCTCTTGTGAAAGATGTCAAATTTTATGAATTAGCTTTACAAGCAGGAGATTGTTTGTATATGCCACCTAAATGGTGGCATTATGTACAATCGAATAGTTGTAGTTTCTCTGTAAGTTTTTGGTGGGAGTAAGGAGTGACAAAAATTAAATAAAGTTCGGATTTAATTATAAAGTTTTCTTTTTATTGTAGTTTTTAATGAATTGGAAATATTTGATTTTTTTCTTTGACTTGTGAATTTGAAGGCATCACGATCGACCAGTCGGCCAAATATGTAACTTGAAGAATGTAACCAACTAGAAACGAGCAGACAAGGAACTATAATAGTCTATTATGACAACACTCTGGCCCATGTTGCGAGATCAGTCTATTTGGAAAATATTAGGAATTTTTGGTTTATCCACGTTATAGTGCAGACCTTCCTCCGTCATACTATCATTTATTTCGATCAGAGCAAAACACATTTAAATGTAACTTCAAAACAAGAAATCAAAAAGGGGTAATTTTTACCATTAAGCAACAAAATCCCTTTCTATGGTTTGCGTGCACGGTCACAGGATTAATCAGGACAACCTAGAGGCTGACGCGAAAAGAGGGGCGAACTTTAAAGATGAGGACACTGATCGTGTGTGTAGTTTACCACTCACCTTCTCTAAGAATCGTGAGTAAGATTGAATAATGAAACCACGTGTCCGCTTACCAGGATGATGTGACCAGCATTGAATGGAAGCAAAACATCATTCCTATTCGAAATTTGAAGAACTCTTTTGAGGGACACAGATGCTGCGTTTTGCTTTGGAATTTATGCAGCAAGAATTAGTCATCCTTCAAACGATTTTGCAGGACTTATCGGAATGAGAGGAGGAAACAATACCTGCCTTTTTTCTGCCTTTGGGGCCCTTCAAACGATTTTGATAATTTTTGAAAAAGTGATTAAGTATATATAGCTAAACATTAAGGCAAAATTTCATTCTTATTTGTAGATTTATAATTGACAATTTAACAAAAGCTTTTTGCTTGAACTTAGAGATTGGCTCAAATATCGGTCTATATCTTTTAATATACTAAAACAATTTTGCTGATTTTAAATAGAAAACTCTTTAGGACTATAACAAATAGTCAGGTCAAATTTCGTTGAGTTCTTATTGACAGCAGTGTGCATGTGAACTTTCCAACAACTGTTAGGCGGACATAGCTTAATCGAAACAGATTTTGATTTGATGCAAGAATAAGTATACATCATAGTGTCTGAGCCAATTGGTTTTTAATTGTTTTTTACAGACTGAAGGACAAAGTTATCAAACGAAAATAAAAATGGATCTGTAACTCGAAAATTTGGCATACTATATCGGAAATTATCAGAGAGCAGAGATAATTTTGTAGCTTTATTTTTGGTTCAAAGAGCTTTCATAGTTTTAAAAAAGTTTAAATTCAATAACATACGGACGTTTTTGGGATTTAATACCAAATGATGACGCTTCAAGCACTCATATTGCCATCCATAGACATCAACACAATCGGTGGGTTGTTGAGTATTGTACAACAAAACTCCAAATCGCTTTTCTCTTATAGGAGGGAGATGCTCACGAATCGCAATTTAAAACTTAAGTATTTTATGGTTTTCACCCGTTTACGACGAGTGTAATTAAAATCAGGAGCACATGGTCAATGTATAAAACGGTAACCAATACAGCTTTGCGACGCCTTAACATTCTATAATGTGCAATAGTGAGACGCAAAACTCTCGAAGATAAGCAAATAGAATAAAACCTGACCGTCTTTAAGCTGCTTTACTAATCAGCGTACGGGGTTAAGTTTAAAATTGTATATTTTACTTTGTTAACTCGAACCCTGCATTAATAAGAACAAGACACAAGAGCTCAAACCGTTCAAGTAAATAAAAACACTACAAAAACACGTGGCAACTCTTCAATTTTATAAAAAGAAAAAGAAGAAGAAATACAAAAGAGAATTAAAAAAATAAAGAAAATTTTCATTTTACGGCAAACGGTTGATCAAATTGGAACAATTTTGTAAAAAAATAATAATAAAATAATAAATAATAAAAAAGTAATTTATTTAGTGTTTTTTTTAAATAAAAGTCAAACAAAAGCATTTATGTGGTGAAAAACAAAAAAAATTCTAAACGAAAAAAATAATAAAAAATTTAATTAAAAAATTGTAATCGAATTAATGAAAGAAAAATAAAACAACCACCACTGTTTGTAATCTGAGGCGGCGCAGAAGATGATAACTTCAACATAAACGAGTCGGAAGAAGAACAAGTTAAGTTGTACACAAATTTCTACAACTTGCAAGAGAAAACAAGTGTTAATAAGTGTTTTTCTTTTTGTTTGTGAAGAAAATCTTAGTATCGATAAACAATTCAAATCGTCAAAAGAAAAAAAAAGAAAAAAAGTGAAAAACTATTTTTCTCCTTTTTGTAAAAAAGAAGTATACAAAATTCTCGAAATAAAGCCAAAGAATATTTAGGTCAAAAATTCCATATTAATAATGGCAGAAGTACGCCGCAGAAAACCTGAAGAGGCTGGAGACGATGCTAGCAATTTGTCAGCCGCTAGTGGTGGTGGTGCCACACAATCTGGCCATCCAGAAGTTGAAAAACGCAATTCATCAGCGGCTGAATCTTCAGATCATGTAAGTCTACTATTTTGCATTACTTTCATTACCAAATATATTCTTCATACAAATAGATAAAAAAGTTTAGTGGTCAAAGGTAAATGGGTATGGGTATGTGTACTTTTAATTTATTTTATTTTTTATTTTTGTTGTTATTGCATATAATTTCCATCCATATTGTTGTATATAATTTAAATCCAATTGTGATGAGCGACGTCACGCGTAAAAAATAGACAACGGCAGCAAGTAAACAATACACTTGTATACAGAGAATACGGCCAACAAATCCAAAAGAATTAAAAAAACAACAACAACAATAATTGTAAAGAATGAGCATATAAAATACAAAACAAAAATAACAATCACTGCACAGTATTTGGAAGAAGTATAAATAATGCAGGAAATTTTAACTCACATACACACAGTGGTTCAAAAACGATTTTTTGGAAATAATTTTTTTTTTTACTTTTGAAACTTTAGAGAAATTTTATATAACTATATCCGAATGTTTTGACGGTTGGTAGTTTTATAGATATCTAGATGAATTTTATCACGTCAATGTGCCAAAATTGTACGAGGTTCAGTCCATTATTTCCAATAGGTCCCTTACATACCTCTATTAAGTAACACTTTAAAGCAGTATTGGCAGATAAAATCTACAAAAAACCCCTACATTTGAAAATCCCTTTTTCTTTTTCTGGTATGAAAAAATGCCTCCATTTACTTTTAAAAAGGTCAGGTCTCGAGGTAAAAAAACTGTTAGGAATGCTTATATTCAGCTTTGATCATTAATAGTCCCTAACATGATCGGTTTAGAAATAATTGTTTTTATGAATTTAATTTCTACGGGGGATATCATTCTCCCGTGTCCTATTCCAAAATTAGATTGTATATAACATTTTGCCATTATCTTTTTATCAAAACGATTAATTCCATAAAATTTCCTGTAACAGCTTCAGTAATATCCGATTAAAAGTTTTGTTTGGACTTATCCACAAATTTTGTGAAATTTCATGTATTACTTGTAAAGTTATGCGATATTAACTGTTTCGATCATAAGATGATACCGTCTCACATGCCCTTTCCAAATTCCATGAAAATTCAATAAGACGTTTAGTCATAATTGCTGTTCAAAAATTTCAGATTAAATTTTTTAGAACAATAACAACTACTTAGGACAAACCAACAACAGACTGTCGAACATAGTTAAATTGATTGAGGAAAAATCCCCCTTGTTGGTAAAAAATAAAATTCCTTCCATTTTTCCCTGAATAAAATTTTTGTTAAAAATTCCGTTTAAAAAGAAAGATTCTCTCCATCTGATATCACTGCTTTGAAGTTGGTATTGTAATAATTTTCGTTCAAATTAAGATAAATATAAGCAAATAACGATATTTCAAATTTTACAAGAGTCGGTCCATAATTTTTTCTAGCTTCCATATAATCCCCACAAAAAATAGAACAAAATTGTGGTGACTTTGGATGGAATTATTCCATACTAAAGATTTTTTAAAGCTTAACCATCTATTCCGGGATTGAGCTTAATGTGGGCTCTATAACTAAATATGGATTCTTATACGTTAAATTAATAAAATATGATAAGACAGTAAGAAAAATAGTTTTGACAAATTTAATATAAATATTTTATATTTAAGAGTTTTATATGCTCCTAAGCTCATTCCGGATAAAGTCTTTGCATTGGAGCTTGTTCAAACCAACTTGTACTGAGTAAAATGTTTGTACACTGATATTCCATTAATCCGATTTAGATGAGTTTTAGTAATGAGAAAGTAATATGGTTGAGTTCTGTCTGACATAAATAAAAATTTTATGGTCCTAATTTGATTTATTTATTAACTTGTGAATTTTCCGAAATTCACTTCGAAATGCTTAATTTCGAAATATGATAAGAGTATTGTAAAAAAATTTGCACAAAATCATTAAATCAAATTCTATATAGATTTGTATATAATTTTTTAACCCTGGGTCATAGTGCATAGAACTATATAGTCTACCTACTTTTTATACCGTCCACCACCACAAGTCGTGAAGAGGGAATATTAACTCTGTCTTAATGTATATATTGCTAAAAATATAACTAATTTTATGACTCATTAAGCGCTCCATTTTTAATTTTAAGAAAGACGTCTGTGTGTGTGAATGTACGATTCGAGGTGGATATTGAATATTCGTCATATAGCATTCTGACTTATCAATTATAATTTTTTAATTTTTATCTTATTTTTAAGAAATAAAAAGAAACATAATACAAAAATTATATTTATAAACACCCTCCAAGAAAATCAATGTTTTTACATAAGAACTACAAAAATTTACCCCCTTTCTTATGTCCACCAAAAAGTTCGAACACTAATCCAATTTTCATACATGTCGTAGCACTGTGTCCATAAAACGACAAAAAAAATAAAACTTGTACGTAAATAAAAAGAGGAATAATAAAATAATAATAGAAATGTAAACATAAATCTAATTAGTGCAAAGTAATTGTGAGGAAGGAAGCATGTAAAAGAATTGTAGCCATGAAGAACTATTATGGATATAACATGTTCTTACATTTTTTTAAATGTATTTACACCTGTCATTCCAACATAGTATACATAGGTAAATGTTTATGTTTGTATGCAGATAATTAAATATCAATGAAATTGTCAATTGCATTTATAGAACAAAAAATTTTCTATAGAAAATGAATAAATAATTTGAATATGTAAAATTTCCACCTTTGGAATATTGTCTTTAATGTCTTTATTTTTAAGAATAATAAGAAGTGAGATTGATAAATTCTAAACACACGTTTTTCATTAAAACTTTTAACCCAAGTATTATTTGATTTATTATGTTACCTTTGTAAAACATGTCACTTATTATTGTCAATCTGATTAAAATGAGTGACTAGAAATAAATACGTACTAGTTATTCAATATCTTCAACAAAACCCAATTTGATCCTACAAAAAGTTGACCACGCATTCAATGGTCTGACGTCAAACTATTTAAATTTTATTAAGCACCATCGGGAGAACTTGTTCGTTGATAGAAAATTTGGTTCTGGTATAAGAAATGTTCCATATGATGTTTCTAAAGCCAAAGTAATGAAAGCAATTTTAAAAAAGCTTTCAAAACATCCGATAGAAAAGCAGCCCGGTTAGCTCAGAGCCCGGACTATTTGGTACAGAAAAGGTTTAAAAACATATAAGAATCAAAAAGATTCTAACAAATTATTTATGCTGTATGACAGATGACGAAACGTATGTTCTGACGGATTTTTTCAACATCCTGGTAAAACATTTTATGTTGCAGATGCTCTAGGGAATGTTGAAGAAAAGTTTAGAACCCAAAAGCACTCAAAATTTCGCAAAAAGTTCTTGGTATGACAAGCAAGCTTCAGTTGCTGCAAAAGAAAACAGTCATTTGTTACAACGTGCACTAAAAATACCGAAAAAAGACTGGTTCCATTCATAAGACTTTATAATGTGTTCACTTATTATTGATATGACTTAGCATTCAGTCACTATGGTATACAAGTCCTTGAGTGGTACAAGAACAATAATGTAGTATTTGTATCAAAAGAGAAAAATATTTCATACTGCTCGGAGCTAAGACCATCGATACTTAGTAATCGATTAATGGAAATATTTCTAAAATTTATTTATTTTATTTTTTAATAATAATTTTATTTTTCGTAAAAAGTACTCGTTAAATGGATTAGATTAATGGACTAAAAATATAAATGGTTTATCCAAAAATCGAAATTAGATTATAGATTTCTTTTACGATTCCTTAGTATTTAAGTTGATCGATTCTTCAGTATTTCTTCTTGTTTTTAATAAAACCGATTTTCTAGCAAAACATTAAAACATCTAGAAATAATAAGAAAAAGTTTTATATACCAAAAAAAAAAAAAAAAAAAAATAGTTCATTCCAGGTGCATCTTCAAGAAGTAATCATAAAGTATTTCTTGCATCATATCATAATCTGTGTTGATTTATCAATATATGTTTGTTAAAAACCATATCACGTTTAAAATATGATGTAAAGCTAAATATAGCCCAAACTATTCCAAGAGTCATCAAAATCAGGGTTAAAAGTAAATCAAAAATATCTACCTTTTTTTGTCTCCTAATCAAACATATGTAAATTTTTATGACTCCAAGACGAGTGTATGTATCCATCTTAATGTTGTTGAAAATACATGCGGTGGAGAGTACTATAAATTCACCGAATTTAGCACTTTTACTTGTTTTTCTTTGACATTCATGAGATTTGTAAAAAATCAAAATCTCAAGTTAGAGTATAGAGGGGTCTGTCCAGATTTTGGTCATTGTGGCCAACAAGAGGTGGCATCAAAGAGACCACATGGAATGAAGGCCAAGGGTCTCTGCTATCCGCACTTATAGGTGGTATATCTGAATTGAGTTTTGTGAGATTAAAAAAAAAAATTCAAAATCTCAAAGTTAGAGTAGAGAGGGGTCTGTCCAGGATTTTGGCCATTGTGGCCAAACGAAGAGGTGGCATCAAACGAGACCACATGGAATCGAAGGCCAAGGGTCTCTGCTATCCGCACTTGTAGTGGTATATCTGAATTGAGTTTGTGAGATTAAAAAAAAATTTCAAAATCTCAAGTTAGAGTATAGAGGGGTCTGTCCAGGATTTTGGCCATTGTGGCCAAACAAAGAGGTGGCATCAAACGAGACCACATGGAATCGAAGGCCAAGGGTTTCTGCTATCCGCACTTATAGGTGGTATATCTGAATTGAGTTTGTGAGATTTGTAAAAAAGTTTCAAAATCTAAAGTTAGAGTAGAGAGGGGTCTGTCCAGGATTTTGGTCATTGTGGCCAAACAAAGAGGTGGCATCAAACGAGGCCACATGGAATGGAAGGCCAAGGGTCTCTGCTATCCGTATTTATAGCTGGTATATCTGAATTGAGTTTGTGAGATTTAAAAAAAATCAAAATCTCAAGTTAGAGTATAGAGGGGTCTGTCCAGGATTTTGGTCATTGTGGCCAAACAAAGAGGTGGCATCAAACGAGACCACATGGAATCGAAGGCCAAGGGTCTCTGCCATCCGCACTTGTAGGCGGTATATCTGAATTGAGTTTGTGAGATTAAAAAAAAGTTTCAAAATCTCAAGTTAGAGTATAGAGGGGTCTGTCCAGGATTTTGGTCATTGTGGCCAAACAAAGAGGTGGCATCAAACGAGACCACATGGAATGGAAGGCCAAGGGTCTCTGCTATCCGCACTTATAGGTGGTATATCTGAATTGAGTTTGTGAGATTTGTAAAAAAGTTTCAAAATCTAAAGTTAGAGTATAGAGGGGTCTGTCCAGGATTTTGGCCATTGTGGCTAAACAAAGAGGTGGCATCAAACGAGACCACATGGAATGGAAGGCCAAGGGTCTCTGCTATCCGCACTTATAGGTGGTATATCTGAATTGAGTTTGTGAGATTTTAAAAAAATTTTCAAAATCTAAAGTTAGAGTATAGAGGGGTCTGTCCAGGATTTTGGCCATTGTGGCCAAACGAAGAGGTGGCATCAAACGAGACCACATGGAATGGAAGGCTAAGGGTCTCTGCTATCCGCACATATAGGTGGTATATCTGAATTGAGTTTGTGAGATTTGTAAAAAAGTTTCAAAATCTAAAGTTAGAGTAGAGAGGGGTCTGTCCAGGATTTTGGCCACTGTGGCCAAACGAAGAGGTGGCATCGAACAAGACCACATGGAATGTGAGGACAGGGCTCTCTACTATCTACTTTTATAACTGAAATATCTGAATTGAGTTTGTGAGATGTGCAAAAAAATTTCAAAATCTCAAGTTAGAGTATAGAGTGGTCTGTCCAGGATTTTGGGCATTGTGGCCAAACAAAGAGGTGGCATCAAACGAGACTACATGGAATGGAAGGCCAAGGGTCTCTGCTATCCGTACTTATAGGTGGTATATCTGAATTGAGTTTGTGAGATTTGTAAAAAAATTTCAAAATCTCAAGTTAGAGTAGAGAGGGGTCTGTCCAGGATTTTGGCCATTGTGGCCAAACGAAGAGGTGGCATCAAACGAGACTACATGGAATCGAAGGCCAAGGGTTTCTGCTATCCGCACTTATAGGTGGTATATCTGAATTGAGTTTGTGAGATTTGTAAAAAAGTTTCAAAATCTAAAGTTAGAGTAGAGAGGGGTCTGTCCAGGATTTTGGTCATTGTGGCCAAACAAAGAGGTGGCATCAAACAAGACCACATGGAATGGAAGGCCAAGGGTCTCTGCTATCCGCATTTATAGGTGGTATATCTGAATTGAGTTTGTGAGATTTTTAAAAAATTTTCAAAATCTCAAGTTAGAGTAGAGAGGGGTCTGTCCAGGATTTTGGCCATTGTGGCCAAACGAAGAGGTGGCATCTAAAGAGACCACATGGAAAATGAGGACAGGGCTCTCTACTATCTACTTTTATAAGTGAAATATCTGATTTGAGTTTGTGAGATTTGTAAAAAATTTCAAAATCTCAAGTTAGAGTATAGAGGGGTCTGTCCAGGATTTTGGGCATTGTGGCCAAACGAAGAGGTGGCATCAAACGAGACCACATGGAATCGAAGGCCAAGGGTCTCTGCTATCCGTACTTATAGGTGGTATATCTGAATTGAGTTTGTGAGATTTGTAAAAAAATTTCAAAATCTCAAGTTAGAGTAGAGAGGGGTCTGTCCAGGATTTTGGCCATTGTGGCCAAACGAAGAGGTGGCATCAAACGAGACCACATGGAATGGAAGGCCAAGGGTCTCTGCTATCCGCATTTATAGGTGGTATATCTGAATTGAGTTTGTGAGATTTGTAAAAAAGTTTCAAAATCTAAAGTTAGAGTATAGAGGGGTCTGTCCAGGATTTTGGCCATTGTGGCCAAACAAAGAGGTGGCATCAAACGAGACCACATGGAATGGAAGGCCAAGGGCCTCTGCTATCCGCACATATAGGTGGTATATCTGAATTGAGTTTGTGAGATTTGTAAAAAAATTTCAAAATCTCAAGTTAGAGTATAGAGTGGTCTCTCCAGGATTTTGGGCATTGTGGCCAAACGAAGAGGTGGCATCGAACGAGACCACATGGAATCGAAGGCCAAGGGTCTCTGCTATCCGCACTTATAGGTGGTATATCTGAATTTTGTGAGATTTGTAAAAAATATCAAAATCTCAAGTTAGAGTATAGAGGGGTCTGTCCAGGATTTTGGCCATTGTGGCCAAACGAAGAGGTGGCATCGAACAAGACCACATGGAAAATGAGGACAGGGCTCTCTACTATCTACTTTTATAAATAAAATATCTGAATTGAGTTTGTGAGATTTAAAAAAATAAAATAAAAACTAACAATGTTAACTGAACCGTTAACAGAGGGCTGTTAACTGTGAAGATAAATTCGAGTTTAACATAGAACATATTTATGTGATTTTCTTAATTTTTTTCAAACATTTTTAAAATCCTTACTTTATGTATATAAAGCCAGTGGGTTGTTAATGAAAGATTTTGGCCACGTGGAAAATGAGGACAGGGCTCTCTACTATCTACTTTTATTACTGAAATATCTGAATTGAGTTTGTGAGATTTGTAAAAAATTTCAAAATCTAAAGTTAGAGTATAGAGGGGTCTGTCCAGGATTTTGGCCATTGTGGCCAAACGAAGAGGTGGCATCGAACAAGACCACATGGAAAATGAGGACAGGGCTCTCTACTATCTACTTTTATAAATAAAATATCTGAATTGAGTTTGTGAGATTTAAAAAAATAAAATAAAAACTAACAATGTTAACTGAACCGTTAACAGAGGGCTGTTAACTGTGAAGATAAATTCGAGTTTAACATAGAACATATTTATGTGATTTTCTTAATTTTTTTCAAACATTTTTAAAATCCTTACTTTATGTATATAAAGCCAGTGGGTTGTTAATGAAAGATTTTGGCCACGTGGAAAATGAGGACAGGGCTCTCTACTATCTACTTTTATTACTGAAATATCTGAATTGAGTTTGTGAGATTTGTAAAAAATTTCAAAATCTAAAGTTAGAGTATAGAGGGGTCTGTCCAGGATTTTGGCTATTGTGGCCAAACAAAGAGGTGGTATCAAACGAGACTACATGGAAAGGAAGGCCATGGGTCTATGTTATCCATATTTATAAGTGGAATATTGAGTTTGGTAAAAATTTCACAGATTGATTTCAGTATGCTCGAAAGTAACATAGGTCATAAAAAATCGAATTCGATCAGGGGAGGAGTACCTCCAAAAGAAGTTGATAGTGGTTAATATGTTAGCAACTTTCTCCAGGAACTGTTCTTCTGAGCAAAACGTAGAACAGATAGGATCATGTACTAGAGGAGTACCCTTTACAAAGCAAATATTGATTTTCAAATATCGTATAACAGAATTATAACAGCGTGAGTTCTCAAATTTGGTTTTTACTACTTTCTAATGCAATTGTTTTTTAGGCAACGCCCTAAAAATTTGTTTTTGCAAAATAAATTTTGCCGGATCTTCAAACATAAATATAAATATAACACCTATTTACATTACCGTAACGTTAAAATATTTGAAGTCAGATTGGCGATATTAAAATACAATATTTGTTAGGAAAATAAGTTTTAACACATCTATTATGAACTCCGCTTTACATAAATGTGGAGGTTGGTCGTAATCATAATATTCTTATTTCATAATTTTGTATCGATAAATGTGTCCTTGCACTTCTTATACAAAAAAATCTATAAATCCCGTTATAGATAAAAATAACACACTGGTATGTGCAACAATAAGTATTTGATTTATATTGCTAACAGACTAATAAATGAAAAGACAAAAATCTTTCAAGTGGTGATGTAGTACATTGGAAGTATTGTAGTCTTATGAAGCTAAGGGTGCGGGTTCAATCCTGGTTTAACAACTGTTGATTTACTTATTGACAAAAAGGGTTCGATTTTTCTTTTTTATAAATGTTAAATTTTTTTTTTTTTTACATTTTCTTTCAAAAATAAAAAATTAAAATAAAAAGTCTAATTAATATGCTTCTGTTTAACTTCCATTGAATTATATTTTCCACTTTTTATACCCTCCACAACCACAAGTGGTGAGGGTATATTAAGTTTGTCATTCCGTGTGTAACGCCAAGAAGGAATCATCTCGGACCCTACAATGTATATATATTATTGCATCAAATCAAAAACTGAGTCGATTTAGATATGTCCGTCTGTCTGTCTGTCTGTCTGTTGGAAACATTCTGACGCCTAGAATAATTGACCGAATTCAATAAAACTTGTCCACATTGTTTGTTATTGTCCTAAGCAGTTTGCTATTTAAAACCAGCTATATCGGTTTATAAGCAAGGAAGTTATAGACCGATATCTGAAACCCTTATATCTGAGACCCTTAGCCTTCTCTTCTATGTGGTCTCGTTTGATGCCACCTCTTTGTTTGGCCACAATGGCCAAAATCCTGGACAGACCCCTCTATACTCTAACTTTAGATTTTGAAACTTTTTTACAAATCTCACAAACTCAATTCAGATATACCACCTATAAGTGCGGATAGCAGAGACCCTTGGCCTTCCATTCCATGTGGTCTCGTTTGATGCCACCTCTTTGTTTGGCCACAATGGCCAAAATCCTGGACAGATCCCTCTATATTCTAACTTTAGATTTTGAAACTTTTTTACAAATCTCACAAACTCAATTCAGATATACCACCTATATGTGCGGATAGCAGAGACCCTTGGCCTTCCATTCCATGTGGTCTCGTTTGATGCCACCTCTTTGTTTGGCCACAATGGCCAAAATCCTGGACAGACCCCTCTATACTCTAACTTGAGATTTTGATTTTTTTTAAATCTCACAAACTCAATTCAGATATACCAGCTATAAATACGGATAGCAGAGACCCTTGGCCTTCCATTCCATGTGGCCTCGTTTGATGCCACCTCTTTGTTTGGCCACAATGACCAAAATCCTGGACAGACCCCTCTCTACTTTAACTTTAGATTTTGAAACTTTTTTACAAATCTCACAAACTCAATTCAGATATACCACCTATAAGTGCGGATAGCAGAAACCCTTGGCCTTCGATTCCATGTAGTCTCGTTTGATGCCACCTCTTCGTTTGGCCACAATGGCCAAAATCCTGGACAGACCCCTCTCTACTCTAACTTGAGATTTTGAAATTTTTTTACAAATCTCACAAACTCAATTCAGATATACCACCTATAAGTACGGATAGCAGAGACCCTTGGCCTTCCATTCCATGTAGTCTCGTTTGATGCCACCTCTTTGTTTGGCCACAATGCCCAAAATCCTGGACAGACCACTCTATACTCTAACTTGAGATTTTGAAATTTTTTTGCACATCTCACAAACTCAATTCAGATATTTCAGTTATAAAAGTAGATAGTAGAGAGCCCTGTCCTCACATTCCATGTGGTCTTGTTCGATGCCACCTCTTCGTTTGGCCACAGTGGCCAAAATCCTGGACAGACCCCTCTCTACTCTAACTTTAGATTTTGAAATTTTTTTACAAATCTCACAAACTCAATTCAGATATACCACCTATATGTGCGGATAGCAGAGACCCTTGGCCTTCCATTCCATGTGGTCTCGTTTGATGCCACCTCTTTGTTTGGCCACAATGGCCAAAATCCTGGACAGACCCCTCTCTACTCTAACTTTAGATTTTGAAACTTTTTTACAAATCTCACAAACTCAATTCAGATATACCACCTATATGTGCGGATAGCAGAGACCCTTGGCCTTCCATTCCATGTGGTCTCGTTTGATGCCACCTCTTTGTTTGGCCACAATGGCCAAAATCCTGGACAGACCCCTCTATACTCTAACTTGAGATTTTGAAATTTTTTTTTTAATCTCACAAACTCAATTCAGATATACCGCCTACAAGTGCGGATGGCAGAGACCCTTGGCCTTCGATTCCATGTGGTCTCGTTTGATGCCACCTCTTCGTTTGGCCACAATGGCCAAAATCCTGGACAGACCCCTCTCTACTCTAACTTGAGATTTTGAATTTTTTTTTTAAATCTCACAAACTCAATTCAGATATACCACCTATAAGTGCGGATAGCAGGGACCCTTGGCCTTCCATTCCTTGTGGTCTCGTTTGATGCCACCTCTTTGTTTGGCCACAAAGGCCAAAATCCTTGATTAACCTCCCAATGCTTTTATATACACAAAGTAAGCATCTTGAAAATGTTTCAAAAACTTACACTTTATTCGGAAAATCTTTCATTTTTGGTATTTTTACTTTAAAAAACTTAGTCCGATGTTCAAAAACTTGAAAAAAATGAAGAAAATCACAAAAATATATTCTATGTTAAATTCGAATTTATCTTCACACTTAACAGCACTCTGCTAACTGCTCTGTTAACATTGTTGGTTTTTGTCTTTGCTAGTTAAATTCGAATTTAACTTCACACACATGCCATGAAGAACTATTATGGATATAACATGTTCTTACATTTTTTTAAATGTATGTACACCTGTCATACCAACATAGTATACATAGATAAATGTTTATGTTTGTATGCAGATAATTAAATATCAATGAAATTGTCAATTGCATTTATAGAACAACAAATTTTCTATAGAAAATTAATAAATAATTTAAATATGTAAAATTTCCACCTTTGGAATATTGTCTTTAATGTCTTTATTTTTAAGAATAATAAGAAGTGAGATCGATAAATTCTAAACACACGTTTTTCATTAAAACTTTTAACCCAAGTATTATTTGATTTATTATGTTACCTTTGTAAAACATGTCACTTATTATTGTCAATCTGATTAAAATGAGTGACCAGAAATAAATACGTACTAGTTATTCAATATCTTCAACAAAACCCAATTTGATCCTACAAAAAGTTGGCCACGCATTCAATGGTCTGACGTCAAACTATTTAAATAGAACGGGAGAACTTGTTCGTTGATAGAAAATTTGGTTCTGGTATAAGGAATGTTCCATATGATGTTTCTAAAGCCAAAGTAATGAAAGCAATTTTAAAAAAGCTTTCAAAACATCCGATAGAAAAGCAGCCCGGTTAGCTCAGTGCCCGGACTATTTGGTACAAAAAAGGTTTAAAAACATATAAGAATCAAAAAGATTCTAACAAATTATTTATGCTGTATGACAGATGACGAAACGTATGTTCTGACGGATTTTTTCAACATCCTGGTAAAACATTTTATGTTGCAGATGCTCTAGGAAATGTTGAAGAAAAGTTTAGAACGCAAAATCAATCAAAATTTCGCAAAAAGTTCTTGGTATGACAAGCAAGCTTCAGTTGCTGCAAAAGAAAACAGTCATTTGTTACAACGTGCACTAAAATACCGAAATATACATCAAGTAATATTTATAAAAAGACTGGTTCCATTCATAAGACTTTATAATGTGTTCACTTATTATTGATATGACTTAGCATTCAGTCACTATGGTATACAAGTCCTTGAGTGGTACAAGAACAATAATGTAGTATTTGTATCAAAAGAGAAAAATATTTCATACTGCTCGGAGCTAAGACCATCGATACTTAGTAATAGATTAATGGAAATATTTCTAAAATTTATTTATTTTTTTTTTTAATAAAAATTTATTTTTCGAAAAAAGTACTCGTTAAATGGATTAGATTAATGGACTAAAAATATAAATGGTTTATCCAAAAATCGAAAATAGATTATAGATTTCTTTTACGATTCCTTAGTATTTAAGTTAATCGCTTCTTCGGAATTTCTTCTTGTTTTTAAAAAAACCGATTTTCTAGCAAAACATTAAAATATCTCGAAATAACAAGAAAAAGTTTTAATACCAAAAAATAGTTCATTCCAGGTGCATCTTCAAGAAGTAATCATAAAGTATTTCTTGCATCATATCATAATGTGTGTTAATTTATCAATGTATGTTTGTTAAAAACCATATCACGGTTAAACTATGATGTAAAGCTAAATATAGCCCAAACTATTCCAATAATCATCAAAATCAGGGTTAAAAGTAAATCAAAAATATCTAACTTTTTTGACTCGTAATCAAACATATGTAAATTTTTATGACTCCGAGTCGAGTGTATATATCCATCTTAATGTTGTTGAAAATACATGCGGTGGAGGGTATTATAAATTCACTTTTACTTGTTTTTCTTTGAATTTTGGAACTTATAGTTAACAAAGCATTAAGTATGATTTCAAGCTTTTCAAATCTATTTTAAAAAAGATTTTTCAATTTATATTTCAAATTATATTCAGAATCGTCGCTGTTAGATCTTTAGGTCCAGATTTTCCATATGAGTTTTGGTGAAATTATTAATTAATGCTTAAACGACATAAAATTTCCTGTACTTAAGTACTTAAGCGGTTTAACCAAAATTATCGGTTATTAGAAACCGTGACGATCACCCTACTAGTATTGTATATATTTAGATCATATTATTTTTCCTTATTATGCGGCATAATAAAATAAATCATTATAATTAAAAAATCAATAATATTTATTATTCATAAAGATATATTTTATTCAAATTATATCATTTGATTGATAAAATTGTTGCTTATTTTATGACTCTGACTATTTAAATATTTATTTTATAGATATTTTTGCTGCTCATTATAAATTTGTTTAAAGTTGTTATTTTTGGTTAATTTTGAAAAGAAAATGAATGACAATTTAAGTAAATTATTAATGTTTTCTAAATTTAAATCTTTAACATAATTTATGTCTTTAAATCTAAATGCTTTTGGAAATGTATTCATCTTTATGTTTATCTTCTATTTGCCCTCTTTAAATAAAAACAAAACAAAACTAAAAAAATCTTATTTATTTAAACAAAAATTTATTTTTTTACTAATTTAAATGCTGCAATTAAAGTTAAAATTGTCTTTAATAGTTGTTTGTATTTTTACTCCAATAATTCTTATCGTTTTTCTCTCTTAAGCACCACAAATGGGGAAGAGGGTAAATTAACTTTGTCATTCCGTGTGTAACGATAAAACGAAATCTTCTTAGGACCCATAATGGATATATATTATTGCATCAAATCAAAATCTTAGTCGATTTTGCTATGTCTGTTTTTTTGAAAGCCAAAATAATTGACAGAGCTCAATGAAACTTAGTCTGAGAATTTCTTATAGTCGTGAGAAGTTTTTTATTTAAAACCAGCAAAATCGGTTCTATATAGTAAAAAATATAGACCGATATCTGAGGCATCCTTTAAGTTGAAGCAAAAGTTTGTCTTAAAATTGTAAATTATAAAACCACAATTTAGAATAACATTTTGCCCTAAATTTAGGCTTTATGTACTTCATTATCATTCAAATTATAAAAATCGGATCTGTAGAAAAAAAGTTATAGCCAAAAATTTAACTAATTTTATGACACATTAAGTGTTCCGCATTATATTTAAGAAAAACTTGTAACTTGAAAACTTGAATTTATTTAACATATTTCTTCATATGCATTGTGGTGGAGGGTATTGAAGATTCGTTATAGCTGAATATATCGTTCTTACTTGTTTAATTTTGGCATTTATTTTAAGTTTTCATTTGGTTCTTTTTTTATTTATTGCAATTTCTACCTCGACTTTAATAATAAAATATTTTCTTTAAAAGATAATAATTTCATTCATAACAAAAACAATAAAAAATTTAAATGCGATTATAGTAACATGTTTTTTTTTTTTTTGCTCTTTCTTTTTGTCCCCTTCTGACCGGCCAATTAAATAAATACACATATTAAAAAACATTATAGTCCAATTCATTTCACTTGAGAAATTAGGAAGTAAAAGCGGATTTAAAATAAACACCATTTCCAAAAGTATGTTTCATAAAAATGGAATCACTAAACTTTTTTAAATTGATATTATTAATCACAATTTAAAAAAACATGTTTTCGTAGTTTAAAAAATTTTGAACTTTTTCGGAAACCGTTCCATTAACGTTTTTATAGTGTTTTTTGTCACTTTGCTCGAATAGGAAATTCCTCACCTTTAAACTCTATCACATTTTTGGACACCTTTTTTGGTATCTCCACAATGACCTTTACTCCGGTCAGTTTGGTACAAATTCCAGGCCAAATATTCCAGTCAGGCCACAAATAAGTGGGAACATTATTAAAACTTATGAATGGAAGCAGCCTGTTTTGTAAACATTCCTTGATGTAAATTCGATATTATAGAGCCCGATGTAACAAACTTCATATTGTTTTTCATATCAAGAACTTTTTGTAAAATTTGACTGCTTTTGGGTCCCAATCTTTTCTTCAACATTCTCTCGAGTATAAGTAATGTCAACATTATGAAGCAAAAATATTTTTTAGAAATCTTTACTTCATTTTCCGCGTTCTGTATTTGGCTTTTCAGAAGCGTTCCTGTTAGGAACTTTTGGAGCTTTTATGTTTCTCAGCCTACACTAGCTTTAACTTTACATACCAAATGGTCCGAGTACTGAACTAAGCGGGCTGACTCCTTACCGGATGTATCAGCTTCTTTTTGCTTCAGGTTTTTTTGGTGCTTTAGAAATATCATGTAGACCATTCCTGACAATTTCTTCCTATATTGTTTACGGCGAACCTTTAAATGCTTGTCCAATTTTTTGTAGGATCAAATTGGATTTTGTTGCAAATATTTAATAATTTTAGAAGGCACTTTTTACTGGTCACTGATTTTAATCGAATTAACAAAATATTTATTTGCTTGACATCAAACATAATAAATGACATGACATGTTTGACAAAATGACATGTTTTACAAAGATGACTTAATTAAAAAATAACTCAAAAAGTCTTTTTTCGATCTCACTTCTTATTACCAGCCGATGGTATATATTACCATCAACTTTAAAATACATCAATTTATGTAAACATCAATATTTTTTTCATAACATTTCAAATATCGGAATTTTATGAAAAAAATAGATCGAATTGGAGAAATTCTGGTCTCCAAAAAAGTTAAGCAAAATTTTTATAACCCATAAAGAGTGAAACTATTTTTTTGTGCAAAATCTTGATCGTTTTTAATATTTCTATGATCCAAAATGTCCAAATTTGGAATCTTGTAGAGCGGCCCCCATTAGGTTAACAAAATCCAAGCTTAAAACTTAAAATCGCTTAGACCTTATCTATAACTTTGTGAAATTTTAAATCAACCATTTTAAATAAAAGAAAACGGAACAAGATATAATTTTAAAGGTCCTGACAGGGGCTATAAGATGAAAATTATATATAAAATTAAGAATTATTTAAAAAAAAATATTCAGTCCCACAAAATACTGGGGCGTTGCTAGCCCAGCATTAGTATTGCATTATCATACAATTTAAATTTGCTTTATATAAAGGGTACTTCTCTCCCTGGTCTTATCCGTCCTACGTTTTGTCAACTAAAAAAGTTCCTTGAGAACTCTCACTGTTTTAGTTCTCTCTGTTTTAGTTGAACTCTCACTGTTTTAGTTGTTTAGATATTCGATAACCAATATTTGCTTTGTATGGGGAGTACCCATCCCCCTGGTACTATCGGAATTCGGATATATTAGGAATGTTCTGTGAAAGTTTCATTAAATTGAACCAACCCTTTTAGAGTCTATACGTTATACACATACATACATACATACATACATACATACATACATACATACATACATACATACATACATACATACATACATACAAACATACATACATATATACATACATCCTATTTTATATATAGATCGTTTATTTGTTGTCACTAATTTTTTATAATAATAATAATAAATAATAATAATAATAATAATAATAATAATAATAATAATAATAAAATAAAAATAATAATAAACGAAATTTTTATTAATTTTTCTTTAAAGGTCGATTCAGAAGAAGAAAAATTACCCGAAGAGAAATTTGTTGAAGAATTGGCCAAAACATTACCCCAGGGTACTGATAAAACACCAGAAATATTAGATTCAGCTTTAAAGGATTTACCCGACAGGTGAGTAAGGAAACAAATTAATTTATTTCTTATTAATAAATTTCTAAATTTCCACCAAAAACAAACACGAATAAATCATAAACACAGCAGGTGGTTTTCATCATTTGTATTTTAATTATTTATAAAGTAATAAAAACAAACAAAATGAAAACAAATAAAATCCAAAACAAAAATGTTTTAAAAAAGAGATATGTAGAGCTGCATTATATATTGGTTTCTCTAAGGAGTGAGAGTGAATAAATTTAAAACGCAAAAGCGAAAAAATCGACATTTTTACAATTTTATTTTGAAAATTGTACAATTTTAGGTTAGGAAATTGATATTGATGTGAAACTTGGGTTGATTCATATATTCGTTCCATAATTAACTTTTATAAACAGTCATAAACATATGTAAATTGAAATAAAGTGTAAAATTTAACACTGGAACAAAAGTTTCTTTTTGGTGTTAAATTTGTAAAGTGGTTTTGCCGTCGTCTGATGAGGTTTTTTATTCTTTTCAAAAGTCGACTTATGGAACCACGAACCTTAAGTAAAAACAAGATCTATTTACCCTTTCCCACGACAATAGAAACTCGGTTCCGGAATGATCCGAGTTGCACTCGGCCAAAGATTGTCAACCCAACGACAGCTAAATCAAAAGAAATTTCTTTCCGCATGAAAGAATTATCGGATATAGTCGAGCTGTTACAATAACAACAACAACAACAACAACAACCCTTTCTGGGGGTTTATACAAATTTTTCTTTATTGGCTTTGTTTAAGTACTAAAAAGATGTATTTTAAAAGAAATGATCCATTTTAAAGCCAAAAAGAAAAATAGAATGCATTTTCAGAAGATCTTTCAGTACATCTGGCAGGAAAGCAGCCTGGTTAGCTTAGTACTCCAACTATTTTTACGAAAGGTTAAAGCTAATGCAGGTTTAATAAAATGTAGGGCTCAAAAAGCTCCTGACAGCAGCGTAACTAAAAATTTAGAGGACAAAAACAGATAAAAATTCACGTTACTTCCTGGTCAAAAATTTTATTGGGTTGAAGACCCAAAAACGGTCAAACAATATGCAGTTGCGGCAAAAGAAGCCAAACATTTATTTCAACTGGCTGTAAAAATACCGAAATTTAGATCAAGAAATGTTTATACAAAAACTGCTTCCATTTATAAGACTTTATAATGTGTCCCACTTATTTTTGGTCTGATTTGGAGTCCTGTAAGTATGGTAAACAGGCCCTTGAGTAGTACAAGAACAATAATGTAGAATTTGTAAGAGAGACAAATACTAAAAGCTATCCGAAGCTAAGGCCAGTGGAGAGATTTGAAGTATTAAATTTAATTAAAAAATAAAACGCATTTTGGAAGGGTATTTGTAAGGTCCTTGAAATATTTCATTGATAATTATCAATTCAATAGGCTTTCTTATATATTATAAAGTTATGGACAGACCATCATTTTTTAGCATACAATTTCTATGACTTCAATAAAAATTGAAATTTTTTCGTCTCTCTTTTTTGCCTTATACCGAGAGGTTTGCGTATGTGTAATGGAATTCATAAATTGAGGGACGACATAATGGACAACAATAAATATAAAAATTATTATTATTTTTATTAATTTATTGTTCTTTTATTTTTTATATTCTTTTAGATGGAAAAATTGGGTAATACGTGGAATATTCACATGGATAATGATATGTGGTTTTTGTTTAATTATTTACGGTGGCCCCTTAGCATTAATGATTACGGTAAAACCATTTTTAACTTATATTTTATTATTAAAATTATTTATCTTAATAAAATAATTCTATTATTGTTATTAATTTTTTTTCTATTTGTATAGACTTTGCTAGTGCAAGTGAAATGTTTCCAAGAAATAATCTCAATTGGTTATCAAGTTTATCGTATCCATGGTTTACCCTGGTTCCGTAGTTTATCTTGGTATTTCTTATTGACATCGAATTACTTTTTCTATGGTGAAAATCTGGTTGATTATTTTGGTGTTGCCATAAATCGTGTGGTAAGTTTGTTTTCAATATTTCAAATTAAGTTTTAATATTCTCATCTCGTTTAATTTTTCAGGGATATTTAAAGTTTATGGTCACTTATCATCGTTTCCTATCATTCGCTTTATATTGCATTGGTTTTGTTTGGTTTGTATTGTCTTTGGTTAAGAAATATTATATGAAACAATTTAGTCTTTTTGCTTGGACTCATGTATCACTATTGATTGTTGTAACACAATCATATTTGATAATACAAAATATATTTGAAGGTAAAATATTGAAATTTCAAAAAAAAACTATTAATAATTTTATAATTATGAACATGTTTTATATATTGTCCAGGTTTAATTTGGTTTATTGTACCTGTTTCAATGATTGTGTGCAATGATGTCATGGCCTATATGTTTGGTTTCTTCTTTGGCAAGACTCCTCTTATTAAGTTAAGTCCCAAAAAGACTTGGGAAGGTTTTATTGGTGGTGGTTTTGCCACAGTTTTGTTTGGCATTATATTCTCTTATATATTGTGTCATTATCAATATTTCATTTGTCCCATTGTCTACTCAGAGGAATTGGGTAGCATGTCAATGAGTTGTGAACCAGGTTATCTTTTTACCGCCCAAGAATACAGTTTAAGTGTGGTAAGTTAAAAAAATAATATATAATTAATTAAATTGTCTTACATGATAAACAATTCTCTTTTTGTTTAGTTTGGTATTGGTAAAAGTATTAGGGTAATACCATTTGTTTGGCATTCAATTGCTTTAAGTTTGTTTAGTTCCATCATTGGACCATTTGGTGGTTTCTTTGCATCTGGTTTTAAGAGAGCATTTAAAATTAAGGTAAGTTGTTGCTAACAAAATAATTCAATGTTACATTTATTAATTTAATATTCAATTAATATTTTAGGATTTTGGTGATATGATTCCTGGTCATGGTGGTATTATGGATCGTTTCGATTGTCAGTTTTTAATGGCCACATTTGTTAATGTTTATATATCTAGTTTCATAAGAACTCCATCACCTTCCAAATTATTAACACAGGTAATTATAATTAAAATGGTTTATAATTTTTGAACGGTTAGTTAGGTTAGGTCATCGGGCTACCACGTAGAATTGCAGGATCATAGTTGGCTAATTTAGATCCTGTAAGTTCAATTGTGTTACCTGTAAAGAGAAAAATTAGAGAACGAATATGTAGAGACGTTGAGAGTTGAAGAGTCTAAGGAGAGTCAGTTCATGATATCTCGGCTGTATATCTTATAATACCGTTCTCGAAATATCCGCAATATCAAAGCCTGCAAAATATTACAATCATTCAGATGTTAAATTCCTTTGTGAAGAAACTTCCATCGACTTTTCCATTTCCATACTTATAACCATCAGTGTAGATGCTCAGTACACAGTAAGATATTATACTGTGTTTGTTGCTAATGGTAGGTAACTATGTCGGGAAGGGTGATTCTTGCATCATCACTTAGAGAATTTTATGATTTCTAGTGCGAACTTCATTCCAACAATATAGCAGCATTGGAGACCTAGAAATTAAACAGTAAAACAAAACGAAAGAGAAAGTCGAGAAAGTATTTGTAAGGAGTGAGATCAAAGAATTCTTAACATAAAAATATGTAAATAAAAATTAAAAGCACTTAACTTTCAGTTCTATTTTTCTTATTTGATCGAAATTATTATAATTTACAAAAAATATATTTTTATAGTTTTAATCACTGGTAATGGAATTTTTAATCTTTTCAGAAACTCTTCTGCTCGAGCACACTTTTGGATCCCAATATCTCTCCACTTGCCTTAGCTTCTGGTAGTTCTACTTCTCTTGATACAAATACTTTATTATTTTTATTGTACCACTCTGGTCTTGTTTACCCAGTTATACCAAAAATAAGTGGACACATATGAATTCTTATAAATGAAAGCAGCCTTTTTTCTTAACATTCATTGAGGTTGATTTCGGTATTTATAGAGCACCTTGTAACAAATGATTGGCTTCTTTTGCATACTGCCTGCCAAGCCAATAAGTTTTTGGGAAAACTTAAGTTAAACTTTCCTTCTTCTCGAACATCAGCAATATATAATTTCTGAAGTTAAGGCTGTGAAAAATCTGTCAGAACATACGTTTTGCCATCATTTATGCAGCAAGAATATCTTTTTAATAAAACTTTACTTCAATTTCCGTTCTCTGTTTTTGACATCTAAATTTTTATCAGCGTTTCTGTCAGGAACTTTTTGAGCTTCATAAGTTTTTAAACCTTCATTAGCTTTAACTTATCGTACCAAATAGTCTGAACACTGAGCTAAAGGAGCTTCTTTCCAACCGGATGTGTTGGGAACTTTTTGAAAATATTTTTTTGATTTTTTCTTCTACCTGAAACAGGTTTTCTAACAACGGACAAGTTCTCCTGGTGCTGTTGATGAGAGGCCTGTAAATGCCTGGAAAATGGAAATTTTTTTACTAAAAGTGGTATACCCTTTCATCTTTATTTTTTATTCTCTTTTCCTTTTCGCATTTTACGAGATATTTAGAAATAATTTTACTCAAAACTAAATATGGTCTATTTGAGAGGTCTTTTAAGACTATTTTCTCATTCAAATAATAATTTTCGCTTGAAAATTATAAGACAAAATGTGGGGCAGATAGAATCAGGGGGAGAGGTAGCCTCCATACAAAGCAAATGTTTATAATCTATTTTGTAAAAAATCACTACAACGAGAGATTTCAAATTTGGTCCCAATAAAATTTTCAATTTTCTGTTTCACTGGACAGAATGAAGGGCGGATAGGATCATGGGAAAGGTGTTCCCCCATACAAGGAAAATGTTGATTATTTGAATATCTAAAGAACTATAACAGCAAAAGTTCTCAATTTCGATCCCAAACACTTTCTCAAAAATTTGTTTTACGGATCAAAATATAGGACGGGTAGGATCAAGGGGAAAGATACTCCAAAAGAGCCAAAGCAGGAGTATTCAAATTTGTTCCAATTACTTTCCTCAAGGATCTTTTTACTGGCCAAAATGTGGAACGGACAGGAGGAGAGATCCTCCCATACAAAACAAATAATGATTATCAAATATCCAAAGAACTATAATAGCGAGAGTTATCAAATGGTTTCAATCACAATCTCAGGGAATTATTTTAGTGAACAAAGTTCGGAACCGATGGGGTTAACCTGGGGGAAGGTTAACTCTATACGAAGGAAATAATGATTATTAAATATCTAAGCAACTAAAACAGTGAAAGTTCTAAAATTTGGTTTTAAACAGTTTCACTGGACAAAATGTAGTACGGTTAGGATCAAGGGAAGAAATAGCTTCGTTGCAATGCAAATATTTAATAAAATTTTAGAACGGACAGAGCCAGGGGCATTTGGCAAAATGTAATAAACGTTGTGATTTATAAATTTCTTTCGAGATCTTGAACTGAGAAGAACGTTTGTGCAGCAAAGCACAAGGGGTAAAATTCAGTATAATACAAATTTTAATGTTCTATAAAAATGTTCTCCTTAAGTTTTATTCATTTTAATTTTGAATATAAAAAAACTAAACTAAATTTCTTTTTTTTTATTTACAGATTTATAACCTTAAACCCGAACAACAAATGCAAATCTTTCAATCACTTAAAGAATCACTTGGTGATATGTTAAATTAAGATTCTATAATTATAAACATTAACTAACTACAACTAATAACATCCATCTTATTATCCTAAATCCTAATATATCTCGTTTGTTCTTTAGATTAATCGACAACAAAAAATATAGTTTTTATTGTATGAATGCAGAGCGTTTTTTTAATTATTATTTAATTAATTGTTTATTAATATAATTATTAATATTTTTTGTTAATTTTTTTTTACAATTTGTTTCTGCTGCAATTACTGATTATGTGAAATATTATTTAATTTTAAATAATAATTATAAAACTATAATTAATAATTATAATTTAAATACAATTCTAGCCGAAGTTAGTTTTAGTTAATTTAAAGAATAATTTATATTTAAATATCTTTAAATATTTTTAATAATAATTTTGTTTTAGGTATCTTTTTTTTTATTAGTCATCTTTTGTTTGTACATACCCTACACCAACATGGGTGGTTGGAGTATAATACTTTTTTATAAATTGTAATGGGCAAAATTAATTGTGCTGCCACCTCTTTTAAGTATACCGTTCGACTAAGTATCACTTTCTGAGTTGATTTAACCATGTTTGTCTGTCCGATTGGCCGGCTGGCTGGCTGGCTGGCTGTCCATGAAGACCATGTGAACAAAATGCAGGCCTTTAAGTTCAATGAAATTTGACATGTATCTGTTTTTTGGCCCTAAGACAATTCCTATTCAAATTGGTGATGATAGGTCCATTATATCACTTAGCCCTCATACAAATGTTCATCCCGGAATGGGGTTTTAAGTTCAAAAAAATCCTAAATATGAAGCGATTTTAAGGAAATTTAAGGCATAAATTAGATTTATGGTATTCTAAAACAACGTGACAAATTATACGAGGATCGACTCATTATTTCTCATAAGTACCCATACAACCCCTCTTCCAAATATCACTTTGAAGCGCTTAAATTGCACATATACATTGATATTGTAATAATAATTGATCAAATTCAGATAAATATAAGAAAAAATTAATGTTCGAAATTTTACGAGGGTCGGCACATAAATTTCCTAGCTTAATATGAAGCCCTCAGGAACAAAAAATCCCTTAAGAACGCACTAATCCCTCATAAATGTTAGTAACATTATAACAAACTGCACTCTTAAGCATAAATTCAAATAAATAACTTTATACGAGTGTCGTTAATTAATTTTTGGTAGTTACCTTTTATAACCAACAATGTGGTGTAGGGTATAAAATTGTCGGGCTTAACCGGCTATAAATTCTTATTTGTTTAAATTATTATTTTCATTTTAATAAAAATTTATTAATTTAATTCATGTTTAAAATAATAATAAAACAAAAACTAATTTACGTAATTTCTTATGTAAAATCTAATTAAATTTTATTTGAGATTTTTTTATTTTTTGGAAAAAATTCAAATTGATTTTATGTTTTTAAGACGAAGAGAGAAATACAAAAATTTTAAACATTTTTTGTAATAAATTTTAATGTAGAATTTATTTATTAAAAATATAACAAAAATAATAAACTCTTTTGAGTTTTTTATTCTTTTCTTTTTAAGATAGACAAACTAAAAAATATATTCCATTTAAATTAAAAAAAAAATATATTTAACATTCAAACAAACTGAAAATTAATAAAAAAAATTTTAAAGAAAAAAAAACGTGAAACTAAAATTAATTTATTTTAAGTTTAATTATTAAAAAAGTAAATTACTAAATAATGCTTCAAATTATACTAAAAACAAAAAAGCATTTTATGTACCAAAAAAAAACAAAAACCATAACAAAATAATAAAAAAAACAACAAAGAATTTAATGAACAAGAACAAAATAAAGTTTTTATATTTTTTAAGTTTTAAGTGAAAATTTTGAAAAAACAAAATTATGTAAACACACATGGACAAAAGTCACCGTCGTGTACAAAGTTTTAAAGGTTTCCTTTGTCCAAAAAAAAAATACAAAAGAATTTTAAATATAAACAAAACAGTTCATATAACTTTCACCGTCAGGTAAAGTTAATTTAAAAAAAAATAATTTTTATTTTATTTTAAATAATTTTTTGCAAAAGTTTTTGTATAAAAACAAATATCTTTTTCAATATTTCCGCATCTATTTTCTCCTATTTTTCCCTCTTAAGGATATTTTTGTGAAATAATGTAATGTTCTCGTAACCGTCTTTTCAAGTGGTTCCATAAATGCTCTATTGGGTTGATGTCGAGTGACTGAGAAAGGAGTTTTAAGAGTTTGAGTTGTTTTGTATAAAATCCATAGTTGAGCATTATCCCTCATGTGCATAGAGTCATTGTCCTGCTGGAAGAAGAGGTTGGATTCAATGACAAGTTTTTCGAGCACATTTAAGCAAATTATCTTTATGTCCATGTAAACGTTCTGTACATTTTATAGGTTGCAATTTTTGAGATATGTTGATGAAATTTGGTACGTATTATTATTTTGGCCCAAGGACGAAACCATTTTCCGTTCAATATTTCAGGAATCTTCCATACAAATGTCCTCGCGGATTTAAGTTTTAAGCTTAATATACCCCGATTTTTTATGAATATTCTAAATCTTATGATATTCAAAAAACATATGCCAAATTATGCGAGAGTCGGACCATTGATTCTCACAGCTCTCTTCAAAATATCACTTTGAAGGACAAAAATTTCACATATAAGTTTGTATTATAATAATTTGTACAATTAAGATAAATTTAAGCAAAAAGTCGATGTGCAAGTGTATACGAGGGTCATCCATAATTTCATATAACACACCTTCATTCAAAAAAGCATAAATTTCACATGAATGTTAGTGTCGCAATAATGAATTGCACACTTAATAACAAATTAGAAAATCAAATTATACGAGGTTCGTTCATTACTCCGTTGTAACTACCATTCATAACCAACAATTCCTACTTGTTTTAAAGGGACGTTTGTTAATAAGGTTAATGAAAGGAAAACGATTTTGACTAAAAAAACATTTAAAATTAATCATATTTTATGCAGAATTAAACTTTTTTATAAATAATTTTTTAAGGGAGCAGAAGCCCTTCAAACTCTCTTAAGGCAAAAGACGGTGACTTTTGTGTACATCAAACAGCATTCAATCGATCTTGTTTAAAAAAAATTAAATACTTATTAATCGAGAGACAAATGTCGACTCCATTTTAATAAATATTAAAATAAAAATAATTTAAAATTAAAAATTGGGAATTTTTTTAAATTTTCTTAGATCTTTTTTTTGGCCAATAAAATCTTATATAGTTTTTCGTGGATTTCAGTTAATTACTTTTCTTAAAATTTAATATAAATTGCGGCGAATTGATTTACATCAAAGTGACGCTTTTTTCATTTAGAAATATTTTTTTTATTTTTAATTTTTAATTAATAAATTTTTAATTGAATTAATATTTTAAGTTTATTTTCACACAAACCGTAAATAAAAAATCTGTTACTTTTTGAGGAATAAAAATTAAATGATAAAACTTAACAAAATAATTTTTAATAATAATAAAACACAAATACCACCTCTTTGGAAGTAACGAGACATATTGATACCGGAACAGCTTTAAAACTACAAAATTAAACCAATTAAAGGAGTGAGATCGAAAAATTCTTTCAATTCAAAAAAAATTAAATTTTTCATCACTAGTGATGTAATTTTGAACTCTTCCGTTAACGTCTTATAATGCTTTCAGTCACTCTGCTCGAATAGGTTGTTCATGTAACAGTTCGGCTGTTTTTTCTTGTAAAAAAACTTTCGTTTTATACAGCTGTCACTGGATTGACACTCGTCTTTGACCGAGTGTAACTTGGGTCGTTCCAGAACAGAGATCCAATTGTCGTGGGAACGCTCGAATATGTAGTCCACCTCCATTTAAAACCTACCAGACTTTTGGACACCTTTTTTATGCTCTTAAATTCTTGTTAAACAAGAGGCCAATATGTCATGCCAATGTCAAGTCAAAAATATGTGAACACATTATGCAGTCTTATAAAAGGAAGCAGACATTGTTCGTTCAAAATTCATTCGACCATCAGCAACATTAAATGTTCGACTAGGAAATTACGAAAAATCTGCCAGAACATACGTTTCGTCGTCCATTATGTGTAAAGAAAAGTTTTTTTTATAAAAATTTACTTAAATTTCCGTGCTCTGGTTTAGGGCTCTAAGTTTTAGCAGCGTTTTTTCAGGAAGTTATTGACCCTTAATGTTTTTTAACCTGTATTGGCTTTGGAAGCTCTTATGAGAATGCTTTCTATTTTTTGTGTTAGGAAACATCATGTGCGCTATAAATTCTACCTGAACCAGGTTTTCTGTAAGCGGGCAAATTCTCTCGATACTGTTTAATAACAATGGAAACAGTTTGATTAACCAGATTGAGTTTCTTTGAAAATATTTAATGAAATGAAAAAAAATAATAATTTTTCTGGTCACTCATTTTCACCAGATTAACAATATAATCATTCATTTGTTTTACATTAAACATAACAACTGACATGTTTTAAAAAGGTAACTTGGTCCAAAAAAAATCAAATAAATAATATCAGGGTTATAGTTTTAATGAAAAACGAGTATTAAGAATTTTTCGATTTCATTCCTTAATTTCGTGACATATTGAAAAGCTTCTGAACATAATAGACTTGAAAGATCCCTTATAGTAACAAAAAAATTCACTTTATTTCATGGTCCTTCACACTATCCGGACTAGAATCCCATAGAAAACCATTTTGGCATTTTAAAAGGGACAGTATGAACATTATGCTTCGAAAAAAAGTAGCTGATGATCTACCACAATTAGAGTGGTAGCAATGCCAACATCGCTTTTAACAAATCCTACACCATCAATGCCCAAAAAAATGCACTAAGATCATAAGAAACAAATGATATCATTAGAATTATAAAAAATAGCTTAGGTTTTGAACAGCACTGTAAACAGGAACATTTAGTACATATTTTCAAACTCTAATCCATCCTCACCTCCTCACTTCTTTACTAAATGTGGTTACAAACTTTATTACTTTAATGTTAAAAAAACAAATTAAATTAAAATATTTATAAAAAACAAATACCGAATTAATTTTTAATCATTAAATTAGCAAAAATTTATTGTGAATGAGATTTGTAATTGAATTTATAGAAAAAAATTGTTAAAAATTCCTTTAAAATTAAAGTAGAATTTGTGTAAACAGTGAAAATGTAATTGTAACTGTAATTGTAATTGTGTTTGTAACAAAGTAATTAAATTGTAAAATTTATTTATATAAAAGAAAAGTAAATATATAAATTGTTATATTTTACTTATATAAAATAAAATAAACTTCTAAATTACAAAAACAAAAAAGCAAAAAAAAAAAACAAGAAGAGAGAAGAGAGAATTTTATGTAATTTGAAACTAAACAAATGAGAAGACGTCTAAATAAAATATTTAAATGTAAAAAATATATTTAAACTACAATTGTGTATTTTTATATTCTTTTTTTTAAACCCACCATCACCACCACAAGCGGTGTCATTCCATGTGTAACTCTAACAAATTACACCATAATGTATATTCTTGGCATCTGAGTCGGTTCAGTATTATTAAAAGAAAAGACCGATAATTGGGGAACCTCTAATTATCAATTATAAATCGATAAATTTGAATAAAATGTTGCCATAATATAAATTATATGAACTTGATTACCATTCCAAAATCGGTTCAGAAAAAAATTATAATCTAAAATATAACCAATTTTATGCCTCGTGTTTCGTGTTCTAATTTAAGAAAAAATATTTTATATATTCTATAAGTCTATTAGTCCGTATGTACGGAACATAACGCATTTGTGGTGGAGGATATTAAAGATTTTATTTTTATACCCTTCACTACCCACTATACACAAGTGGTGAAAAGTCATTCTGTGTGTAACGCAAAGAAGGAATCATCTCAGACCCTTTAATGTATTTATACTCTTGATTAAATTCAAAATTTGAGTCGATTTAGTTATGTCCGTCATATGCAAGGATGTCGTATAAGCTTCCTGATGAATGTAGCATTTTCCAAGCCGAAATTTTAGGAGTAATTAAGGCTGCGGAGCTGACCATGGAATATGTGGATGTCGGGACGACTGTCAATAACGCTGACAGTCATGGGCTGCTGAAGGCCATAAGGGGCCATTTTGTGAGGTCAGCGCTGGTTAGGGAGTGTAGGAAGACTCTGAGGAGGTTAATGGACAATCACTCGGCAAGACTTAGCTGGATACCGGGACACTGCGACGTGGTCGGAAATGAAATAGCTAATGGCCTGGCTGGCTTGTGGTGGTTCGACGCTTATAAGGTCGGGCGATTGTGAAAGGGTCAGAACTTCTTTGGGTTTCTTCCTTAATGTAATAGGGGAGGGTAGGAGTGACTGTAGAGTGTAGAGGACGCTGTGACCGAGAATTGACTCTGCGCTGATAGGCAGTGTCTGAGGAGAGCCATAGGCTTCTTAACTGACCATGAAATAGGACTCGGGCAATTCGGATTACTGTAGGATGTGCGAGAACGAAGATGAGCTGGAGTCAGTGGAACAGTTACTTTGTAAATGTCTTCGACTCCAGCCGACTAGGATGAAGTGGCTAGGCCGGCAGTTTCTGGATGGGCTGGTGGTCTTGGCGGTCATAGAACTGTCGACCCTTATAAAGATCATCCTGAGAGTAAGCAGGCTACTGGAGCCAACAGTTATTAGGTGAATGGGATGTGTTGGGCGACTATATCTGTCTCTTCTTTTCTTCTCTTTTTCTTTCAGTTCACAGGATTCCAACACTGTCTTCTAGTTGGATGAAGGGATCACAATGGAGCTTCCCTAGCTACCTATCTTATGTTGTCCGTCTGTCTGTTGTTGGCTGTCCTGACAAGTTTCCTATTTAAAATCAGTAAATTCGGTTCAGTATATTAAAAAATATAGACCAATATCCGAGGCTACCTCTAAGTTCAAGCGAAAAACTTTTATAAATTTGTCAATTATAAACCGACAAATGAAAAAAAATAATGCTATAATATTAAGCTGTATGTACTTTATTACCATTCCAAAAATTATCCAAATTGGTTTACTAGAAAAAAAGTTATAGTCAAAAATCTAACTAATTTTATAATTCACTAGCAGACCCACACAAACTTCGTTTTGCCAAAAAAAATTAAAGCGTTGCTGGCCCAAAGCAAACATTACTGTTTTATTATGATGCAATTTAAATAAAATATTAGTAATTTTAATTTGCTTTGTATTGGGGGGTACCTCTCCCCCTGGTATTATCTATGCAATTTCATCAAAATTGGTCCAGCCGTTTAAGAGTTTATACGTTACATACATACATACATACATACATACATACATACATACATACATACATACATACATACATACATACATAAATACACACATCCTATTCATAAATGTAGATTAAATGTTCCTTGGTTATATTGAAGAAAAACCTGTTTATATCGTATGTACGAAACAAAATGTATTTACATCACATGCATTTGTGGTAGAGGGTAGAAGATTCGACATATCCACATATAGCGTTACAGACATCATAATGAAATTTCATTTTGAGTTCATTTGGGGGAGTAGAGTATATCAAATTTTAGTAAAGTGAATATTATACGATTAATATTCTTGTCTATCGTTTCTCTCCACACCAGGGAACAAGGCACCATATAATATTGAGTTCACAACACACAACCTAGGATTTAAGCCCCAAGTGCTTCGAATGGTGTTATTGCAGAAACATGAAGCTACAACGAATAGTATCACTCCACAATAACTTGATATAGAAAAGAATACCTAGATTTTTGGCACTATTTAATAATGAAACGTCCAATCACGTCTATGATCAAGCATGCCTAATGAATCTGCAGAATTCATTGTAAACATTCATCTTCTGTAAGACTGACGCAATGGAATCTTATTTGACGTTGTTAAAAGCATTATTCATATGCAAAAATCAAGAAGTGTTCTAGTGAGTGTAGAGCTTTCTCGACTAACTCCCCCTCCTTGCGAGTTAGAGTTGAGTTGCGTTAGAGGGGAATTGTTTCGGAATGGTTTCCCTCAAGTGTATGTCAAAAGCTCTCTCAAGAGTCTTGAGTAGAAAAGAAGCCAGCATACCGGCCTGAAGTCCTTTGGCTTGTTGTGTGACTGTTTTCCTTCCTTAGGTATGAAGTTCAAATCGCAACTTCGCTGGAACATGTCCCATTGTAGGCACGTCCTGTAGATTATCAAGAGCCGTTTATATACCAACTCAACATTTCTAGCTGAAATGATACCATCAAGTTCTGGAGATTTAAAAGTATCAAAAACGCTGGATGAGAGATCATCCGATACCGCTCAGTTTCAGCTCAAATGTCCTGATTCGGGACAACAACCAATTTTCTGGTAGAACCAGAAAAGTGGTTATTAAATATTTGCTTATTTCCATTGTTTTTTGAGCATGGGGGCCTTTAAACATAGTAGATGATAGAGTATGGTGACAACTGTCCATGTGTTTACATGTTCAGGAAATATTCTTTACATTTCTTCTTTACTTCGGTATTTTCTCTTTTTAGACATTTCTGGTATGATTGTACCCCATCTTCTTTCCTAAGTTTTAAAAACAAGTTTACACAATTAAATAAAATTATTTTTTATTTTTTTTTTTTTTTTTTCAAATACAAAATTTGATTAACAAAAAATATTTAATATTTAAATGTTTATATTATAATCAGTTAATTGTTTTAAGTAAACCAAAATCATTAGCCAATAAATTAATGTATATTAAGTATATACAAAATCCTACTTTTCTAAATGTCCTAAAAATACCACTTAAAGGAGTTAAAAAAAACACTTAAAAATAAAAAATAATAATAAAAATAAATCATTTCATTATTTTGAAATAATTAAAAATTCAAAATAATTTAAAATTTAAATTATTATATAAAAATGCTTAAATTACAAATTATAAGTTTAATTATAGAACTAAAAATTAAACAAAAAATAATAATTCATATATTAAAAATTAGTTTTAAATAGTAAAAATAATTTCCATAAAAAATATGTTAAAAAACAACAAAACAAGTTAAGTAATTTAAATTGTTAACAAATCGAAAGTAAAAAAAGTTGGAGTGAGTTTAGTGATTCCAAACATTTTTCCACTTTTTAACTTGTAGAGTCATGATAATAAAATTTCACAAAGTTATAGCTGAAGTATTTTCAAATTGATCTGCAATATTACTTACAAAATGGGCGTCTGTACTGTATGAGAGGTAGAGGTCGGCTTTGCAAACTTCTTTAAAATTCACCAAAAATTTATTTATGATTTATGGAGCAAAATGATATTTTTTCAAAATCGATTTTATATTGAAATAATTTTGTACTTTTGAACCGTTAGAGATATCTTCCTGAAATTTCACTTAGTCCGAAATGAGGTGTTTTTAAATTGGAGGAAACCAAGAACTCCTATTGGTTAGGGGTAGTGACCCTCCAAAGTAGTTCCCTATATTTCCATAAGGAAATGGCCAAAATCTCAATCTTTATAAATCATATTTAAAAATTTGACTTGTGTCTCTTAAATGATCTACACTTTTTGTAAAAAAAAACAAAAAAAATATTTTTTAAAGTTCCATCTTCAGATTGACCATATATGCTAGACACGATCAATAAGAGACCAATAGACATTGAGTCTATTGCCTCACAACGTTCTCAGTTGTGCCAGAACGACTCTAGTAGACTTCGGCTGATTCTGTTTAATGTCTGCAAAGGGATGTGAGCAGTCTCCAAGTACGACATTTATATGGTAACTTGAAATCCTGAAAATGTTAACGTCCTGATCTAAATGATCAAGCATATGCTGTGTTCATATATTCGAAGATTTTTCAACTTCAACAATGATGTCTTCAATGAAATCCAAGAAGCAATTGTTTAAAGAGCATTTCAATATGGTCCTTAGCTGGTGAGATCTTCATCTTCTCATGTAGATATTGTATTGAAGTCATTTGTTTATAGTCCTTTATGGCTCTTAAGGCTTTATTTCGCCAATATCGAATATATCTCCATTGTATATCACTTAGTTTGTCTATATATTCGAAGCTTTTTTTAATGTGCCTCGGGAGAAACTCCAAGAAGCAACTGTTTATAGAGCATTCCGTTATGTTCCTTAACCATTAAGATTTTTATCTCCACATGTAGTTGTTGTATTGAGGACATCATTTAAGGTTCATAAGGGTGTATTACGCCAACTTTGAATAGCTCTTCATTGCGTATCACTTACGACTACATTCACATAAGTTGGAATGTTAAATGAACAGGCTAACAAATGTGGACACCTAAATCTTCAGGTGGTTAATAGTCGGAATTTGTTACCCACCGACTACGATGCCTAAATTTGTGTTTACCTCTTAAGTCAAGCTGGTTGTTGTAACAATTCGGCTGTAACCGATAATTCTTTCCTGATACAATTGTCGATGGGTTGACAATCTTTTGAAATTGTAGATTTCGATGAGATGAGCTTGGGGCAAAAGATTTGCACCAAAGTTTGCAAAATTTTAAAAGTTTATTTAATTTTTTTGTTAAGTTCGCCAATTGAAAAGCTTAAATCTTTAAATTATACTTATTTTATAGCAAAATTAATTATTGCCGAATGTCCTCCATAACAACATGTTTTATAGGGATTGGTATTTTGGTCATTTTCGTGTCTAAAGGTGAGATTAAATTCTCTCATTTATGGAAATGTTGATATTTATATATATATGAAATAGGAAGTGTGTAAATATGTATGTAAGCAACATATAGACTTAAACGGCTGGGCCAAAAATGATGAAATACCGATAGGACAAGGGGGAGAAATACCCCCATACATAGCAAATATTGGTTATCGAATATCTAAAGAACACAATTTTTTGAAGGAAGCAGGGGAAAGAGGGATAACGTCCATATAAAACAAATATTGATTATCGAATATCTTTTAACAGCGAGAGTTCTCAAATTTAGTCCAAGGGGAGGGATATCGACCATATAAAACAGCATTTTTTTTTTGTAAACGAAGTTTGCCGGGTCGTTATTCATTTCAATTTTATTAAAATTTTAAAATTAATTTAATTTTTCCAAAAACAGTTCTTCATGAATTTTTATCATTAAATAATTTGTCTTTCACTTATTTCTTCATTACAAATTACGAAAATTCCTGGTTTTTTGTGGATACCAAATGGATACACAATACCCTAAATAGTGTAATCCTTCAAATCAACTTGAAAATTCCACAGCTATAAACCTGTTCAACAATTCAAAAAAATCGTTTTGAAATCACTTTGGAGCGTATTGTTGTGTATATGTACATTATAATAAATCGCATTAATTTAATTAATAATTTCATTATGATAACTAATTATTTAATTAATAAATGCGTACATTTTTGTAGAACAGTATTTTGGAATATCAGAGATTTTGATTTTTTAATTTTAGTTTATCCATAACATTTTTGTGTATATCTGTTATACAATTGGCACTTATTTCATAATATAACTTACGTTCACGAGCATTTTGCAATAGGCAACGCCAAGCAGGTACATTCTTAAAAAAACACAAAAAAGAAAATTATTTTCATTTTAATTTTGTAAAAAGAAAAAAAATTAATTACAATAAGATTAAATGCTAAAGATAAAGATCATCTATGATGGATAAGGAATGATATCAAAAATTCTTAACATACGATCTTCATTAAAACCTTTAAATCAAGTGTTATTATTTCTTTATTTATTTTTTATTTATTTATTTATTTTATTTTACTTTATTTATTTATTTATTTATTTTTTTTTTTTTTTGAAAAAGTAACCATTGGAAAACATGTCATTATTATGTTTAATGTCAAATCTGATAAAATAAAGTGATCACAAAATATTGCACATTAACATTATTAAAAATTATTAACAAATCCCAACTTGTCCTACAAAATGTTGCCCCAACATTCAAAGGTCTGTCGTCAAACTGTTTCCAATATTATTTAACAATTCCTGGAGAATTTGGCCGTTGATAAAAAACCTGGTTCCAATCCAAACAAAAAGAAAGCATTTTCAAAAGAGCTTTCAAATGTTCCAGTAGGAACACAATTCGATTAGCTCAGTGCACAGACAATTTGGTACGAAAAGTTAAAGCAACAAAAAATAATCTTGCTGCATAATGAATGTCAAAATGTATGTTCTAGCAGATTTTTCGCAACATCCTGGTTAAAAATTTTATGTAGCTGATGCTGAAGAGAATGTTAAAGTAAAGTTTTGGACCCAAAAACAGTCAAAATTTTCCAAACAGTTCTTGATAAGGCAAGCAATATAAAGCTGCGGCAAAGGAAGTTAATCATTTGTTACAAGGAGCACTATTAATACTGAAATTCATATCAAAGAAAGATTACAAAAAAGGATACTTTAACAATAATGTAGTATTTGTAACTCAGAAATATTAGGCCTTTGTTAAAAGAGAATTGAAGAGCACAAAAATGTATTGTTGTAACAATTCGACTGTACCCGATAGTTCTTAGTTTCTATGGGGAAAAACTTTTATTTGATACAGCTGTCGTTAGATAAACAATCTTTGGGCGAGTTGCAGAATAAAGAACCAATTGTCGTGAGGACTTAACATAAAAGATGTCTAAAAATGTGGTAGATTTTAAGCAGAGATGGATGGAGAGATGTTCGAGTTAAGTGACGAAAAGTACTTTTAAATTTTATCATTTTAAAAATAAATTGTAAATTGTTATAAATATTTCAATCAAATAAAAACTAAACCTATAAGTTTAGTGGTTTCGTTTTTATTAGCATATATGTATGTTAAGAATTTTTCGCTCTCTCTCCTTAGTCTATATTATACATTTCAATTTCTTTTGATTTAGTAACAATTTTTTTCAATAATTTTTATACAAACCTCAAGACTTTTAAAGTTTCCACATAATATAAGACACTTTTTTGCACGTGTCAAGGCAACATTTAAACGCTGAGGATTAGAAAGAAATCCTATACCACGCGTACGTGCATTCGATATAACAATAATATCTTTTTCTGTACCCTGATATGAATCAATGGTATTTACCATTATATTTGTTAATCCTAATGATCTAAAAAAAGGAAAATACTCAATTAATATTTCATTTTGAAATCTTATCTTTTTATCTAATTTACCTTATAGATGATTCTAAATTTGTACGATGTTCTGCATAGGGTGTTATAACACCATAACTGTTATATTTATTGGGTATAAAACCATCTAAAGCTTTCAATAATTTTACTACAAATTCAGCCTCTAAATCGTTAGAGATTTTACCATTACTACAGGCATTGTGCTGTGTATAGGATAAATTTAATATAGAAAATGGCACAAGAGGAGATTTAGTAAATTCCAATACAGATTTGCCATTAATTAATTCATTACGATAGAAATATTGATTTGGCCAACGACAAATCTCCGGATGCATACGATATTGTGTTTGTAAACTATAAATAATATTATTCGGTGTTGTCATAGCTACATTAGTGCCTTTGGCACTTGAGCTGGGTATATTATCTAAACATTGTTGAATGCGTGTGAACATGGAAATCCCAAGACCAAGATCATTGGCTTTCTGAAAAGAATGAAATAGATTTTAGTCATTGTTTTTTTATTATACATTGTAACTTACTTTCGATAATACAGTGGCTGGCAATTGTTGTGTATCACCAACTAATACTAAGGAATTAATACCAAACTTTAATGGTAGTAATGTCCAAGGTTCGGTACATTGTGTGGCCTCATCAATTATACAAATATCAAAGAAATTTATATATCTAAAGAAAATTATAAGAAACTTTTTTTTTGAAAAACTATTAATTTAAAGAATGTTAAAACTTACTGCATTAAATTGCTGCAACTGGACAAAGTGGCGCATACAATATTTGCATTACTCAAATACCAGGTAAACAGGCTACGTTCATCCTCTGGACGCATATTTTCATTCAATATATTACGCATCAATTGTAATTGACGCTTTTTCTCAATCAGAAGATCCTCTTCCACAGTGCCCCTTATATTGCGTGAAGACATCTCAAGTATTTGAGATTCGAATTGTAATATCTTAAAAAATTATATAAATATTAATTTTTTTGCAAACTCTTTCAATCTCCATCAAAATACTTACTTGATTTTTAAGATTCTCCTTATTTTCTAATTGTATATTTTTATTTTTAGCTTGTAATTTTTTAAGTTGATCATGTTCGACCAACTTTTGTAAAGTTATAGGTAAGACACTGGGATGGATTTTATTTAGGATACCAAAACGTATAATACGAAATCTTTTTTCAGGACGCATTCTTAAACTAATATCATAAAGTTTACCAGCTATAACATCTACAGCTGCATTACTTTGGGCACAAATTAAAATTTTCTTATCCAAATACCGAACTTCTTCACCGTACAATGTTTGTAAAACTAGATTGGTTATGACACAACTTTTGCCGGTACCAGGTGGTCCTTGTATTAATGTTATATTCGCTGTTGATTCATCAATAATTTTTGTATAAGTATTGAGTAGAACTTGTTTTTGTTTATCATTAAGCGGATCGAAACCACGATATATAACTTTCTTTTTGGGTGGTGGTCGTGATTTTAATAATTCTAAGGGATTCATAATTTTCTGGAAAAGTGGTGTCGATTGTAATTGATAGACCGCATTAAAGGAACCAAAATGTACACGCACTTTATCTATGGTAGGACGAACTTGCAATTCTTTAATGGTTTTAAAAAATTCAATAGTAAAATTGTTTGCCATAATCTCATAAACAAGCGTTATATAGGAACCTGCAAGAGTTTGAAATGATCAGTTGGATATGATAAGTAATACTGGTGTAAACATTAACTAACCTGCTCCTTTACGATTGGCTACCATGTAAGCAAATATTGGTGGAGCTCTTTTATCTGTTTCTAAAATGACTAAATCATAAAGACTGTTATCCGTCAGTTCTTTGCTTTGATTGTTTGCAACTAGAAATTTCAAGATAAGATAAAAATTAGTTAAAGAAAAACTTAGTTAAATTAAATATTTGTGAAACACAATTTTGGATTTTAGTTAAAAAACGGGCCGCTAGAATTAATTGTCAGATATTCTGCCAGTTAAAGAAAGGACTATTTAAGTAAATTGAGCCGTTATTGAACTAGACTAATTTGGCGCACTAAGTACCTTGGCATATATCTCGACAATAGGCTAAAGTGTACTAACGTGAAAACACAGATGGTGACTGGGTACCAGAAATGTGAATTGGATTTACAAATTTGTGTCTGATGCAGATTTTCGACAAAAAATAACTTAAAATCCATTTAAAGTGCTCAAATTTAATTCAGTCCTTCAGAGAATGGGACTGATAATCACAGCAATTCTTAATTGGATGATTTAATGGCCAGTAATTTTGCTCTTTAAAACGGTGGAGAGACTATACGTTATGGGGAACTAGAGGTATAGGATGCATAGTCATGCGAGTAACTTAAAAGTGACTAGTAAATTCACTCACAATATTGAAGGAACGTTCCCATAATAGAAAAAAGTCGCTGGAGGAATTAAATATTCAAATGTCATTCAGACAGACGAGTGTAATAAGGAGTGAGTTGTAGAACTTAACTAGGTCCTACAAAAAGTTGTCCAAGCATTCAAAAGTGTGTTAGACTGTTTCCAATGTTATTAAACAGTACTTGTATTTGATAGAATAACTGGTTCAGGTAGAAGGAATGTTCCACATGATGTTTCTAAAGCAAAAAATAAAAGAGTTCCTAAAACATTCGGTAGAAAGCAGCCCGATTATCTTTGTGCTCGAACTATTTGATACGAAAAGTTAAAAACATACAATGTTTAAAAATTTCCTGACAGGAACGCGGCCAAAAATAGAGCACAGAAATTGAAGTCAAAATTTTCTAAATAAAAAGTATTCTTGCTACGTAATGGATGGCGAAACGTATGTTCTAGCAGATTTTTGGAACCTTCTTGTCAAACAGAGACCCGAGAGAATGTTAAAAATTCTCTAAAACGTTTTTGGTACGGCAAGTAAAACCCAGTTGGCCAACAGATGCCCATCATTTGTTAAAACGGACTCTTTTAATACCAAAATATCCATCTTCTTTAAAAATTCAACAAATTAGCTACCAATAACAGAATATTTGTAATGAAATCGGCTTAGGAAATTTGGCTATTTTCAAAAGAATAATTTGTTATTTATATTTCAATACTCCAAATATATACTTACATTTAGTTACCAACATTAAACGATCTTTATTATGGGTAGCGTATTCAAGAGATACCTTGAATTTTTTTAAATGTTGTGTTGTATTATATTCCCGTTCTAAAAAGCTCAGAAATTCTAGTTTCATCAGGGGGAAGATAATACTGAAATTATTTATAGAAAAGAAAAATAATAAAAATTATCTTCAACCCATAAATTGATCTTATTTTTCTTACAAAATTACCTTTTATAATGTTCAAATGAATTGAAATATGTTGGCATTGGATACACAATATCTCCGGCTGCTTCTGCATCAGCATTACGTTTAATAAGCCATTCATTACTCCAGCATAGAATTTTTGATATTATTGAATCGGTATGATCGATAATTGGATATGCTGTTCTAATCATATGGCGACGATCTCTGTAAGTGGTCATGGGCAATACATCCTTATTATTGATCTTTTTACAAGCTCCAACAACACGCTCGATATAGTGTATAACAGGTGTATCATTAAAACGTACCGTTTTCTTTTTCACATTGGAGGGTTTTGTGGTGAAGCTTAAGTTCGATTTTATTGAATTTGCAGTTACGTTATTAATTTGTGTTGTTAAAGCACATAATTTGCGTTTATTTTCTTCACTTTCTATAATATTCTTTTCCATAGAGGCAAAGGTAATTTTGTTTGTAGTTCGAACAGCTCTTGCTGCTATGGCTTCTTTGCAAACGGGATTTGATGTTGGTGTTGGATTAGGTTTATTTGTAGCATTTGTTTGCGCTATTGATCGTTTAGGTGACTCCGTTGTGGAATGCCGTCTTAAAGGTGTTGCTGGCATTTTACCATTTGCAGCTGGTTTATCACATTTTTTCATTAACAGAACATCAGGTTTTGAAATTTGTTGCGAAAATGTCTCTAAGCCATCTATGCTAAGTGAACGCCTTAACGGTTCTTTTTTATTATCTTCAGATTTCTTTGAAACCTTCGGTATTTTAAATTGATTTATTGGTATCGGCTTTTGAGGTTGAGGTATTGATGGGGTTTCCACTAAAAATGCCCCCCTATTGTGTGTTGTTACTTTGACTTTAGCCACTTTAGCTTTATGTTCATGATCATCTGTGGTTACTTTACGCTTAATATTTTCTTTAGAGGGACTTTTTTTGCGTTCAGCCAATTCCTTGAGTTTATCCTTACGGCATTCTTTTATGAATTTCTTGCGCTCCTTATCATGTTTTTTAGCTATGCTGGGTTTTTCTAACCATTTTCTTTTCAAGTCTTTGGTATAATTTTCCTGAAAGATTTTATCTTTTATGGAACTAAGTTTTTTATTTACAGAATGTGCTTTAATGTCTGATGCAGTTTTATTCGGTAATTCAGCAGAAACACCTCTAAGTTTACCTCTATGTTTAGGTAATGAGGGAGCTTCTATAACAGGAGGAGGTAGTCTTGTTTCACTGGCTTTTATATCGTTATTCAATTTATTTTTATCCAACTCAAATTCATCTTCTGAAGAGGAAGGAGATTCTATAACAGGATTTGTTTTACTTAAACGTCGTACACGTACTAAAGGGGATTCAGTTAGATTGCAACTGTTGTCTGTACTTTTTAGCGGACTAAGTTTATTCTTATCCTCAACATTAGTTTCGCTAACATCTTTCACATCTTTGGATGATGTATCTTTACAAGGTAATTGCCTACTGAATTCCTTTTTATGGTCAATTTCATCACTTTCACTTTCTTTAGGTTTACCATCTTCCATTTTCTTTTCTTGATTATGTTCATTTAGATTCACATTATCCTTAATCTCCTTGGTAAATGAGTCTTTATAATTGTTATCAATAATATTTTCATTATTGTCATGTTTATTATAGATACTTGCTATACCCTCAATATCATCTTCCAACAGATTAAAATCATCCTCATTGTTATTGATATCATCATCATCATCCTCATTTGTATCAATATTGTCTGATTCATTGAGATCATAAACTTGAGACATATTTTGTGATAATAAATTAAAACTTTGAGAAAAAATCTTATTTGACCAGTCGTTTACTTTTGTTTCTAATTCTTCATCATAATCTTCATCATCACTTATAATCCAACATGAATTTTCCAATTCTTTGGGTATTGTAGGAACAACTTCTGCACCTAATTCCTGCTTAATAATCAATTCGTTATTAATATTTGTCTTAGATGGTAGTAAGTTATCAATATTTATTTTATTTAAAGATAAATTTTCATCGTCTTGAAGTTCGGCTTTCATGTCATTTATAATAACTTGTGAAAACATTAAATCCTCTATATCTTCATCATCACTATTTGGTGTATATTTGGTAAATTCTTCCAAATCTATGTTATCTTTTAGGTTTTCATTATCTTGTTTAACTTTTTCCAATAATTCACCTTTAGAATTATCCAAGGAGGTATCAAAAATATTAGGACTTTTTGTACATTCCACTGTTTTGGTCTCAGTATTAGCTGGAATAATTATACCTAATTCTTCTACCTCCAAATCTTCATCATCAGTTAATACTATATATTCACCATTATTAAGCATTTTAACTTGATCATTACCATCTAAAGGTTTAAAATTTTTAGCCACATGAATTTCATTATAAACTAAAGGATTTATTTCCTTAATGGTCTTTTTTAATTCATCATCACCGTCTATATCTCCGAATATATTTTCAATATCTGCTGAAACACTACGCAAATTTTCCTTTTTAATATTCGATATTATAGAAACATGTAATAATGCATCCTTTTCTTGAGAGTTTCTATTTGAATTTTCTTGATCTTTAGCTGCATGCGTTTTGTCAATAATATTAATAATCTCATTAGCTTTTGAAGGTTCTTTGGAATTATTTCTGTATTTGTGGAAATTTCTTTTATTTTATTATTTTGATTTTTTTGTGAAGGATTTATATAGTCCTTGTCATCAATATTCTGTTCATTTACTTCATTTTTAATTATTAATTCGATTTGTTTAACAAAATCTTTAGATAATTCCTGTAATTTATCATTTTCTTTGGTTTGTGTAACTGCATTCATTTTATAATTTTTTGATCTTTCCTTCACATCACGTTCAACATTATCATCATCGTCATCACTTATTTCAAATATTTCATCATTAGATGTTAGTTTTTCCATGTTAATACAGGGCTTCTTATCATCTTGATTTCTATTATTGTCATCAGTTTTTTTGCTCTTGTCCTTGTCTGCAGCTTTTGTGGGAACACTAACAACTGACATATTAGATGGTGATGATGCTGGTATTGGTGCTGCCGGTGAGTTTGTGGTATTAGACACTACTGCTGGTGTTGCAGTATTAGATACTACTGCTGTTGAAGCTGCACGATTTGCATTTGGTATTCGCAATGGTCTGATTGGTGCATATTTTAATTGATATATTGGTAACTTTATAATTTCTGCCTGATCATTATAATCATTCGCTGTTACACCAATACCAATTAGATCCTCATTATTTAAATCGATTGTTACTTTTTCATATCTAACGTCATTGACATAAATACCATTACTGGACTGTAGCCAAGAAAAGAGATTGATTTATATAATTGATTAAATGATTTTACAAAAGATTTTAAAACGACTTGCAAATACACAAGTCAGTATATAATATAATAAGATATTGCCCTCTAAAACATAAGTGAAATTAGGTGAAGACCCTTTTCAGTACTTTTTGGGTAACCCATATATTATATATTTGTTTCTGTCACTTTTTTGGAATAACTTGGAGTTAAATCGAAAAATTCTGAACATATATAAACGTTAATAAAAGCGAAATTTTAACCCACATTCGGAATTAAGGTTTTATAGTGCTTTCTGCCACTTTGATTGAACAGGTGGTCAATCTCTGTTTAAAAGCTGCCATACCTTTGAACACCTTTTTTGTGCCTTTCACACGAGGCTAATATCACTTTAGTGGCCTTAGCTACGAGCAGTTTAAAGGATCTGCCTCTCTTAGTACAAATACCACATTCTTAAACCACTCAAGGGCTTGTTTTTCGTAAGAGGATGCTAATTAAGGTCAAGTTATGTCAAGTGGACACATTATGAAGTCTTATAAATAAAAGTAACCCTTTTTGTATATTTCGGTATTTATAATGTCCGTGGAACAAGTGTTTGAATTTTTAAATTAAAGTTGCGAAAAATCTTCCAGAACATACGTTTTATTACCATTAGGAAATTTCAGTGGTGTTTTTGGCCTCTAAATTTTTATCAGCGTTCCTGTCAGGAACATTTTGAAACTTCTCTGTTTTTAGACCTGCAGCAGCTTTAACTTTTCGTACCATAATGTCGGAGCATTGGGCTAACCGGACTACTTTCCCACTTAATGTGCTGGGAGCTCTTTTGAAAATGCTTTGCATTTTTGGCTTTAGAAACATCATATGGACCACTTGTCCTACCTGAACCAGGTTTTCTATCAAGTTCTACCAGTACATTAGAACAGTTTTATGGCAGAAGTTAGAATGCTCGGCCAACAAAAAGTTAAATATATAAAAACATTATTGTGTTATTAAAAGGATTTTAACAAATTCCTGAAAATGTTAACAAACATTTCTAAAATGGAATTAGAGCCCACATTTGTTGGTGGCCTGAAAAAAGGAATGACCAACCGTTTACAAACCTTTTGTGCTTTCCAATACTATATTCCATTTTAAAAGGCTTTGGGATTTTAAAAAATATGGCTTAAAGTCAAAATTTTGATTAAAAGTGGTTCAAATTTTGGACGTAGCCATGTAGGGGTTTTTGATATAACATTTAAACTTAAACATTTTGAGTGTAGTAAAGTTTTTCAGAATAATATAAATTTTATATGTTTTAAACAAAATTTGTTTTTTATATGAAAATGAGTCAAGACAAAATTTCTGCAAAAAAATTTGGAATTTTTAAAATTTTCAAATTTAAATTTTTTGAATTTTCAAATTTTATTTTTGAACTGGGTAGAGATGGTAACCTCAATCTTTTCTGTTTTATAAAATTTTTTGTTATTTAACTAAATACAAAAAATTAACTAAATCGGGGCACAACTTTTGGATAAATATTTAAAGGATTTAAGGAAGAACTTACAAATTTAAGATAGTCAAAATTAAAACACACTCAAATATTATTGAAATTGAATGAGAAACAAAATTTTGGCACTCTTTTAATGAAATTAGATTTTTGAGTTACCTTGATGTGCCAATGAAGCCTCAATGCGGTCTTTACTCTCCTGTGTCATTATATGATCTGCTATCATTATTTAAATTTCTTGAAAATTCATACAGCCGATCTGTACAATGCCTTTTGTCTTAAATTTACATGGAACCCATATTTGAAAGTAAATAAATTTCTTAAATTTATGGAAATTGATCTTTGTTGTCATTGTGTTAAAAGCTTCTATTTACAGTTAATAGCCTTCTGTTGCCGTCTCCATCCAATGATAAAATTTTAACGAAATTTGCACAAACAAGTCTTATTAAATTATTGGAGGATCGAACAATTATTTTCCAAAGTACTTTCTCTTTCGAATATCACTTTGTAGGGAATAAATCTCACATACACGTAGGTATTGTAATATTTTTTATTATATTATGTAAATATATATCGAATTTCCTAATTTTACGAGAGTCGGTCTATATAATGTTCCCATATAAATCCACACGTACCCCCTGAAAAAATAACTTTCAGGGTTTATGCACTTTAAAGTATAAATCAGAAAACCAAAATGTACGAGGGTTGTTCATTAATTTTTCATAATTACAATATGATATAGGCTAATTTCGAAAGTCGATTTCGACATATCACAACTTTCTTACTTCTTTTTATTATTGTTTTAAATTAAAAATACATCTTCTATAAATATCCAAAAAGTGTCTATGAAACATAATTCGTCTTAAATACCATATGGGCTAAAAATAACCCTTAATTTTTTTAAAATGGAACTTTTAGATAGAACTTATAGAATAGAATCTGAAATTTCTTTCCTACACAAGATTTTTATTTCATAACAACTGTATATTATTAACTTCAATATATAACAGATCCAATTAACTTCAATACATACCACATCCTGAAGTGTTACATTTTGATCATTTTCGGAAACTTCTATAATGGCATGATGTCGAGAAACATAAGCAGAATCAAGTATTCGTATAACACTTGATGAATGTCGACCAATGGTACTGGCACCTAAACGTAAACGCACTGTATCACCAATACCAATTCTTTCCAACATCCACGATGAATATCGTCTTTCTTCCATGGTTTATGATATGATGATTAAATCATATATTGATTGTTATTATATATTAAAGTTTATTTAAAATAATATTATTTGCGTTCTAAATGTTTCAAGCATTTTTTATTTTCTATTTTAAAAGGAAACAATATTTTATTTGGAGTATCAAAGGACGTTTATTTGCGAAAAAAACACAAAAATAAAAATATTTGTTTACATTTCATCTCCATAAATTCAGTATTACCAGATGTTATATACATATTCCGGTGAGATGCCATATTGTTTTTTAATGAGTTATTGAATTCAAAAATACCTCCATAAGTCAAGAAGCTAAAAAAGAATCATTTCAGGCTTTATAAAGTATTCATATACTTGAATAAAATCAAAATCTTGCGTCAATATAGCTATGACAGTCTGTCTGTCTATTGTGGCTCGCTCATAATCCACAATAAAAAACAAGAGCTCCTGAAATTTTGACTTGAGTATTTGTTAAAGGTTTGAAAAAATTTAAATTTAAAAACCCAACAAAATTAACAAAAAAAAGAAAAAAAACAACCTCTAAGTTCAAACAAAAATCTTCGTAAAATAGCAAATTAATAAATCGATAAATTGGAAATAATTATGTCAATAGCACACGCATTCCCAATGTCATTAAATCTGTTCCGGAAAAAAACTATAGTAATAAAAACTAATTAGACCCGATATAATTTATAGTTATATTAAGCCTACGATTTCATAATGTATAAGAGATATGTAGAAACATTAACCTTCTACTTCAACTCACAGTGGTGATAGAAGATATGAAGATTCGGTTAAGTGCTTCAGGAACTATTAGGTACTTTTTGGTAATATGCAGTTCCGACTAAAGAAGCCAATCATTTGTTACAGCAAGCTCTATAAATACCGCAATTACATCAAAGAATATTTACAAAAAGACTGCTTCCATTCATAAGACTTGATAATATCAATTTGTTAAAAAGGCCCTTGAGTGGTACAAGAACAATAATGTGGCATTTGTCTCTTATAATTTATTTGGCTCTTATTAAATAAGAATTAAAGAACATAAAGAGGTAACCAAAAGTGTAATAGATTTTAAACGGAGATTGTGTAACTGTATAGTTACAGAAAGCACTATAAAACTGTTAATGAAAGGGTTTTCAAAAGAGGTTCAAATTTTCGTCACTAGTAATTAAAATTATTATTTTTTATTTTAGTAATAACTTCAATCAAATAAAAAAATTAAGGCTACAAGTTAAGCGGTGACATTTTTATTAACATAAATGTGTGTTAAGAATTTTTCGATCTCACCCCTTAATAATCAAATATTCGTTTAATAAATTTTTTAGTTTGTTTAAAAATCAACCAAAACTAAAATCCGTGTTTTTTATTTGGAAAGTCTGGTAACTTTAAATCATCTCAAAACATCTGGTTTTGTTTACATAATTTGGCGCGTAAAATAAAATTTATGTTGAAATAATTTTCTTGTTGTCTGTTAGAAATTCATTTAGAAAAAATTTACTCTAATATTTTTAATGTCGAAGAATATTCGGGTTCATGACAGGAGTTTGGAAAATGGTCAACATAAAAATAAAAAACAAAAATATAATAATGAACCAAATATCTGTAATAGATCCCTTATAGAACCGAGTGAGAGTGTGTTGTGGCCAGAGACAGAAGATAGTTTTTTTACCGATTCCAAATTGGATAAACTAATGGAATCTCATGGTAACAGTAGGTCAACAAATGATCCAATCAATAGTAAACAGTTCCAAAATGATCATGCAGATGATAGTTTATTCAATGACATTGTGTTAAACAGTGAATCGTTAAGTGGCGGTGGTGAAAATGTAGGTGGTACACCTATGATACAAATTTTACCCAATACAGCTATAGTGGGAGATGATACATTATTTTCTGAATTAAATTTGGATGATTTAGTGGCCACAGAAAGTTGTAAATTAACTGCAAATGTGGAACATGCAACTAAAGAATGTGATAAATCAAGTGCAATAGATGATTTATTTAAAGATGATTTTCCTCTTGAGGAAGTGGCGCAATGTACGCAAAAATTTTTACAAGATGTTGCCTTTAAAATACCTGCACAACCAGCATCAAAAACTGGTGATATACAAAAGAATTGTAAATTGCCCATAACGAGTTGTATACAGGGTACACAATATGAGACATGTGAAGAAATACAAAATCGTAATGCAACAAATTCTATGAACCAAACTTATGAGATTGATAAGAATCTTACAGAACTAAAGCATTTATCCAATATAAATTGGGATACACAAATATTTGAAACTGCCATTCAGGAGGAGGATTATCCGTGTAAAGGTGATTTTTATGGACTGCCGGAGAGGGTTAAACAAATGATATTTGATCATAAAGGCATAAAAAGTTTATATGGTAAGTTTAAGAGAAATGTTTTAGATTTAATAATTTGTAAACAATAAATGGTTTTAGGTTATATTTTGCTAAGATATTGAAAAAATCGTATATCGTTTTCCAATTTTTCTAATTGCATGTTGATTCCATGCCATGTTTCGACTTTAATTTAACATTTAATCTAGGATTTAGGTCTGGAGACTGTGGAGTATGTGTAGGTTTTTTTGCACATACTGCTTTGTGCTTACTTCTTACTGTGGAATGTTCATCGAGCTGGAAAATATTTAATTTTCACTCATATGAGAAGCTTTATCGATACGCTTTTTTAAGATTAGTTTTGTCTTTTAAACAATTAAAGATAGTCCGAATGCTACGGTTCACTAAGGTGTGAGATCAAAAAATTCTTAACACACGTTAACACATTTTTAACACAAGTATTTTTTGATTTTTTAATAAAAATTAAAAATCTTACTTGGTCCTACAAAAAAATGGGCAAGCATTCAAAATTTTGCCCTCAAGCTGTTTCCAATGTTATAAACAGTTTAGGTAGAAGGAATGATCCACACGGAATATTTGGTACAAAAAGTTAAAGCAGGTTTAAACAATCACGGCTAAAAACATTTCCAACACGAACGTTGCTAAAATTTTGAGGCCAAAAAGAGTACGAAAATTGAATTAAAGTCTTCTAAAAAATATTTTTGCTGCACAATGGATGAGGAAACGTTTGTTCTAGCTGATTTTTCTCAACTTCCTGGTCAAAAATTGTATATTGCTGATGCACGATGGAATGTTGAAGACAAGCAGTCCTAATTTTCCAGAAAGTTGGTATGGTATGGCAAACAATACGCAGTTGTGGCAAAAGAAGCCAATCATTAATAACAACGGCCTCTATAATTACCGAAATTTACATCAAGAAATGTTTACAAAAAATGCTGCTTCCATTTACAATTCTTCCTAATATGTCCACTTATTTTTGGCCTGACTTCGCATCATGTCACTATGGCAAACAAGTTCTTGAGTTGTACAAGAACAATAATATAGTATTTGTTTCAATAGAGACATATATGCATATATGAATTATTGGATCTCACTCCTTAATCACTGCAAAAGATCTATGTTTATACTAATTTTCCATATCATCTATAACAGAAATTTGATTAAAAACAGTTTATTTCTATGAAAACCATTACTAGTTACAACGAATGGAATGCCCAAAATCCATCGGCCAGGGGCCGAAATAATTTAGCTTTTTTCCATCCTAGTTGAATTGAAATTTATTTTGTAAAATAAATGTTAATTTACATAATAACTTTTCATTTCATTTAGAATGGCAAGATGAATGTTTAAATCTACCTGCAATACGTCAACGTAAAAATCTCATTTACGCTTTACCCACTAGTGGTGGCAAAACATTAGTAGCCGAAATATTAATGTTACGAGAAGTAATATGTCGCGAAAAAAATGTTCTCTTCATCTTACCATACGTCTCAATAGTTCAGGAAAAGGTTAAGTAATTAAATTTTTATTTTTTTATTAAAAAACAATATTTTATATTAATTGTTTATTAACAGGTCAGTGCAATGTCACCATTTGCTATCGGTTTAGATTTTATTGTTGATGAGTATACGGCGGGTAAAGGTAAATGTCCACCAGTACCAAGGAAAAAACGTAAAAGTATTTATATCGCCTCAATAGAAAAGGGTGCCGTATTACTGGATAGTTTAATTGATGCACAGAGAGCAAACGAAATTGGTTTAGTTGTGGTAGATGAATTACATTTGATTGGGGAAAAGGGTAGGGGTGCATATTTGGAGGCATTATTAACAAAAGTTATGTACTTAAATGGTGAGTAAAAAATAATAATAAGGAAAATAAAAATACAGTTGGTCAACAAATTGTTTGGACATGTCTATTCAGGTGGTCGCATAAATGCTCTTTTAAGTTGATGTCGTGTGATTGAGAAGTAATCGTAAGAGTGTGAGGGTACGAATATGAGGTGTTATAAGATAAACAATTAAACAATTTCCTCCCCATGCTTAGGGTCAACGTCCTGCTAGAAAAAATAATCGAATTTAAATTCTATTTTGAACACTTATGTAAGTTGTCTTTAGGAATATGTAAATAAATATTTTAATATATTACTTCAGTTTCCCAAACCCTACTGTATAAGTACGACCCCATACCACGATACCAGCACCACCGTGTTTTCCGCTGTGTTTTTACGGTAAACCCTCATCTTCATTCTTTATGTCAAAACATATCCGTCTGTTCTATATATGGAAAATTTAATTAAATCGTAGAATAGAACCTAATTCCAAAGTCTATTCCTTTATTAATTTGATTAACCTTGCTAATCTGAGGTTTCTTATTACAATTTTTGACAATATGCCCAACAGAATATAGCACTTGACGTACAGTGCGATGTTTTCTTAACACCAATGAAGATATAGCTTTTATAAATGAAGAACTGCTGCACTTGTAAAATGTAAAATATAAAATATTTCTGTAACAAAAACTTTTCCGAATATCTCTACATTTTTCCTAGCCAATCGACTTAGGAATGAGGCCTTAGCTCCGGCCAGTTTGAAGGATTCGCTTTTCTTGATACAAATAACATATTATTGTTTTTCTATCAATCGAGGGCTTAGTTACCATAGCAACATGATGCCAAGTGATAAGTGGACACATTAGAAGTCTTATGAATCGATGCAGACTTTTTCGTAAACATTCCTTGATGTAAATTTGGTATTTATAGAGACCGTTGTAGCAAATTATAGGCTTCTTTTGCCGTAACTGCATATTGATTATCATATCAAGAACTTTTTTGGAAATTACTGCTTTTGGGTCCTATTTTTTTAAGTTCAGGACCTAAAAAATCTACAGGTACATACATTTCGTCATCCACTGTGCAGGAAAAATATTTTTTAAGAAAACTTAACTTCAATTTCCGAGCTCTGTTCTTACTGGCCTGCTTTTCCAACGGATATGTTTGTAGTTTTCTTTTTTTTTGGCTTTAGAAACATCACGTTTTTTTTTTTTTTTTGTCAACAAACAAATTCTTTCGGTCCGGTTTAAACATATTACAAACCGTTTGACGGCAGTGCTTTGAACGCTTTGCCAACTTTTTGTATATCCATATTGGATTTTATTGATACTAGCAGACGCGGCAAATTTCGTTTTGACAAAATAAGCAAATATTAGTGTATTATCATACGATTTAATAGATTATAATTAATTTAAAATTGCTTTGTATGAGGTATACCTCTCCCCCTGATCCTATCAGCACTATATTTTTCCAGTGATGTTAATTGTGCAAAATTTTAAGACTCTCGCTGTTATAGCTCTTTAGATAATCGTTGATCAATATTTGCTTTGTATCTCTACCCTTGGTCCTACTCGTACAATGTTTTGTTCAATAAAACAGTTCTGGTCACTCACTTAAATCAGATCATAAATATATCTTTTTGATGAACATTAAACTTTATAACTGACATGTTTTACAAAGGTAACTTGATCAAAAGAAAAATCAAATAATACTTGGGGGTTAAAAGTTTTAATGAAAATCATGTGTTAAGAAATTTTCGATATAAGATAAAATTTTTGGTTAATTTAAAAATTTATTTCTCTGATATTACGACTTTGCCTCATCAGTTCGTATAAATATTCACTATCTAATTCTTATTAAAAAACATATATTTTTTATATCTCGTTTAACAGCTAAAATACAAATCGTTGGCATGAGTGCAACCATTGGTAATCTTTCGGAAATATCTGCATTTTTAAAGGCTGATGTTTATACACGTGGTTTCCGTCCTGTAGAACTTAAAGAATATATTAAATGTGGTCGTGATATTTTGGAAATTAATTTACAAGGAAAAACTTTAGAAGAAATATTTATTTACAGTCGTAGTGTTAATTTCAATGTAAGTTCATTTTCTGTTAATTATATTTTCTTAATTATAAAATATGTTCATTTTTGTAGTATAGTGAAGCGGTACAAAAATCAGATCCTGATCACTTAGCTGGTTTAGTAACGGAATGTGCTCCAAAAAATGGTTGTTTAATATTTTGTTCATCACGTAAAAATTGTGAAAATGTTGCTGTTTTATTAAGTCGCATATTACCAAAGTAGGTCATATATAATTAAAATTTTAATTAAAATTACAATACAAAAACAAATTTTAGATCAAAATTCTTGGAATATCGTAAAAGTGAAAAAACTGATTTAATGGATGCTCTTGATAAAGTTTGTGGTATTCTTAGTCCGGTTTTAGCGCGTACTATACCATATGGTGTGGCCTATCATCATTCTGGTCTAACCACCGATGAACGTAAATTTATTGAAACCGCTTATCGTTTTGGGGTATTAAGTGTTATTTGCTGTACATCGACTCTAGCAGCTGGTGTTAATTTACCAGCAAAACGTGTTATTATTAGAGCTCCATATGTGGGTGCTGATTTTATGACATTATGCAAATATAAACAAATGATAGGTCGAGCAGGACGTGCTGGTATGGGGGAGGCAGGAGAAAGTATATTGATAAGTTCAAGTCGTGATAATATACGTGTGGGTGAAATGTTATTTTCACCCATGGATAAAGCAATTAGTTCATTGGACTATCAAAATAGAGTTGGTTTACAGGTGGGTTCAAATAATCATAACATAATAAAATATAAATTCTTTTTGATAAATAATTTTTTGCTAATAATAGGCTCTCATACTCAGTGCTATAGGTTTGGGCTTAGCATCATGTCGTGCTGATTTACATCGTTTAGTTCAAGGTACTTTGTTAGCTGTACAATCCAGTCAACTTGGTATTTCTGTTGAAACAATGGTCAAGGAAATTCTACGCGAAATGTTTAAGAATAAAGTTTTGAAAACTTCTAATGTTGATACCAAGAAAGATGTTTCCGACATTTTGATAACTCAAGATTTGCAGAATCGTAATACGAGTACATTACCCGAGCGTACCATTAAATTACACAGTAATACACGTTTTCAATTAACCACAATTGGTAAAGCGGCTTTTAAGGCGGGTATTGATTATCGTCGTGCCTATGCCATACACAATGAATTGGCCACAGCCCAAAAACAATTGATATTGAGTAATTATGGTCATTTACTTTATTTAGTGGTCGCTTTCAATTCTAATGCAGTGGGAGATGAACTATTTCCAGCCGACGCTGCCATACTATTTCGAGCCTACGAACAATTAGATGATGCTACACACAATCTATTTAAACAATTAGGTTTTACCGAAGCTCATGCAGCAAAAATTGCTAAAAATATGTCCATACAAGGACCTATGGAATTGAAATTAAATCGTTTATATAAAGTATTAATATTGATGGATTTAATAAATGTTGTTCCATTACCAACTGTATCGGCTAAATATAATATAGAACGTGGTATGTTACAAAATCTCATGAGTCAAGCAACGGCAGCAGCTAGTGCTATTGTACGTTTATGTGAACAAATTGAAGAATTTTGGTGTTTTAAACCATTATTCGAACGCATTGGCAAGAAAATGGATCGTTGTGGTACATTAGAATTGGAACCATTATTGGAGTTACCTGCTGTGAAAATAGTAAGTACTTTAATATTTTTATTTTTATTTCTTTAATTTAAATTTATGCTTATGTTACATATTTAACAATTTAAAATATTGCATAAAATTAAAAAAGTAATTGAATTAGTTAATGGAATTAACGTAATGTTTGGAATTCGTACATCGGTCCATTATATAAAGGAAAGAGTAGACAAATCCACCATGAATTCATATACTAAACTGAGAAGACTTTTTATAGTTATAAACTCTTTATAGAAATTCTTCTAGCCAGTCGATTCCATTTAGAAACCACATTAGGTGCAGTTCTTAAGACCTAACAGCCATTCATAGAATTGACTATACCATAATTTCTGTCTATGAGCTGGTGGTATTGGTCATGACATAGGCTTTCTTTAACTAGTCTAGCTTTCATTCATCAGCATGAAACTTTTCGAAGGATGACTCTTGCAGCTTCAAAAATGTTTCAGTTCCACCCTATCACGATGGTACATATTATATGCTTATTTATTGCATTCTGCAGAGGTTTTGCAAATTTTGGGAATCTTTGTAGATATACAACAGCTTTGGTTTAAATCACAGCCTGCACAATACTTCCCGAAGGTTGTACCAGTACCAGATTGTCTGGATATTGTTGCTCGCTGTTTATAACTCCAACTTTTCTTCTTTGTGCTACTCCTAGACCATAACAGAGATCCAAGTGCATTTGTAGAAATGATTTTCTTATTCTTCTATCTAAATAGTGGGATCAAAAAATTCTTAACACACTTTTAACCCAAGTATTCGTTGATTTCTTTTAACAAATTACTTTCGTAAAATATGTTAGTTATTGTGAATCTGTTTAAAATGAGTGACCAGAATCAAGTGGCTATTAAAATTAAAAAATATAAAAAAATCCAACTTGGTCATACAAAAAGTTGCCGTCAAACAGTTTCCAATATAAAGAAAGAAGGAATGATCCACATGACGTTCCTAAAGCCTAAATGATAGAAAGTATTTTCAAAAGAGCTCTTAACATACCCAGTAGGAACGCAGCTCGGTTAGCTTAGTACCTGGACTATGAAAAGTTAAATATATTGCAGGTTTTAAAACAATAAATGTTCAAAACGTCCATGATAGGAACGCTACTAAAAATGTTGAGGCCAAAAACAGACCACGGAAATTTAAGTCAAGTTTTCTTAAAGTGTATTCTTGCTGCATAATAGACGACGAAACGTATGTTATGGCGTATTTTTTCGTAACTTTCTGGAGTGCTAGTGAAGAGATATTGTGGTTTTGTTGAAACAGAATTACAGATAAGGTGTTCAAAAGTGTGGTCGATTTGAAACCGAAATGGGCTACCTGTTCTTGTTAAGTGACAGAAAGCATTATAACTTTTTTCTTTTAAAAAATTTAAGGCGAAATCTTGTGTCGATTACAAAAGAAATCAGACCGATACGTCTTTTGAGTTAATGTATGTTAATGAAAAAACGCATTCCTTTTTTTACGGAAACACTTCCAGTAATTTTGGCTAGAGTTTCACATAATTTAACAAACATTGCGATGGTTTGGGACATTTTTCCTCTCTAGTTCAATTCTGTTTTGGAACAAGTATCTTTGCTGTATTAAAAACTAGCAGACCCGGCAAACTTCATTTTGCCAAAAGAAATTTAGGGCGTTGCTGTTCCTGAGCAAATATTTATGTTGCACACGATTTAGATAGGATATTATTAATTTAAATAACTTCTCCCTCTGATCCTATCCGTCCCACATTATGTCAAGTGTAACAGTTTGTGGACAAAGTAATTGGAACTAAATATGAAAATTCTTTGTATAAAAGTTCTTTATATATTTGATAATCATTATTGACTTTGCATGATGGCTGCATCTCATCTTGATCCTATCCATCCTATGTTTTATCCAGTAAAAATCGCTGTTAAAGTTCCTTAGATATTCGATAATCAATATTTGCTTTGTATGGTCCAGTCGTTTTGGAGAACATACGTTACATTTATACGTACATACGTATAGTATGTACATATGTATGAAATGGTTTCTTGATACAGAAAATATTTCATTCTCTAAGGTCTGTTGTAGCTAAAAATAATCAAACTTTACAATTTAAATTGAGTTCGAATTATTCGGTAAAAGTAGTGAATGTGATAAAATTATATTAAGAAAATTAATGATAAACGATACCTAAAAAATAAAAATTAACATCAATCATCAAATCATCCATCAACATCTTCAATCAACATACTAAATATTTCAAAAAACCAAAATGACCTCCAAATTAAATGCTCTTCACTTTTAGAATCGAGCCAAACAATTATTTGCGGCTGGCTTTAAGACAGTAGAGGATATTGCCAAAACACGACCAATAAATTTGGTTAAATCAGTGGAACATATGCCCATGAAAATTGCCAAAGAAATTATATCAGCAGCAAAGGTATTTATTACTATTTTTCCAATCTCTACTATTTTTTCTAAATGATAAATTATGAAAAATGATTTATTTTATGCAGATAATTCTAATGAAAAAATTGGATCATTTGGAAGAGGAAACAGAAGCTCTTAAAGTCTGTTTAAGACCCGATAATCTAAACTAGAAGAACAACATGGTTATATATATAGTTTTTTTCATTGTAATTTTTTGTTTTAAATTTTAATTTTGTTTATATTTCGTCATCAGTTTTTTGTTTAATTTATCGTTTTAATTTGTTTAAAATAGTTAATTTTTATTTAATAAATTTAAGAATTCCTTGTTAACAAGAAAACATTGTGTATATACCTGGGGATCATATAAAGCAGAGTTAAGGAGTGAGATCGAAAAAATTTTCGTTAAAACTTTTAACTCAAGTATTATTTGATTTTTTTGGATTAAGTTACCTTTGTAAAACATGTCCTTTATTATGAAAGTCTTATATGAATATATTGTTAATCTAATTAAAATGAGTGACCAGAAGAGAGTAGGATTATTAAACTTGGCCTTACGTTAAATAGTTTCCAATGTTATTTAACAATACCGTTGATAGAAAACCTGTTTAGGTACACACAGAAAAAAAAACAATGTAAAATCAATTGAAATAGAAATAATTTAACTTTTTTCAATTATGACTTTTTAATAGTTGTATAATTTTATATATTATCGAAAGATTCTAATATATACAATATTATTTTACCACAAATGTAAAAATGTTTAATTAAAACTAAATGCAAAAAAATTAATCAATCTTAAATCAACTATGTTCAACGTTAATTTTGCTTCATGTTTTTTTCTGTGTGTAGAAAAAAATAGAAAGCATTTACAAAAGAGTTGGCTGACTGCTTGAACTATTTAGTATGAAAAGTTAAAGCTAATGCAGGTTAATAAACATAAAACGACCAAAAAGTTCCTAAGAATTTTAGACGATTTCTTTTTGCTATATTTTTTTGGACATTGGATTACACTTTGGTTTCTTCCATTTTTTGTGTTCATCCCTTTGTAAAGATTTAAATTTGTTTCGGGTTGTTTTTTGTTTTATAATATAAATTAGATTTTTTATTAATTTTGTATTTTCCTTGATAGATTTCTGAACACCATAATTCTATCGTTTATCAAAAAAATCACTAACCACACTTTCGAAACATTGAAATGAAAAAAATTATATTGATTTTGATCGGACCGAAAAGATCTCTTGGTCATTTTTAATTGTTATGAAATCTATCGATTTAAAACATAAAACTATTTGTTAGAATCGAATTATTCTTATAATATTCTCAAATGACGTGCCAAATTATGTGAGAATCAGTCAATTATTTCTCATAGGTCCCATACAACCCACCTAAAAATAGAAGGGTTGTATGGGAAATCCCACATATACATTAGTATTGTAATAAAAATTGGTTCAATTAGGATAAACAAAAGCAAAAAATGATGAACACAATTTTACGAGAATCGATCCAGAATTTCTTGTAGCTTCCATACATTAAAAAAATATTATGAAATAAATTTTACAAGGTTCGGTCCATAATTTTCTTTTTAAATGTACAAATCCCACATAAATGTTAGTATCATAATAAAATACTATACTTTAAGCATAAATTAGAAAATTAATTTATGCGGGAGTAGTTCATTCATTTTCGGTAGCTACCATTTATAACTAACAATGGAAAGACTATTGTCTTCACCACCGCAAATGGTGAAGAGGGCATATTAATTTTGTCATTCCGTGTGTACCACAAAGAAGGAATCATCTAAGACCGCATAATGTATAAAGATTGTTGCATCAAATCAAATCTGACTATTGTTGAGCGAGCTCAGTGGCCTGAATATTTGCTATAGTCCTGAGAAGTTTCCTATTTAAAACCAGTTCAGTATCGGTTCATTATATTAAAAGATATAAACCGATATCTAAAATTGTCAATTATGAATCGAGAAATTATAAAAAAATTCTAAAGTATTTATTTGTATGTACTTCATTGCCATTCGAATAATTATCAAAATCGGTTTAGTAGAAGAAAAGTTATAGCCAAAATATAAATAATTTTATGACTCATTAAGTGTTCAGTATTTATGAAAAACTTTTACAGAAATCCCTTGATGCTTTAAGCTTCATTTTAATAAAAGATATTAAAAATTGTTTTAATTCATTCTTAATCTCAAGAACACGAATAGTTCTTCTGATTAGAAATTTGGGAAAAAGATTAAAAAAAATTATACTTGTGCTTCATTTTTGTATCCGTACTCCTCTAAATCAACTCACAGGCATAACAGCTGTAAACCTACACAATTCTTATTTGAATATCTCCCAATCGATACAACTTTTGAAGTTAATTTATTTTTTAGTTTTTCTTTAGGCAAACAATTTCTTGACAAACTGTACTTGTTGTCTAAATTTAAACTACATTTTTTTATTTTTTTATCATTTTTATATGATTTTTATTTAGTTTTAATTACATTTCAAGTCTTCTAATTATGAGTGACATTTTTCTTTTGTTTTTATTATTTTTAAATTTTTTAAAAGAAAAAATTCCTATAATTTCTAGTACAAATTAAAAAAATACAGTTCAATATTTTATCATTATTTCGGGTTAATTAGTTTTTGTTTAAATAATTTAATTTAAATCAAGAAGAAAAATAAAATAAAATTTTCAAACTAAAAAAAATAAAACAAAAAATATTTTAAAAAATAAAACATTTAACTTGTTTTTGTAATTATAAACAAAATATCTTTTCATTTTTGTTTTTAAATAAAGACAAATAGAATTTTGTCTTTTCTCTTGTCTTTAACTATCACGAAAATTGAGTATTTGTTTTTGTTTTTGTTTTTGTTTTGTTTTTAATGTAAATTAGAAAAAGAATTATAAACTTAATTTAAATATACTACAATTACAAAAAAGAAACAACTAAATATATGATGATTATTGAGCACACTACATTTAAAAGAGGAAATAGAATAGAATTTAATTTAATTTCCTGCTGCTTTGTATTCCTTTTTTATGCTTTATAATGTTGTAAGAGTCCTGTTCACCAAGTTTTATAAGAGAGCGAAAGTTTAGGTTCTCAGCAGCAGTTTTTTTTTGTATATATTTTTAATAAATATTTGTTGTTTTCTTTTTCATTGCAGGTTTATTTACAGTTGGGAAGGCGATCTGAAAAGAGAAATGAAAGTATAAAATATGTAATCATCTTCCTTGCTGTAGAAAGTATAGCAGGTGAGTCCTTATAAATTTAAGAGGATTAGTTGAAGTTTATTTACATGTTTGAAACTTAAGTTAAGGAGTGAGATCTCAGACATCTTAATCATTTTCATTTTATGATCAATATTAACAAATATGGTATTTTGGAGGGTAAACAATATTTCGATGGACGTTAAAGTATTAACACACCCTTTATCCTATGTCGAAATTTATGCCTTACTTTTCAAAAAGTAGTAATTATACCCCACACCACGGTACATGGTTGTGGCTTGATGCGTCTACATACAGATTAAATATGCCGATCAATTCAGAACCACTTCCTGTAACGATTTGATGATGCCAGTTTGTTTGCTTGACTAGATTTTCATGTAAACGATGTTTATATTTTGAAGAAATTTGGATCATATAAATATTTTGGGTCTAGATCAAAACCTATTGTGATCTGACATTTTGGTCCAATTTTTTAGGTATCTTTTGATTTCTAATAGGATTCTTAGCTTATAAAATTCTCTGATAGAAATATTTTTTTAACTAAGAAGTGATCGAAAACCCAAGTATTATTTGAGTTTTTTGGATCAAGTTGCCTTTGTAAAACGTGTTAGTTGGTAGGAAAGCATTACAGTAGCTTAGTGCTCGGATCATTTGGTATGAAATGTTTAAACATACAATTCTATAAAATGTTCATGACAGGAACTCTGCTCGAAATTTAGAGGCCAAAAACTATCAGTGGTATGTTGTGGTTCGTGTGCTTTATGTGCAATGCCTACCGGTTGTAGACCTCTAGGTAAACATGGGCTGCCACCACGTGATGGTAAAAATGGTCGTTTGATTACACGTGCCGAAGCTGGACGACTGGTGGGTAAACTATTTTTACTTGCTGCTGCATCTGGTACGAAATGTTAAAGCAAATAAAATTTTTAAAACATACAATTCTAAAAAATGTTCATGACAGGAACTCTGCTCGAAATTTAAAGGCCAAAAACAAAGCACGGAATATTGTAACTATTCTTAATATACATAAACAATTTGCAAACATCGATAAATATTTGGCCACATAATGGTTTACGCTACATTTCAGAAAAAAGTATCAAATTTTGTTTAATTCATTCTTAACCTCAAAAACAAAATCAATTTCTTTGGCTGGAATGACATTATAGGAAAAATAGGGAGAAGTAGCGAATAACGGTAAACGATATTTAAAAATAGTGAATGGGAAGTTTCAAAGTCTAAACTTTGGCTCTTCTGAGTGCAGCAAAAGAGGCAAATTATTTGGTGTAAATAAAGATCACATGTGTCTACATATATTTTGGACCAATTTGGCATCATGTTACTATCAAAAGCTCCAAAGTGGTAGCAAAACAATAATTTAGCTTTTCTACAAAAAAAAAAAAAAACTTCAGTCCAACATATCTTCTAGATCTCAGACCAGTAGAAATATCAATTAAATTAAAAAAAAAAAAAACATTCTTAAATTGAACCCCTCCAAATTGGATAATTTAATATATATTAAAATCTGTTCTATTTAACTCCTTCTATCAAAGTCGTCCCTCTGATCCTTGAAAATTATATAAGTAATTTTGTTTAGTAAAATATTTTTATTATAAAAGACGAATTGAATAGATGAACTCATAAGATAAATCGCTTTATTTTTATTGACTTTAATTTCCGCCAAATATTCACCTATTCAATTCACCTTGACATTAATGAAACCTACTTTAGTGTGCTTTTTTTGAATATCGTTTGGAGACAATGTTTGCTCCCTACTTGAGAATTTGACAACAAAACAGATCCATTATATTAGTTTTAGTACTCATAATCATCGTCATAATAATTTGGTGTTATTCTTGAGCCGATGTTGCTGCTGGTTCTGTGATTTGTTTGCGGGGCTGGCGGCGAGATGATCGTGCGCCGGCGGATATCTGTTGATGAAAAATATGAATCACTATTATGATGGGAATTTGTTTGATATTGATGGTGTTGTTGTTGGGATGGATGTTGTGATTGCTGTTGTTGTGGTTGCGGAATTTGATGATAATTTTGTGACTGAAAAGGTGATAAATGTGCGGAAGAGGAGGAAGTAGAAGTAGTAGAAGAAGAAGGTGATTGATTTTTATATACAAATGAATCGGATGATAATAATGAAGAAGAAGAAGGAGAAGATGGTGATGATGGTGATGAGGAGGACATGGAGGAGGAGGAAGAAGTATATGGTAAGTAAATACTCTGATACGGACGGTTGTTATTGTTATTTTCATGATGATGTTGTTGATGATGGTAGTGGTTTGATTGATGCGGCGAAAGCGGTTTAAGCGTTGGATTTAATGCATCATTAAGCGTAACATCGTAATCATTCTCGTATAGCTCATCCAATGTAGCTTTACTAGATGGTTGCGTTTCTGGTCGTGGTTGTGATACTGGTATAGCACTACGTGGTGGCAAAGTGGTACGTGGCCCAGAGTCACGTAACAATGGAGCACCATGTTCAAGAAGATGTACACCGGAATTGGTCGAGAACATATCGATCATACTACTGCTACTACTATCAGTGGTATGTTGTGGTTCGTGTGCTTTATGTGCAATGCCTACCGGTTGTAGACCTCTTGGTAAATATGGGCTGCCACCACGTGATGGTAAAAATGGTCGTTTGACTACACGTACCGAAGCTGGACGACTGGTGGGTAAACTATTTTTACTTGCTGCTGCAGGAGTATCATCTTGTTCCTCGGCTGCTTCAGAATCCACTTCATCACTATTAACTAAAGCTTGGGCGGCGGGACTACGTGAGCGACTGGGAATGCTGCTTAATGGATTTCGCCTACTACTGGCTAGAGAACCTCCTCTTGATCTGCTTAAAGGTTTTTGTTCCACCTCTGGTTCCCCTTCTTCCGTTTCAACTTCTTCAGAGGGTTCGGGCACGCGAGGTTTCTTGACGCCCTTACGTGCTCCAGGTCTAGAGCGCTTAGCAGGACGATCGTCATAATCATCGTCGACAAAATCTACATCAACATCACGTACAGGAGTACGACCACGAGTGCGACCAGTCAATGGATTTCTCCTACGACTTGTACCACGTCTAGAGTAACGGTCATCAGCATCGTAATCGTCTTCATCGGCTGGTAAAGTTTTCTTCTCTGTTACCGGTTTTCTAAGAGTTCTAGTAGGTTTACGAGCCAAAATGCCTCTTTTAGGTGCTGGAGCTTCTTCCTCATCTTCGGCCACATCGTCGGCTACACGTTTTTTACCATGACCACGGTGATTGCGGGTATCTTCGTACTCTTCATCTTCATAATAATCTTCATCTTCAGCATGGGCACTGGCTGGAGGAGCTGATGTAGTGGCGGTTTTTTGTATGGGATATTGGAATTTAGTCTTAGCATTATTAGGTACAGGTCTGGCAATGCGAGGAGGAGCTCTGGGACGAGCATAAACTGAAGAAGGATTTGCTTTGGGTGTTACAAATTCCTCTAAAGGCTTAGGTGTTGTTTTAATTTTGGGTGGGGTATCCTCATCGGCTGCAGCCTCATCTTGATCGGGAATTTGAGATTTTGGCTTTTCATATTCATCTAAATCATCCAAATCGCTGGCTGGTGAAGACGTAGTAGAACGCTTTTCATTAATACGTCTACGACCGTTAGGGCGTCTAGGGGTTTCGGCAGATTCTAGAGGTTCATCTACCACAGCCGGCTTACGACGACCCGTAAAGGGACGATCATCACTAAAACTACGTCTTTCATCAGCTCCAGTACGACCCGCAAATGCTCCTGGCTTACGGCCACCAAGCTTGCGTCTTTCAGCAGCTGCTGCTAAACCAGGTTTACTACGTGTCTTGGAAATAGGACGGCGTTCGGCATCGTAATCATCTTCCGGTTCTACTTCATCACGAACACGATCACGGCCATTAGAACGTCTTGTTATTAATTAAAAAATATTAATAATTAAATTTATTAAAGTTTATTGTATTCCGGGGCTATAAAATACTACCTGGGTTTTTCATCAGCAAACGAACGTTTTTCATCTTCATATTCATCATCATAATCGGCTATTACTGGTTTACGATGACGTGGTCTTTGTTTGCGTCTTCTATTAATACGCTCTTCATAATAATCATCATCATAATCCTCTTCTTCATAATAATAATCATCTACAGGACGACGATTAGAGGGTCTTCTAAGAGGTCTTAAAGGTCTGACAGGACGTCTACGTTGTGTCGGTGGGGGTTCTGTAGTTGTGGTTGTAGTTGAAGTAGTAGTGGTGGCCATATACAAGTCATCATTTCTTAATGGTAGAATTTCAAATAGAAATTTAGCTATTTTGCGAGTGAAATAATTATACTCACCTATTCCAATAGTTTACTGATCCTTCACAATCGACATCGGATACAAAATGACAAATAAATGTTCTCTGATCAAAAGCCGTAAAATTGGCACATAAGAAGTCATGACGTATTCCATAAACGCAATGATGATAAAGCTAAAATATTAACAAATATTTTTTAAAATAATTATTTCCATCATGTGAATTTTATTTCGACATTAATTCCCATTATCATCTACAAAACAATAAACAACTTTTTCTAGGCCAAGATCAAGATAGATTACAATATTTGATCTCTCACGAAAATCCCAGAGAGTAATTGTTAATTTGAATTCATAATTTTGAATTTGTAGATTTTTCGGTTTCAAAAGTTTCAGATTGCATGTTTTCATTTAAAATTTTTGGCAATTTGAGGTTATAATTATAATCGTTTAAGGTTATGTTTAATAAAGACACGATATTTGCAGATCACTTTGAAGAGAGTCTTTAATAAAATTATGTTTCCTAGGAAATTTAGAAGTATTTTCATTTACCTGACATTTATATTCTATAGATGCATAGAAACCATCATGTAAACCGTCGCATTTAAAATGAATTTCATCATCGGCTGGTGTTGAAGCCAAAAAGGGATAACTTGACAAATTATAACTGAAAATACAAAAAAGCGTTTAAAGGTTAAAATAAGAAAGAGAAAATAACTTGTGTAAACATAATGTTACCCTCTCAGTTCTCTTGGTAAATTAGGATCCCAAATGTAATCGATTTGTGGTATACCGGTTAGTCTAGAATCTTTTGTAGAGGTAGTATTCGAGGCAGAGTGTTCGGTCTGGAATGGAAAATAAAAATTATTCTTAAAAATAATATGTAAATTCGAAAAAAATGTTTAATAATATTTAAAAATTTTCTATAAATGTCGATTTTCAAAAATGTTCAATTAGAGCATTTATCATTTTTTTTCTAAAATTTTCATTAAAATTTTTAACCCAAGTATCAAGTTACCTTTGTAAAAACTTTTTAAACAAGTGAATATATAGTTAATCTGATTAAAATAAGTGACCAGAAAAAAGTGCGTATTAAATTTTTTAAATATTTTCAACTAAACCCAAATTGGTCCTACAAAAAGTTGGCCAAGCATTCAAAGGTCCGCTGTAAAACTGTTTCCAGTACCGAGTTAGAAAACCTGCTTTAGGTAGAAGGAAGCCAAACAAAGAGCTTTCAACTCATTTGCTTGGGGAACATCCAGCTTGTGCTCTTCCTATTTAGTGCAAAAAGTTAAAGCTTATGTAGGTTTAAAAACATACAAGGCTCAAAAAGTTCTAGACAGAAACGCCGCAAAAAATTTAGCAGCCAAAAACAAAGCACAGAAACTGAAGTCAAATTTTCTAAATAATGTTCTTACTGCATAATGGATGACAAAACGTATGTTCTGACAGATTTTTCGCGACTTTTTGGTCAAAAATTTTATGTTGCAGATGCTAGAGAGAATGTTAAAGAAAAGCTAAGGATCCGAGAGCAGTGTACATTTCCTTAAAAATATTGGTGTCGCAAGCGATATACAATTGCGGTAGGCCTTCGTTTGTTACTAAGGGCTCTATAAATACCCCTATTTACAGCAAGGACATCGTAAAACTTCATAATTTGTTCACTTATTTTTATGGCCTAACTTGACATCCTGTCACTATGTTAATCAAGCCCTTGAGTGGTACTAGAACAATAATGTGGTATTTGTACCAAAGAGGCAAATCCTCCAAATTGCCAAGAGCTAAGGCCAGTGGACAGATATTTCTTAAATCATAAATTGATCGTAATTAAACATTTTGCTTAAATTATTTTTTAATAAAAAGTTTATCATCAATTTTGATAAAATAAAAAATTGATCATCATTTTTTTCATCGAATATTTATCTTAAATTTAATAAAATTTTCTTTAAATTGTAAATTGATCGCAATTTTTCCCAAAATCGAAATTTCATCTTAAATTTTCTTTAAAATGACAAATTTACTGAAAATTTCGATTCATTAACAAAATTGATCGTAGATTTTCTTAAATTTGAAAACTGAACGGGAATTTTATTTTAATGAAAAATTTATTCTAAATTTTCTTTTAATAGAAATGTGATCTTAAATTTACTTTAAATGGAAAATTGATCTCAAATTTTTTTTAAATCGCAAATTGATCGTCAAATTTATTTAAATTGAAAATATTAATTTTATTTTTTTTTAATAAAATTTGATCATTAATTTTCCTTTAATTAAAGACTGATCTTTTATTTTATAAAAAATTTATTTTGAATCGAAAATTTTTCTTAAATTATTTTTTAATAAAAAAATTGTTCATCAATTTTGCTAAAGTAAAAAATTGATCACAATTTTTTTTCGTCGAAAATTTATCGTAAATTTAATAAAATTTTCTTTAAATTGTAAACTGATCATAATTTTTCCCTAAATCAAAATTTGATCTTAAATTTTCTTTATATCGAAAATTTATTGCAAATTTTCTTTAAAACGAAAGTTTACCGTAAATTTCGTTTTATTAAAAAAAATTTATCGTAATTTTTTTTTAAATGGAAAATTGATTGTAAATTTTCTTTTAATAGAAATGTGATCTTAAATTCTCATTAAATGGAAAATTGATCTTAAATTTTGTTCAAATCGAAAATTGATCGTAAAATTTATTTAAATTGAAAATATTAACTTTATTTTTTTAATTGAAAATTGATCGATAATTTTTCTTAAATTAAAAACTGATTGTAATTTTTATTAAAATTTTATTTTGAATCGAAAATTTATTGCAAACTTTCTTCGAAACAAAAATTGGTCGTAATTTTTTTTGAATCATATTTTTTGAATCGAATTTTTTGAAACATTTTTTAAACTGATTTAATAAAATTTTCTATTAAACGCACTCACGTAATAATTTTTTAATTAAAAGAATTTTTCTATTTTGTGTAACAAAAGTCAATGACTTCAGAAAGAAAGAAAAAAACTTTAAACTAAGAATTAATAGAGACAACAACTGTGAAAATAACGCCGCTACGTGCAGAGGTTTTATAATGAATTTTACTTTCGCCTCGAAATCATTTTTTTTCGAATATTTTCATGAACCTTTTATGAACATAAACACCGAATTCACTATGGGACACCTTAAAGTAAACAAATCCGTAAAAGGTTATGTATGTAAGTGGAACAAACAAATTATGATTAAAAAATAATAATTAAATAAAAAGAAGAGAATCACAAATTATTTGAGAGACAGAATTTAAGTCAAAAACATTAACAGTCAAAAACACTTTTCATCATAAATTTAAGTGAATTGATCAAATTTTCTTGAAAGTCTTTAGTGGAAACAGATTCATACCTCGTCACTCATTTTTATCAAAACTCATAACAAGTCAACAATAATAATTCGTTTAACAAGATTTTAACTTTAATTCACAAAAATATTCAAATTTAAAACGTGTGTTATGATTAATTCGATCTCACTCTTTATTTAAATTTTGACATAAGATTATTTGTATTATTTACCTTTTCCTCTTTTGCCTCAACTACTGTTTCCCCTTCCGCTGTTGCAGCAGAGACATCATCTGATTTTGTTGTTGCTGTTGTTGATTTAGTTTTTGGTGTAGTGGCAATGGAAACTTTTTTAAATGGTGCCGCAGCATCAACATTTACTATGACTAAAACTAAAAAAGCTGTAAATAAAAAATAATAACAAATATTAAAGACTTTAATACAAGACAACATTAAGAGAAACATAATTAATATTAAAAGATCGACGAGAACCATTAATTAAAGTTAGAGGTTATAAAAAGACGACAAAAAAAACGCTAAATAAATGAGTTAGATTGAAATAAAACATTAATTCCAATAATATATTTAAAATGAAAGATTTCAAATTAAAAACATGATATTGAACTTGACTTGTAACCATTAAGCGTTAAATCATTTTATTAACGGTTTCTTCCTCAGTTTTTGAAATTAAATAAAAATCTATTTCATCTTTCACAAAAACCCCCACAATTATTTTTTAACTTTAAAATTTCAAAACATTTTAAAATGTTAAACGCTCTAACATTTTTTCAAGTGATAATGCAAAGCGAACTAAAATTAAAATCGAAAAATTTTAGTGAATTTTCTATGAAATTAAAATTTGTAAGAATATTTTCTATTAATTAAAAATTTTCTTTAAGTCCATTTTCTTTAAGTTTATTGTAATTAAAATCCAAAAATTTTATTAAAATTAGTTTTAAATCAAAATTCTGAATATTTATGTAAATTGTAAATTTACATAGATAAATTTATTGTAAATTTTCTATTAAAAGAATTAAAGAAAATTTATCGTAAATTTTCTTTTATTCGAAAATTTATTAAAAATTTTCTATAAAACGAAAATTCATCGTAAATTTTCTATTAAACGAAAAATTTATCGTAAATTTTCTTTTAAATGAAAATTTATCGTAAATTTTCTATTAAACGAAAATTTATCGTAAATTTTCTATTAAACGAAAATTTATCGTAAATTTTCTATTAAACGAAAATTTATCGTAAATTTTCTATTAAACGAAAATTTATCGTAAATTTTCTATTAAACGAAAATTTATCGTAAATTTTCTATTAAACGAAAATTTATCGTAAATTTTCTATTAAACGAAAATTCATCGTAAATTTTCTATAAATCTAAAATTTATCGTAAATTTCCTATTATACGAAAATTTATCGTAAATTTCCTATTAAACGAAAATTTATCGTAAACTTCCTATTAAACAAATTTATTGTAAATTTTCTATTAAACGAAAATTCATCGTAAATTTTCTATTAAACGAAATTTCCTATTAAACGATAATTTGTCATAGATTTCCTATAAATTTATCGTAAATTGTCCTTTAAATATAAATTTTATCGTAAATTTCCTATTAAGCGAAATTTTATCGTAAATTTCCTATTAAGCGAAAATTTATCGTAAATTTTCTATTAAACGAAAATTTATCGTAAACTTTCTATTAAACGAAAATATATCGTAAACTTTCTATTAAACGAAAATATATCGTAAATTTTCTATAAATCTAAATTAAATTTTATTAAATTTATTAAAAATTTATCGTAAATTTTCTATTAAGCGAAAATTTATTGTAAATTTTCTATTAAACGAAAAATTTATCGTAAATTTTCTATTAAACGAAAATTTATCGTAAATTGCCTATTAAACGAAAATTTATCGTAAATTTCCTATTAAACAAATTAATAGATTTCCTATAAATTTATCGTAAATTGTCCTATAAATATAAATTTTATCGTAAATTTCCTATTAAGCGAAAATTTATCGTAAATTTCCTATTAAGCGAAAATGTATCGTAAACTGTCCTATAACTAGAAATTTTATCGTAAATTTCCTATTAAGCGAAAATTTATCGTAAATTTGCTATAAATCTAAAATTTATCGCAAATTTCCTGTAAATTTAATTTTCTACAAATCGAAAATTTATCACAAATTTTCTATAAATCAAAAATTTTCCATAAATAAAAATTTATCGTAAAATTCCCTTAAATTTACCATAATTTTTCTATAAATTTATCGTAAATTTTCCTTAAATTATCGTAAATGTTTATATAAATTTATTGTACATTTTCTATAAATCGAAAACTGATTACAAAATGTCAGTAAATCGAAATTTTATCGTAAAATTTCGTTAAATCAAAAATTTAAGATTTTTTTTAAACAAATATTTATGGTAAATTTTCTACAAATCGAAAATTGTTCGTTAATTTTTTTTTGGACATAAATTTCATCCCAAATTTTCTAAATTGAAATTTTGTTCCAAATTTTCTGAACCATAATTTTGTCACAAAATTCCTTTAAATAAACATTTTTTAAATTGAAAATTTATTATAAGTTTTAAATCGAATTGATCGGAATTTATCTCTCATAAAAATGTTATCTAAATTTTCTTTCCATGAAACGAAATTTGTCCCAAATTTTCTTTGAATCAAAATTTTGTCCCAAATTTTCTTTGAACCAAAATGTTGTCTTTTAATAAAAATTTGTTCTCTTTTTTTACTCTAAAATAGAAATCTCCAATTTATATCTAAATCAAATTATCAAAAATACCTGCAGTTATAAACGTCCATCGTTTAACATACTTCATTGTTGACAAACCCTCCTGTTAAGAGTAGTAAACGCAAAAAATCTGAAAAGATAAATTATAAAATAAATTTGTTAATAAATTGACAATAAATTTCAATTTTGTTTAAATAATTTTGAGGTTAATTTCACTAACGGATTTTCTGTTAAACACCCACTATAAGAAGTACATAAATAAAGTGAATAAATCGTTAACTGTAATTATGTTTATTAAATTATTGTCGGTATGAAAAAAATCGTAATTTTTAAAAGTCAATGATCTTTAAATATTCTGTTTTCAAAATTTTAATATTTTAAGTTTTTTATTAGTTTAAATGAAGGTGTCGACTGAAATTATTGTTTGTTTCTTTGTGTTTTTTTGGCAATAATTTATATGGAATCTTTTATGAGATTTCAATGTACAATTAACCCATTAAAAGCGAAGAACGAACAGATTTGGCTAAATGTTTATTCAAGCCTTTTCCTGATATATTGTTCTGAGATGAAGCATATTCTGGTACATTCGTCCAACATCGATCGAAGGAAATAGTAGTTAGAAGAGATAAGTTCTAGGTTATAAAGTGGGTGAGTCAAAATATGTCAACCACTGTTTTTTAAATAGTTTTTTAAAGGTCTTTCGAGTGTTGATTTTGTGACTGCATATTTGGTAAAATATTTTTTTTGTTCATATTTCGTTGTTTGCTCTCCATTAACAAATCTTCGGTATAAATCCCCTCTGTTAGTCTGACTCGATTTAATAATTTCATAATATAAACCACTATTTTGATCGCTCCAAATTCAAAAAATTCCTCAATTTTAACCATTTTCGATTGACATGGATTCTCCTGGTCTTATACGTCAAATCAACACTTTTAAATCGAGTAAATCGTCATTAACAATTTTTTGCAATGGCGTTTTTTAACCTTAAACTTTCACCAATAATCGATAACTTTCAGTAGCCATTTCTCAAGGCGAAAGACGGATTTGGGGCCTTTCTGCGAAATCTGGTTTGTAAGCGCAAAATTCGACATAATTTTTGTGATTGAAAAAAACTATATTTAGACCAAAACCAAATTCGACATAATTGTAGGGCTTGGCTTGGCTTTGGCCGTTGTTTAATTATAAAGCTTGTTTTCAATTGGGTAGCTCCGAAGTGGTACCAAGCCTAAAGCAAGTTGTTTGGTACCAAGAAAATATAATTGTGGTTCTTGTGAAAATAAGTTCTTAATAATAAGAGCTTTTAGATGAAGATCGACAAACTAGTTCTGTCCTACTTTTGGCAATATATTAAAGAGTGGTCAGCGCTAAGTCCGGACTTAGTCAAGGGCTTTCACAATCTAATCTGTGATTGTTCGTTTGTTTGGGGTTTATAGACAGTTATATAACTGGTTTTATCACAATTCTCTAGAAAAAATACCAATATCTCCAGAAGAAATATATATAGGACTATAATTGCGAGAGTTTTAAAGTTTTTTTTTTTTCAAAAATGTTTCTGTTGAACTAATCAACTGGAAAAAATATAGGGATTATAGGATCAGCGCAAAATTTACCCTTATTATTTGTCTAAAGAATAATTGTTGGAAGGCAGTTATAATATAAACCTTGAATACGTGTCGTTACAGAAAAATGTATGACAGATAAGACATAGAAACATTAATTCTGTTGGGCCACTTTTGCTGGTCTCAAACAACGATACAAAAAAGTATCTTTTAGAAATAATCTATAATTTTTGATCTATTAAATATATGTTATTAAAATTTCACATGGTTAGAATTGAGGTATTTTTAGTTGGGAGAAGAGGAGGTCCCTTTCTGGTCAAGAGCGTAGATGGTAACCCTCTAAAGATGGCCACCTCGGTGGATGTAGAAAATAAAGAAACTAAAAATGAATAAACAATTTTTGACTTGAATATCTATGATACTACAAGAGGTAACATGTAAAAAATAACATAGTTAAGATGGCTAAATTTGGAGGTTCACTGAATACGCCTCCTACTATATCTCGAAAACACGTCAGCTCTATTGACGCGAAATTTCATTAAGATACCTCTAAAAGTTCAAAAGTCACAGAATTATTTCCAAAAATCGTTTTCAAGCCACTGTGCGATAAAAATTAAGGAAAATTGCATTGAGTTCGAATCGTAAGATGGTCTTATTTTAATCGGCTGAAAATTTTATATAATCGCTATAAACTTTATGGAGTCTTAGTCTTTATTAATGTCAACCAGATTTAACTACTTGTTTATTATTAAATAAATATTGCGAATTTAAATCTGTGTACATACTTTTAACACAGACTGTTGCTACTAAAAAAACCTAATAAAATATATCCTCCACAAAAAATTGCTTGCTCATAGTTGTCTGGAAAAAACTTAAAGTCATTTTCTTTAAAAAGACTCTTAAATGTAAAGACTCGTAGGGCCTTTAAACAAATGGGTTAAAAAACTTCTTCAAGTGTTCAGTTCTTCAAGTTTGAGTTCTTAAAGTGGCACTTTTTTTGGTTAATTCAGTTTTTTCGCAGTTTTATTTATTTATTATTTTTTATTATTTAATTTATTATTTTTTGTTATTCGTCAAGTTTTTTATTTATTTATTTTTATTTATTTATTTTTTTTGTAAGTTAATGTTTTGCATCTTTAATGAGTTTTTAATTTTAAATTTTCATCAGGTTTTTCTGCTTATTTTCTGCTGTTATTTGGTTTATTTAACATTTAAGGTAATTTTTTGTGATTTTTTTTTTTGTTGCATTAAAACCGCAAAACAAATTATACAATTTTGTGGAATTATTATCTTTTTCTTTGTTTCGTTTAAAAAGAATCACAAATAAACAAAATAAAAAGGCAAATAAAGAACTTTATTAAAAATTTAAAATTTATTTTAGTGTTTTATGACTCATAGTAAACGTGAAAGGGAGGAATTTTGTAATAGTTTCGTAAAATCGTGTTTCAGAGATTTGCTTTAAATTAAGACATTCACTTTTTGTCATGTTTTCTTAAAGAGAAAGACTCGAAACTTTGTGATTTATTAAAATGCATTTGTGGTAAAAAATCTTGGGATAATATTAAATATCAAAAGAATTTCCGACAAAAATTAAACTCTTCCGTGTTTGAAATTAAATTTGACAAAAAAAAAATTATACCCTGTTCCGAAGTGAAAATGATTAAAGTAAAAGCGTTATGAATTAAAAAAATTTATGGTAGTCATAAGGAACTTCGTCTGGACTATATGGCGGGAAGGCCAAAACAGTTTTCCAAATAGATTATATCGCCATGCTTCTTCTTCATTGAATGCTCTCTTCACAAGAATCAATTGTCCTTAGTTTAGATCAAATGGATTCTACCACAAAAAAACCTTATGCAGTTTCGAAGTTAGATGGATTAAACCAATTTCTGATACTCTGTTCTAAAATGAAGACTATCCAGTTAGAGCGTCCTACATCAAAGGGAATAAATGGTAGTCAGAAAGGTCAAAGTTTAGGCTATAAGACAGGTGAGCGAAATCTTTCAATCCACTGGTTTTCAAATAGTTTTTAACCAATCTTGCAACTGGTGCCTGGGAGTTACAATGATGAAAGTTTAAAGTCTCGCGTCTGGTAGTTTTTTGTTGATTGCACCTCTTCAAATGAGTCAATTGTCTTCGGTTTGTGCAATAATAAAAAGCCTTACGATTTGAGGTTAAGAATGGATCAATCAAATTTCTAGTACCCTGTTCTAAATTAAGCCTAATTCAGTATAAACGTCCATCATCAATATAACTAAGTGGTTGCAGAAGATGAATGAGCCAAAGTTTTCCAAAAAGTTTCTGAAGATCTTGTCAATTGTGACTGAGAGTAAAGTGATGAACGAATAAAGGGCTTTGGTAAAAATCCTTTCTGATCGCCAGATACGATTGTTTTTTTTTCATCTTTTTAGTATTCATCACCAGTAACAATAATGATTAAATGATTAAAACTTCTTGTGTGATGTCCAAGATTTTCTTAAGTTTTACAATAATTTTCGTTAAGTTATGTTCGCAATTCTTCTTTGCCGAATGAGCAGGCCTCAAATGTTATGTAATCCAATTTCCTGGATTTAAATGTATCCCACTGGTTTTAAACTTCTTTTGTGATGACCAATGTTAGCCGGACTATTTGTTACGAATACTTAAAACTATTGGAGTTTTAAAAACATACAAGACTCAAAAACTTCCCTATAGGAACATTGCTAAAAAATTAGGAGCAAAATACAAAGCACGGAAATTGAAATCAAGTGCTCGAGGGAATGAATAAGACTTCATAATGTGTGCACCTGACTTGGCATCCCGTCTCTATGGTAAACATGCCATTAAACAAGATCAATAATATGGTTTTTGTATCAAGAGAGTCTAATACTCCAAACTGCCTGTAGCTAAGTTTAGTGTAGTGGAGAATTCAGGCAAAAAAGGTGTCCAAAAGTGTGGTGGATATAAACGGATATGGGTTACCATATGCACTATGGAAGCTTTTCTTTTCAATATAAGTTCTTTTTAACAATTCGATCTCACTTCTAAGTTACAGAAAGTTATTCCGAAATGCTACGTATACTTTTAAGTTAAGGGTATAAATAATATGCAGTTGCATTTGTAAGCATTTAAATAATGACTGGGTCGCTTAGATATCCGCTTCGAAGGACCAACATTAATTTATAACTTTATACAACAAACGTAAAAAAGAAATCTGAATTTTTATTTGCTGCAAAATATGTATGAGAAATTTATAATATCAATTAACAATCTTTGGAATTTCAAAATTATATCACACTTTTTTTTAAATTAAAAAAAAAATCAACATCCGTTTTTATTATAATGAAATTCGTTGCGAATAAAGTAGTTTTTTTTTCAAAATTATTGAACGAAAAAAATATATAAATTTGTCTTTGAGTTTGTATAACAAGTTCAGTGGTAATAATAATTATTTCTTTTATTGAATTTTACTAAACTGTTATACAAAAGTATAATGTTATAATAGTAATGACTATGAGCTCAATTAAATAAAAAACATATCTAAACAAACAATAAATGAATAATTTTATTTACTTTAATTATGGCCAATAATTATTGTTATATAATCAATATTGATTGAAATTAAATAATATTGATACTTTTTTATTATAAAAAAAATATACTGAAAATATAAAATAATTAAATAACAAGTAAGAATGTTATATTCGGCTATGCCGAATCTTCAATACCCTGCACAACAAATGAGTGTGAAGTAAATACGTTATGTTTCTTACATACACTCACAAACGTACGTATTATATAAACGTTTTCCGTAAATATAAAACAGGAACACTAAATGAGTCATAAAATTAGTTATAATTTAAGTTATAACTTTTTTATACTGAACCGATTTTGATAATTTTCGGAATTGTAATGAGGCACATATAACTTATTGTCACGGCAAATTCCATTCTAATTTTTCGACTTATAATTTATAATATTAAGAAAGTTCTTCGCCTGAACTTGAACTTGGAAGCTGCCTCAGATATCGGTCTATATCTTTTAATAAACTAAACCCATTTTGCTAGTTTTAAATAGCAAAATTCTTAGGACAAATTTTGTGTCAACAACAGACAGACAGACGGACATAGCTAAATCAACTCAGATTTTGATTTGATGCAAGATTATATAAACCATATGAGATCTGAGACGATTCTTTCTTAGCGTTACACATGAAATGACAAAGTTAGTTCACTACTTGTGGTGGTGGAGGGTTAAAAAAATATTATTGACATCGTGTTACATCGTTTAAAGAAAATCACTTTAATTACATTTTTAAACACTTTCATTTACTTTGTATTTAAATTATACAAACAAAGAGAAGAAGAAGAAAAATGTTTCCAAATATTTAATTCAAATTTAGACAATACAATGCCAAAATAATTATGAAATTTTCATTGCACGAAATTCAATTCGTATAATTTTCTTTGTATTTTGGAAGGTTTTTGTTATATTTACAAATGGATGGATGGACGGATGGACGCATGGTTGAAGGTGGTTTTTGAACTTTGAATGAAATTATGGAATATTATAACCTTGTTAAATTTAGTTTATTTAATTTGTTATTTTTCATTGCTCATTTGCAGCAAAATGGTCATAACTCAAAATATCATCTTCTTTTCAGGAGACGTATTTTTTTATCTGAAATAAATTTCTTAAAAATCCGGAATAAAGACTTGAAATATGGTTAGTTTATTTTATTGGAATATTATAATACACAATATCTAATGAGGACCTGATTCAAGACGTTATTTTCCAACAATAGACAATTAATTATGTCATTTCTCACAATTCTGGTTGATATGTGAGCGTCTTAGAAATTTATCATACATTAAGTCGAAACTTAATTTTTTTTGAGTTATGACGACCTTTCACCAACTGAGCGATATGGGCAAAATCTAATGTTTTAAGGAAAATAATTATTTTTATATTCAGTTCGATCCAAATAAAAAATTGTTGTTTGATTCCACATCTTTAAAGATTAATTATTCTCGCCCATAAATAACATTTGGTACAATAACCGAGATCTAGCAGCCCTACATTTTCACCAACTGCAACTGAAAAAATTTCTAAACTATTTCTTAAAGAAATTTGATTAAAACTTTTCTGACTCGATATTGCTATCAATGGGCTTAGTTCATTCTAAAGATTTTAAATTTTCGTAGGGTTCTAAATATTATGTGGACATTTGTCTATTTCCTAATTAAGACCCCTCTGATTTTGTTCATAAAATTGATAACTAGTTAACGAAAGACCTAACAAAATCAAAAACTATTTGACGAAAAACTTTTTAATTTTTTACCAATTTTTTGTAGAATCAATAAGGATTTTGAAGTTCCGGTGATGAGTTATTATGAGCGTTTTAATCGATCGATCTCTTCAAATGAGGACCAATATTTTTACCAATAAATTTAGTTTTTTCTATAGATTTTAAGTTGTTTATCTCCGACTTAAAAGTCCTCTAATTCTGTTAAATAAAATCTAAAACTATTTGAAGAATGACCAATAAATCTGTTACCCCTCTTCTGTAGAATCGTAAAGGATTATGATGTTTCGGTAAGAGTTATCTAGATAAATATTATGTCATTGTGTTTGTTTCGAGCGATTTCTTGATTTAAACAAATCGAATGTCTTCAGTATAGATCCCCTATGATTTTCGAATTCGATTTCAACGCCTCTTAAATAAAACACCATGCCAAATAGATGTTATTTTCGATTAAAAAAATCAAAAAACGTTCTGAAAATTTTGGAACGTTTATTGATTTTTTTAATCAAAAGCCGATTCTAGATTTTTCGTAAATCGAAAAAAATTTTGTCGAGATCTTTCTTTAAGTCGAAAATTTATCGTAAATGATATTAATATCGAAAATCGGCCGTAAATCGAAAACTTGTCATTAGTTGAAAATTTATCGCATTTTTCTTTAATTAAAAATCGTAATTTAAATCGAAAATCTACAGAATTTTTCTTTAAATCGAAAATTTACAAAAAATTTTCGTTTATAGAAATTTTCTTTAAATCAAAAATTAACAAAAATTTTCGTTTAATCGAATATTCAGCAAAATTTGAGTGGAAAATTTATTCAAGTTCTTTACTCCAAATTTTTCGAAATTTACTTTAATTAAAATTTTTTTCGTTATTTTTTTTTGGAATCGAAATTTTATTGTAAATTTTCTTTAAATCGAAAAGTTATAGAAACTTTCTTAAGATATATTTTTTAACGTTAATTTTATCGTAGTTTTTGTTTAAATCGAAAATATATCGTAAATTTTCTTTAATCGAAAATGTAGCGTAAAATTTCCTTAATCGAACATTTATCGTAATTTTTATCAATAAAAAATTTATTTGATTAAATTTTCTTTAATCGAAATTTTATCGTAAATTTTCCTTAATCGAAATTTTATCGCAAATTTTCTATAATTGAAAATTTATTATAAATTTTCTTTAATTGAAAATGTATCGTAAATTTTCTTTAAATCGAATATTCATCGTAAATTTTCTATAAATCGAAAATTTATCGTAAATTTTCTTTAAATCGAAAATTTATCGTAAATTTTCTTTAAATCGAAAATTCATCGTAAATTTTCTTTCAATCGAAAATTTATCGAAAATTTTCTTTGATTTGAAAATTTATCAAAAATTTTCTTTGATTTGAAAATTTAACGAAAATTTTCTTTGATTTGAAAATTTATCGAAAATTTTCTTTAAATTGAAAATTTATCGAAAATTTTCTTTAAATTGAAAATTTATCGAAAATTTTCTTTAAATCGGAAATTTATCGAAAATTTTCTTTAAATCGAAAATTTATCGATTTTTTTTTTTAATCCAAAATTTGTCGTAAATTATCGTTAATTCGAAAATTTACCGTAAATTTTCTTTAAATCAAAAATTTATCGTAAATTTTCCCTAAATCAAAAATTTATCGTAAATTTTCTTAAATCAAAAATTTATCGTAAATTTTCCTTAAATCAAAAATTTGTCGTAAATCTTCTTTAAATCGAAAATTTATCGTAAATTTTCTTCCAATCAAAATTTTTTTTGTAAATTTTCTTTAAGTCAAAACAAAGTCATAACTGCCAAAACATTTCAAAGTCATAATATTTTATACAAAAAGATAATATCGCCTACACATTAAATTAACACCCTTTAAAAAATGCTCACACACCTTAAATCGTCGCAAGATAGAAATCTCAGAAATAATTTATAATTCAAATAAAAATCAAATGTTTTTATTTAAATTTAATCCAAAACTCTGTTTAAATTCATCTCAACGTATATTTTATAAAAAAAGTGATAACAAAATGTATAAAATGAACTGATTTGATCTGTTAAACTTTTCAAATCGAAACTAATTGTTAATTGTAAATAATCACAAAATTGTATTATTTATAAATTTTCTATATATTTTTTTAATTTTTACAACAATTTTAGATCTTTTTTTTTAGTTTTTGGCATTGTTTTTCTTGAATCAGTGTGTACACTTACACAAACAATTTATTGGCCCAGTTTAATTTAACGCATTAAAATGCCGTTACAATTTCAGTCATACCAACTTTTATTTATTTTTTTGTTTTTGTTTTAAACGATTTTTAACGGAAAACATTTGTAATTTTGTATTTGGTCAAAATCATAGACAACTTTCTGTCCGACTTTATGTGTGTGTATCCGTGTGTCTGACTTGGAGGGTTTGGTGTCTGGAGTTTTGTTTATGAAAAAATGTTGGTTTGAATTTGGGCCAAAATAAATTTAAAAGTATTGAAATTAATCGAAATGTATCTTTAAATTAAAAATTTATTTATTAAAAATTTTCTTTAAATCAGAAATTTGTCGAAAATTTTCTTTGAATCAAAATACTTTCTGTAAAAAAATCGCAAATTTATCGTAAATTTTCGATAAATCGAAAATTTATCGTAAATTTTCTATAAATCGAAAATTTATCGTAAATTTTCTATAAATCGAAAATTTATCGTAAATTTTCTATAAATCGAAAATTTATCGTAAATTTTCTATAAATCGAAAATTTATCGTAAATTTTCTATAAATCGAAAATTTATCGTAAATTTTCTATAAATCGAAAATTTATCGTAAATTTTCTATAAATCGAAAATTTATCGTAAATTTTCTATAAATCGAAAATTTATCGTAAATTTTCTATAAATCGAAAATTTATCGTAAATTTTCTATAAATCGAAAATTTATCGTAAATTTTCTATAAATCGAAAATTTATCGTAAATTTTCTATAAATCGAAAATTTATCGTAAATTTTCTATAAATCGAAAATTTATCGTAAATTTTCTATAAATCGAAAATTTATCGTAAATTTTCTATAAATCGAAAATTTATCGTAAATTTTCTATAAATCAAAAATTTATCGTAAATTTTCTATAAATCAAAAATTTATCGTAAATTTTCTATAAATCGAAAATTTATCGTAAATTTTCTATAAATCGAAAATTTATCGTAAATTTTCTATAAATCGAAAATTTATCGTAAATTTTCTATAAATCGAAAATTTATCGTAAATTTTCTATAAATCGAAAATTTATCGTAAATTTTCTATAAATCGAAAATTTATCGTAAATTTTCTATAAATCGAAAATTTATCGTAAATTTTCTATAAATCGAAAATTTATCGTAAATTTTCTATAAATCGAAAATTTATCGTAAATTTTCTATAAATCGAAAATTTATCGTAAATTTTCTATAAATCGAAAATTTATCGTAAATTTTCTATAAATCGAAAATTTATCGTAAATTTTCTATAAATCGAAAATTTATCGTAAATTTTCTACTAATTATAATTTGACCGTAAATTTCTGTGTTATGTATTTAAGAACAACTTTTTTATATTGAAGTTTTGGCATTTGGCACGTACTATTATTTTGGCCCAAGGATGATGAAATTGCTTATGATGGTCGGCCCATCAGTTTATATAGACCTCATATAAAAGTCCCCCCGGAATGCGGTTGTTGTTCAATAAAATTCTTGAATTCAAAACGATTTTCACCAAGTTTTGTCAAAGGTCCATACAACTACACTTCCAAATATCACTTTAAAACTCATAAATCGAACATATATGTGGTTATTGTAACAATATGTAGTCAAATTAAGATAAATTTAAGCCAAAATCGATGTACCAAATTATACGATGCGTAATAGTTTCTAGCTCGTATAAATTGGACATAAATGTTAGTATCATAATATATTGCACACATAAGCATAAATAAGAAAAGCAAATTTTGCGAGGGCCGTTATAAAATTCTTGGTAGCAGTCATTAAATTACATTTTTACTTGTTTAAAATTGTATTAAGGACTTTTATTATTAAATGACTCCTCTGTTTTTTCTTAGAATAAAAAAGATTTATACTTTTGCTTGAAATTCAACCTTAATTAAGCTTCCTCTAGTCAGATTTAGTTTTAGCGGAATTTTCTGTTAAAATTTAGCTTGACATTTAAAGGCCCTTTTTGAGAAAAAACAGGTTTTGTTTCAACTTATTTGCAATAAAATCTCATTAATTTATTGATATTTTTTCCAAAGAATTGAGATTTTATTTCTTAACTAAAATAAATAAAACTTCAAACGAATAAATAAAAAAAGTCATTTAAACATTTAAACTAAAAAATTCGTAAAAAAATATTTTTAAATTTCATAAATTTTGTTTCTAAATTTCAATTAAGTTAATTAATTATACATTCAAATTAATTAATTTTTAATTTAAACAAATAACTTTTAGAGAAAAAAACGTTGTATTTGATCGCTCTACAATAACAACAACAATATACAATAATGACATTAATAAGTAAAATTTGAATAAATAAATTTATTACAAATTATGACGTACGAACAACAAACAGCAACAAATTACTTTCGGTTTCATTTGAATTTTTTAATAAAGATTTTGAAAAAAAACCGGTAGTAATTCTTGATTAAAACCGACAATATAATACCCTAAACACTGAATGCAGGAATGAACAATTATGGATCGATTCTCGTATTTTCATTAGACTCACAAAAATTTATGTCATTAGAGTTGATTTACGTAAGTAGGGATTTATGAGGGTTATAGGAAATTATGGGTCTATTTTTTGATACCCTACACCGCCATAGGTGGTGGGGGTATTATGCGTTTGTGCAAGTGTTTGTAACGGACAGAAAAAATAGTCCTACCGGTATAACAGTATACCGTTCGATATTGAATCACTTCCTAAGCTTGTCCGTCCATGTTTGTTTGCAAAGTTCAGGTCGCAGTTTTGAAGATATCTTAATGAAATTATTTTGACCCATGGACGATGATATTATAGGTCCCATATAAATGTTCCACCGAAATGGATTTTAGTTCATAAAATTCCTAATTATAAAGCGATTTTAATTAAATAATATGTCTTATTATATTCTACAACAATGTGCCAAATTATACGAGGATCGGTTCATTATTTCTCAAAAGTCTGATACTACCACCCTTCCAGAAATCACTTTGAAACTTCTTTGAATCCTCCATAAAATCCTTTTAAAACGTATAAATTTTACATCAGTGTTAGTATCATAATAATTTAGTACATACATAAGCATAAATAAGAAAAGCATTTACGAGGTCCGTTCCTAAATTTTTCGTAGCTGTCATTTATAAGCAACAATGTGGTGTAGGGTATTACATAGTCGGTTTTGACATGTGGATTGAAACTTAAAATCTTCATACTTGTGAGTTTCATGATCTTAGAATCATATTCTGCGAGGACTTTTGTATAGGAGTTACCTGAAATATCGAATTAATGACCATTTACAATGAGTGGTTTTATCAAAACATCTTAAAAATTTCGACCTGTGAAGTTGTCAGAGCGTTTCCATGCACAACCAGCCGGTCAGACGGACATCATTAAATCAACTCAGAAAGTAATGCTAAATCGATCGGTACTCTTAAATGTGTGTCAATTTTGATGACCTTAAAAATCATGGAGTCTGTTATGTATATTTTATTTTGGAAATCCTTTTCTGTAAAGCGCTTCAAAAATCGAATCTATGTTGGGTGGTCTGTTTTTGAGTTTGTAGACAGTTATGTGTGCGATATAATCAAATATGGATCGATAGTTTTGAAAGTTGTGTCAAACATTAATTCCTTCTCAGAATTTTTAGTGCCGGATTTTATTAAAATAGTTAAATATTATAAGCATAAAATCCTTATGCGAAAACGGGACTTCTATGGAACCTTCATCAATAATCATATAGTCAAATATGAATCGATATTTATGACAATGGAAATATAGTGCAAATAATTCAATATTAATTTATAATTTAAAAAATCTATTTTATTGAAATATTTAGTTCCTTATATATGTTCCTTAATACGGATAAAGATCCTTATATGATCTATTGAAAAATATGGACCCATGTTCTTGAAATTTGTTATACATTTCCCGAGAAGTGAATAAGAATCAAATTTAATGGAAATATTTTCATATTTAGGAGCTTTATCAGCATAAAACCCAATATCGAAAAGGGTCGATATATGCTCGATACTAACAGAAATGAATCGATATTTGAAAATTTTGTAAGACATATTCATTGCAACTACAAAAAGTATTGGGCCAATAATGATTGAACCATGTTTAATATTTTAGTATTTTATAAGCTTTAGTCCTGGACAGAGATCTGTATGTGAGTGTATTAGAATTGGATCAAATAATTGTTCCAGTTTAATCCAATTATTTTCCAAAATTAATGTGTGTGACAAATTTCAAAAAGTTATCCAATATTCTGTCGTATCAAGATTTTATATAATTTTTCCTATAACTCCTTTTTTTACTGAACCAATTTTGGTCATCGTTGGTACGATAATGATATATATATGATTGTATGATACAATTTGGATCAATTTCAATTGTTTTAACATTTTAGAAAAGTTTTTCAAGTTTTGAGGTCTCAGATATCGGTAAATATCTTGTTTGTTATTGTTAGTATTGTTTGTTTTAAACAGGAGAGAACAGCATACACTTCGACCATTTTGTTTTTGAATTAAAACCATTTTTTACCCATGTGAACCCGAAAAAAACTGATTTACTTGGGTATATACGTTTTTTCAACTGATTCGATTTTATTACTTTTTGGCCAATGAGCCTCAAGGATATAACTGAATCTAAACAGTTTCTGATTTGATCACAGACCCATAAAATCTTATATTAATCCTTATCTGTGGTACACACTGGTATGACAAATTGATTATACCCTTTTCACCACTTATGGTAGTGAAAGGTAAAAAGTTTTTTACTTTTTATCTGAATTTGGAGGTTGTAGCAGGAATCATCTCAGGTTAGCAACAGATTTCGCTTAACGCAGATAATTATTGTGAAGCATGAGTGTGTCAGTATAGACTGAGGGTCAGATAAACAGACGGAAACTGTCCCTTTTTTATTGTTACTCACTGTATGACAAACTTAATATAATTGCATCCATAAATTATGGTGCTGTAGAGTATAAAAAGTTCCACCTCTTAATTTGATTTTATTATAAAATTGTTTTTATTATTTCACCTTTTCTCTGTCATTTTATAGTAAAATAAAAATTTGCTTTTCGAGATTAAATCTTTAAAATTTTAAATAGTTGAAACTGTTGGAGGTGAGTAAGAGAAAAAAACAATAAAACAGGTAAAAATACAGAAAAAGCAAAAAAAAACAAACAGGTTAAATTGTAAAATACTAAAAAAGCAAAAGTGAATTTCAATTTGAGTTTAAGCGAGAGCGAAATTGAAAAAAATGCTAAACCTGAAGATGCGTTCATTTTGAAAATTGCAAAATTGTTCAGTGTTTTTTTTCTGGTTGTTATTTTATGGAATTTTTAAGTTTTTTATGTTTGCAGTTACAACAAAAAAACAGATGAAAGAAGATTGTGTCTGAAATATTAAAACTGGAGGATGAAAACTTGTCATTTATGTGGATTTTTTCAGAAGTATTTATCTGAATATTGACACTGTCTCGCATCAGTAAATATAAATATTGGAAAATAATGCAAATTAATAGTGAAGGTAGTAAAAAATGGTGTTAAAATATAAATATTAGGGTGATCTATTGAATCAAAGAAAATATTTAACAAAAAGTGAACTGTATTGGTTTTGAGGCCAATCAAATTTTTGATAGCCTATTCTGTGATAGTGTTGATGCAGTTTGGGCGTTCTGCATCAATCAAAACAATGTTAGTCAGAAGGTCCAAGATCTTGACTAGCGGTGAGCCACAACTTCCCACTGATTTCCAAATAGTTTTTGATCAGGCATATAACAAATATATAAAGTTATAACCATATAATATTATGTCCTCGTGTTTTATCGAATTTCCTGGTCGTTTTGTATATTCGACTTTGGTCTTTTGGGCCATTCCAGAAGACTCATTACGATACCAAACATGATTACTTATTGCAATGATAAAACATTATTTCCGACAAGCGTAATCGCCTTTCAACGTCATTCCAAAATGACTTTTCAGAAATAATTCTGTAGCTTGACAACCGTTGTAGGTACCTTTATAAAGTTTGCAAGATTACGATGAGGAGTTTTCGAATTTATTTGGAGAATTACAAGGATCCAATAGATTAGTGAGGTAATGGGTACAAGATTACGATGAGACGTTTTCGAATTTATTTGGAGAATTACAAAGCTCCAATAGGTTAGTGAGGTAATGGGCTTACAAGTTTCAAAGATGTCTCAGTCGAAATAAATTTTTGTATTGGAAAAACGGAATTTTGTTCTAAATTTTGAATTAAATCTTTTTCAGATTAAATCGTATCAAATATGAGGATCAATTAAATCTAGATGACATCGGGGTAAAGATCTGCCCTCAAACCCTATCCAAAGTTTATCAATTAAATTTTTTTTCATGATCTTAAATCGCAAAGCTATTTTGATTACCTTGAAATAATCACATGGCTCCAAAACATATTTGTGGAAATGTTCTCCATTAAAATGTTTAGGCGTAGACTATGAAAGCATCAATTTTTAAAATGGTATTAAAATTTACATTAGTTTTTTTTTACTATTATTTATTTTGAATATAATATTAGGGGAATTCCCGGAAGAAGGAAGTGTAAAATGATGATGATAATTCAGACATAAGCTATGGATATTAAAAAATGCAATCATCAGTTCCAGAATTATTTTCAAAATGCTTTCTTTTAACAAAAATTTGCCAAAAACAAAAATTTTCAAGTAATTACCTTTCCAATGATACCTAATACTGATATAAATAATTTCCACGATCGTCTCCAACAACATTTGTGCAAAAATGATGAGAATGAGAGGGATGAGAGGTATTCTTTATACACCACATCATCATAGGTGGTAGTAGTATTATGCATTTGTACTGAAATTTTTAACATACTGTGTTACATCCACTCTTAAGTACACTTATCTGCTCAGAATCATGATTTAACGGTGTCCATCCGTCTGACCCTCTGGCCGTCTATGTAAATATTGTGAACACTTGAAAGGTTTCAATTTTATGGATATTTTTTAGAGAAATTTGATATTGATCATGTTCGGTCCAATATTTTAGGTAGCTCTCATACAAATATCTTCCCGGAATGCAGTTTCAAACTAATGAAACTTATGAACATTAAGATATTTTAATTATGTTTGGCGCAAATACATTTGTATCAGTCTAAATCCATAGGCCAAATTTCCAGAATATCGGTTTACAATTGACCCTAGTTTCCATGCAGGCACTCATCCGAAAATAACAATATATCGTATATTTATATTATTTATAAATATAGACAAAAATACAACACAAAATTTTATAAGTCTTGATCCATAGTTCCCTTTAGTTTTTAAATAACGCCCATTTCCGAAATTCACTTCAATCGTAAAAAACTTTTTCATATACTTTTAATCTGAATATTTTATATAAGTTCTAGTTATAAAATCCAATTCTACGAGGGTTGTTCCATCATTTTTTATGCCAAAGTTATGGTGTAGTCTTTTAAGACCGACTTGCTTATTTTATTATAGATTTTTTTGAAAACCAAAAAATTATTGAAATAACTGTATGCTGTGAATACCCCTAATATTTCCTAAATATGTTATTTTATTTAAATTTATTGAATATGTATTGTCGTCATCATATCGTATCATAGTTTATGGTTAAGATAAATTCAAGGTCATTTAAGTTATAAAATTTAAATAAATATTCGTATCTTCTTTTGTATATGTTTTTGTGTATGTGTGTGCGTTAGTGTTGATGTTTATTACTAAAAATATTAACTATTTTTTTAAATTATTATTAATTTATAAGATGCAAACTAACAATAAAACCATAAAGAAGACAAGAAAACCTTAAAAGAGAAGAAGATGAAGAAAATCATTCAGATTTTTTTTCGGTTGATAATTTAATTTATAATTTTTATTTAAATTTATTATACCAGTTTTATATTTTAGGTCAATATTAATTAAATTAATTCATTTAACATATTTATACATCTTATTTGATAATGTTTTATTATAAATTTGATGTTCGTGTTATGTTGAAAAAATATGATCAAAATTTGTTGAAAGAAGTTTGATTAACTGTGTTGTTCGAAACCTAAGCAGACTCTCGAAGTTAATTTTTAAAACGTCTAGAATATTCGACCAGAATCGTAGAATATAATCTTTTATTAAAATAATGGTCGGTCAAATTTTTTTAGACAAATCAGATACATTTTGAAAAACAGTCATACTCAGGTCATAATTTTAAAAATTTCCAATTTCATCCGAATTTAGTTTCTGAACAAAAAAAAATGGTTTTATCAGTGAATAAATGTTGCCATATTTTTGGAACGAAAATTCCAAAATTCAAATTAATATAATTTTTTTATTTAGTAATGGCAACTCTATACACGCAAAGAATAAATATGTTTGCGGTAACCATAAACGAGAAGCAACATACTATTGTTACCGTAACTAAAAATTTGTTAATTCGCTTTGTGATTTTTAATAACAATAATTATAGTTGTCACCACAAAAAATATTGTTATTCCAATAAATAATATTGTTATTGTAATAAAAGGTTTTTTTATTTGCATTATGATTATGTATTAATAAAAATAGTTATTATTATCGTCACTAAAAATATTGTTATCGCCAATAAAATTATTGTTAACGCCACTAAACATATTGTTATTCCAATAAAAAATATTGTTACATATTTTTTATTTAATAAAAATAATTTTATATATTTTTTTATTTAATAAAAATAATTTTATTACAGCAACGAAATTATTATCAAAATAAAATCAATTCAACAATTGACATGTTGGTGATAACCATAAATATTTGTCGCAAATATATTAGTGTTTGCGCCGAACATATTGCAAAGTGACGTTTCTCTGCATGTAGATCAGAATTTTAAAGATATCAAGAGGATTATAGAATATTTCAGATAGAACCCAAAATATGGACCCAACCAAGTTATTAAATTTTTCTTTATGTATAATGAAGTGTACGATATTATACAGTCGGTATTCACCGAATTTTACTCTTTTACTTCTCTTATATTCATTTGTTTATTTCGATATTTTTTTTTTATTATTTGATTTTATTTTGTTTATATTTCACATTATTTTTATCTCTAAGTTTGTTTTGGTTTCTTTTCCTTTGTGATTTCCTCATTTGATAGAAATTTTGCCATTTTTTTTCTTGTCTTCCATAAATTCACATTATTTGTAATTCCGGTTCGTTTTAGCTTGTAAATGTTTTATTCATTAGTTTTTAGAAATCTCTTGCAAATATAAATTGCACTTTTTTGTATTTTATTGTTTTTTATTTTGTTTATTTTATTTAAAAATTAATTAATTGTATTTTTATGCCAAAATGTTAACTAAATATTTAAAAATTTTTAACTGAACTCCACAAAGTTTCTTACTTCAGGCGTAGCAGAAGCGGGTCTTATGCAAAAGTAGAAGAAACTCGAACAAAAAAGAAAAATGTTGCATTTTTTTCTGTTTGCAATACATTTGCAATTAAATGCAACAATCGTTTTTAAAATGTATTATTTTTTTTTTGCATTTATTAGATAAATGTTTATGGGTGTGGAATTTGTAGAAAAAAGATTAAAAAAAATAATTTTGAAATAAAATGTTTTTGCAAAGACGAATGTTCTTTAAATGATCAAATTATGTAAGACATGATCATGCAGTTAAGGGAGACAATAAACCTTTAATTTAATATATTTATGACATAAAAACATTTCTTTATGTTTGTTATTTGAATTCTGTCCTTCTGGTTGTCCGTCCATATTACGTTATGAGCACTCTACAGATCGTAATTTTAAAGGAGTCTTGATGATGGCGCCCTTAATAATGTCGTTTCGAAATAGAATTTTTAAATCTTAAAAGTCTTTAATAAAATAAAAAAATTTATTAAAAATTTGCCTGATTTCAACGAGATCGGCTCAAAATTATCGTAGCTTTCATATGAGGGTCACTTTCAAGAGTTAATTCAAAATATAAACATTATAAATCTTAATCGAAATTAAGACCATATTTTGATCACGAGACATTATTTTGAATATATTTTTAATTATTCGCGAAAATTTCATCACAAATGAAATTGAATTATAGGATAATGACTTATAGTCAATATAATTCTCTCTTTAAATGTGCTTAGTCAGGACATCTCTTATAGTTTATGAGATATTTGAATTAAAAATTAAAAAAAAAGATGTCTTGTTTTTTTCTAAGTTTCCCATTTTTCCCCATTAAAATTCACTAATTTCTTTTAGACCACAATGAAGCAAAACTGAGGGCACAAAGGGGAAACACTTTCCCCGCTAGTCCTATCACAACTTTTTTTGATTTAAAAAAAATCTATAAGTTTTTTGAAAAGGAGAAGTAAATACGAAAAAATATAAATTTAACAAATAATGGACTTAATCTCTTATAACGATAAAGTGACATTTTTTTAATTAACAATTTTTGTACAAATTGGAATTTTGTATATTTTCGAGTAAAAAAGTGGGAATCTGTTCGGAGTCCTGAATTAAAAACACTTTGAATTCTTCTAACTGATCATGTTTTCAAATAAAAGCTTTATTTATAGAGATTTTATTTATGTTCAACTCAAGACGGTGTTAGAAACATTGAAGTTATTGATCGCAAAAAATTATTAATTTATTAATTATTTATTTTAATTATTAATTATTTTTATGTTTAGGAGATCCTTCCAAATTTTTAAATTAAAACAGATGCCCTCGATATAGGCATATGGTCCCTTCACAAGTTATTTAGCATTTTGTTTAGAATCCAAAAAATATTCTAGAAATTTTTTGGATGCAAATTGAACCCACAAAAAATCTTGTCTGAAATTGCTTCAAAATTTTGTTTAATAACTGTTAAACCTTAATTCCCTTTTAGAATGAAAACAAAAAAATATTTAGAGGAATTTGAAGCGAAAACATGTTACCACATTTTTGGAAAAAATATATATTTTAAAATTTTATCCTCAAAATAATATAACTTTATATCGGATCTATATAACTATATGGCTCCTTAATTGTTTATAATTTTCTTTAGAATCCAGAAAATATTTTAGTTTTTTTTAGATCCAACTTGATTCCACCAATTCATAAAAAAAGAAAAAAATATTGTCTTAAAATGGGTCAAAAATTCATTTTGGTCTCAATAAATCTTAAAGTGTAGGAGATATGCCATGTTTAAAGATTTTTTTAATAAATTTTTATTTTTTGAAGTCCCCTGGATCCACCAATAACTGCTCTTCAAATCAATTCTAAAACACTCCTAGAATGTCCTTTTGAATATATTTAATATTGTGATCGCCAACCGAAAAAAAATCTTGTCCTTAAATGGACAAGATTTGTTCTAAATACATATCTCTTAAACTGTAAGAGATATAGCATTTATAGGTAAAATATGTTTTCAATAAAATCAGGAATAATATTTTGACGATTTTAAGTTCTTTTTGAAGGTGATAAATTTCAGAAGTCCACCATTCAGTCCCTGATTATACCAAAAACTTTTGCTCTTTCAAATCCATTGGAAAACAGTTAAGTTCCAAAATTTTGTGTGGAAGGAGGTATTAAAGGAGAGTAAGTGTAATTAAGTGTAATTTGGGATAAAATTTTCATTCGTTGCTTTAAAGATACTATTAGAAAAGGAGGCTAATAAAAGATCCCTTTTAGTCAATTGTCATTTCGGGGGTGTAGCTATTGAGTAAAACAAATATCTCTTTAATGGCTCAATTAAAAATGAAAATAATTTCACCTTTTTTTGTAAGAAAAAACTGTTAAATCAAATTCGAGACCAAAACTTCAAAACAAAAAAATTATAATTCAAAAAAGTTTCATCAAACAATAAATAACAATTTAAATTGTTTAACTTCAGGAGTGAATAATATTAAATAACAAATTATTTATTATTTTTTTATATTTTTGTTTAAAATTAACTAAAATGCAACTTTAAGTTAACAATAAAATTGAAAGAAGAAGAGAAATAAATCAAACAAAAATTTTTAAATAATTTTATTTTTATACCCTCCACCACCACAAGTGGTGTTAAGGGTAATATGGACTTTGTCATTCCGTGTGTCACGCTAAAAAGGAATCATATTAGACACCATAATGTATATATATTCTTGTTTCAAATCAAAATCGGAGTCGATTTAGTTATGTTCATCTGACTGTATAATCTACACTACTACAAGTGGTGAAGAGGATGTATAACTTTCTCGTTGTGTGTGTAATGCTAAGTAGGAATCATCTCAGTTAAAATAATGTATATTCTTACTTCAAATCAAAATCGGAGTCGATGTAGCTATGCCCGTCTGTCTGTTGTTGGCACTCTCACATCTCTCTCACAGGCAACCTCATCCTCACTACCGCAAGCGCTGAGAGGTCATTCTGTATGTATCGCAAAGAACGGATCATCTCAGACCCTTTAATATATATATATATATATATATATATATATATATATATATATATATATATATATATATATATATATATATATATATATATATATATATATATATATATATATATATATATATATATATATATATATATATATATATATATATATATATATATATTCTTGCTTCAAATCAAGTCGATTTAGTTATGTCTGTCTGTCTGTCTGTCTGTCTGTTGGCACTCTCACACCCACAGGGCTTAATGAAGGATTATAACACATATTCAGGTTATAATCCTGAGAAGTTTCCAATTTAAAGCCAGCAAAATCGATTCATTATATAAAAAGGTAAAGATCGATGTCTGACACAACCTCTAAGTTTAAGCAAAAATAATATGTGAAATCGATAAATTAGAATGAAATTCTGCCTTAATATTAAGCCATATGTACCTTATTATCATTTCAAAATTTTTGAAAATCGGTTCAGTACAAAAAAAGTTATAGCCAAAAATTTAAAAAAAAATATATGAATCATTAAATGTTTGTTTGTTATATTTAATCACTATTTTTTATATTGTATACGTTTATCAGTGTGTGTGTGTGAGTGTGTATGTACGAAACATAAAGTATTTACTTCTCAGGTATTTGTGGTGAAGGGTGTTGAAGATTCGGCATAGCCGAATGTAGTATTCTGACTTGTTTTTGGTTTATTTTTTTTTTTGTTAAAAGAGACAAATAATAAAAGAGAAGGAGAAGAAAGAAAAACAATTTATAAATAATTTATTTTGTTTAAAATATATTTTATTTGTCTAGTGGAAAATGAAAGCAGCAACAAATAAGGACTTAAAAACTAAAACTTAACTAAACGAAAAAATAGCGTTTAAATGAAAGTAAAATTGGCATAAAAGTGTTATAATTTTTCTTACAAAACTAAACTAAAGAAATTTATAAAAAAACAAACAAATTTTTTTAACACGCCAAAGTGGAGGTTGTGTTTTTTCTTTTTGTTAAAAAAAAAAAAAAAAAAAAAAAAAACATTTTAAAACGACTTAAAACACACATTTATATGCTAAATTATTATTATGGGAGCAATTTAACATAAGAAAACTTAAAATAAAAGAAATATTATGATAGACACCACAATAATATATTTATTATTTACGAAATTATTATTTTTTTCAAAACATTATAAAAAATTTATTTAAGTTGATCATATGATTGGTAACACTCAGAGTTTTGATATCGATGTTTTTGGAAAAGAATTCTCTTACTTTTGAACAGTTAAAAAGAGTTGAAAAAATTTACATGTATAAAGCTGAAGTATTTTGGAGGAGTATAGGACTCTATATTGTCTAGGCCCTAATGGATGATCTTCCAAATATGTTGATTTGTAAAAAATTCTCCAAAATTTATTTATGAATTGAAACAAAAGAAATTTGTACATATAGATAGACCTTCTATAATCCTTAGAAATATATTTAAAATATTACACTCAGAGAAAAAATCAATGTAAAATCAATTAAAATAGAAATAATTTACCTCTTTTCAGTTATGAATTTGCTTCATAGATAAAAACATGTTAATTTAACATTGTTTCACGAAAAAATATTTAATTTAAACTAAATGAAAACAAATTATTCAATCTCGAATCAACCATGTTCAACGTTGATTTTGATTTTTGGTTTTTTTTCTGTGTGTAGAGCTGATGTTAGTGTATTCAAACACCGAAACCGGAGACCGGTTACCTAGTTTTTTGCATTTCAGAAAACCGAATAATAATTCAAATAATTTCTAATTTCTAATTGCAGTTTTCTTTTAGTCGGTTAACCGGTTTTTTATGAAAGTCACTTTTAAACTTTTCTCTATTATATTCAGCTTCATTTTTGTATATTCCGCCATGATTGAGAATATATACAATTTATCATTCCATGTGTTACACGAGCAAAGTTTTGTATGAATTCTTAGACATCATATTCTGAATCGATTTTGCTATGTCTGTTTAAAGAGACATGGATCTCTTATATCGACATATTCAGAAATTAAAGAAAGAGTTTCTGTATAGCAAAGATAATGGATTTAAATATTAAATATGATACCGAAAAACACTTACAAAAAATACTTTTATATCCCACTTATTTAGGGCATTTTGCAGTGATGATAACATGATGAAATTTGTTACAAATGGTTATTTTGATATTAAATCATTATTTTTACTTCATTTCATTAAAAGATCATTACACGATATATGTTTTAATTGGTTAAACTCAAGATTTCTATTAAATAATAATAGGTTTTTTAACATAGAACCATATTCAAAACCGGTTTTGCTTTGAAAAGCCTATTTTTCGAATAATTCGAAAACTGGTTTTCTGAACTGGTTTTTTTGAATACAGTATTTTAGGTATTTTCTAGTTGATTTGGCGGCGTGCAGAACATTATCTGGTCTGGGGCGTAGTGGGTGACTCTCTAAAATTGTCCATCTGTGTTATGCTGATTATTTAAATATTCGCCAAAGACATTTTGTATCTAAATAGTCCTGCTTGATCTATGTAAACAATACTTCTACAGGTGTGGTATATCTCGTATAATTTTAGAGATATTTATGTCGAAATAGTTATTAAGTTAGAGATCTCAATGAGGATCCAGAAAAAATTTCCCTATAAATTCTAAAATTATCATGTAAATTTGTTAATTAGTTTTAAAAATTATATAAAACTAAATTTGGATTTAAAAAAATCCGTATTTTTATTTTTCCAAAAAGAACGAGAATTCTTGTAACTAAAACAGAAAGAGAGCTTGGACAAAGACCAACCCACAACCGTAAATAAACAAATATGTAACGCAAAATCCCAAAAAAAATTATTTTTGTCCGAAGGCCCTTAAAATAATCGATCATTTTAGTGAAAATAATGAAAAAATTAAAATATATTAAAATCTAATTGGGATTTTGGGCTTTTCCATATAGAAAAGTGGGATTGTTCTGATTCATAAACATATTGGAATTTCAAATAAATATCAGATCAGTTGATTTTTTTTTTAATTTTAACTTGAGATTAGTATAACTTTTTAAGGGAGTCATATATAAGTTCTTGCAGCAATTAAACATTAATTGATCTAATCAATACTTTTCATTGATTCCATTTATGTGCTTCGATTTTTCAGTCACATAATACCAAATCGCTGTGAAATTATATGGACACGTTGAAAATTCTTATGAATGAAAAATCATATATTAATGTTTTTGATCTCATTCATTACCTCCCTGACTTTTCTTTGTGGCTCAATTGAAGTTATAACAATACTTCATTTTATCAATAACAAATAAAAATGTTGGAAGATGAAATATCTTTTAAATAAGTTGAAATTGTGAGAACATTTTCGAATACACACTTTTTATGATGAAAACTTAATTTTTGGAAGATATTATATGCAAAGTTCGATGACAGAAGAAATATCGATGATCGGATATTAAAAAATGAACACCATTAACAAAATCATAGGACATAATATTACGATTTGCACGAATTAAATGATTTTTTAGAAATAATTCCGCAAATTAAGCTTGTGGTGAAATATCATTTAAATAAGTCGAAAATTGTGAGAACATTTTCGAATACACACTTTTTGTGATGAAAACTTAATTTTTGGATGATCATTATATGCAAAGTTCGATGATCACCATAATTCATGGACATTATTCGATCTTTTTAAACAATAATTTTACAGATCATCAAGATATATTTTATAAAAAAAATTAAAGATCAAACATTTTTTAACAGAAAGATCTCAAATCTTCTGTACTGAAAAGTTCTAATTATTAAGATTTTTTTTTTTAATTTTGAAGATCTGAAATGTTTTTGTATGACAAATTTCGAAGATCTTGATCTTTTTGAATGAAAATTTCTAGGATCATTATAAAACCATTATAATTTAAATTTAGAATCGATCTAAATAAATAACTGAAGCTCATTCTAATTAGTTGTAATTAAATTTAATCAGGAAATGATCTTGTGAAAATCGTAAAGCTTTTAATCATCTGTTATATTTATTAAATCAAACTGAAACAGTTTTAAATTATAAATCTTTAAAAACTCATTACAATCTTTCACCTTAAAATGCTCTCAAATGAAAAATTTACAAAATCTTAAGATCTCTACCGAATACGACTCAATAAAGCTTTCGCTAACAAAATATGTCTCAAATAAATTTGACTTTTTTTGAAAAATTTTATTACAATTTTATGTTAAAATTGTTACAAAATTTTGTTTTTTAGTTATAATTTGCTTATGGAATTCACTCTGTCTTAACTTCCTTTCTAAAAATATTACTAACAACGCACCGAATAACGCATTTCTTAACTGCGGCTTTATGTTTTTAACTCAGTCGACCGTGTAAAACTAATTAACAAAAATAAAAAAATTACATGATAAAACTAATAAAATTAATTTATTGTTGAACAACTAAACAAATTTGTAATATGACACTTTGGAAATTGTTTTGAAAGCTTGAGATTGAAGCTTTTTTCTAGAGGCTTAAGCAGCTTTTTATTTTTGCAAATTTAAAACAAACTTCTTTAAAAATTTTTATCGAAAATCTTAATATGAATTTTAAATAAATTTTTAGCTGATTGTGATATTGTATAACACTTTATTATATTTTTGTATAACAGTTAAAAGAAAATGTCAAAGATGACTGACAGCTGCGAAACCTTGGCAATTGCAAAACTTTAATAAATTAAAAATATAAATAAAAAAAAATAAAAAATTAAACTAAAAATAAATTGTCATTTGAATTCTGGAAAAAAAGACGTTCTGAAAATGTCAACGAATTATATGGAGTTAAGAACAGGTAGTTATTGATGCAAGTAAGATCGTTTATGATCATAAAAATAACTGTAACAAAACTCTCTTAAAGAACAACAAAGAGTGTTATAATCGGGAAAGAATGACTTTATAATGGCCTACACTGTTAAACAGGCATAAAGAATTATAGAGATATAAGCCGTTTGAGCTGACTTTTATAAAAAATTATAATCAATCCTCGCAAAATTTCGTCCGATATTTATGGTGATTTTTAGAAGTGGGGTTTATATGAGGGTTTTAGGAAATTATGGATCGATCCTCGCAAATTAATTCCTTATTTTCTGGTTTTATATAAACGTAATATTTTTTTTTAATTAATGTTCATTAAAATGATTTTCGGAAGTGGACCTTTATGACAGCTGAACTGATCTTCTAAGATTTGTTTTGAACTTGAACCAATACAAAAATTACTTGTATCAAAATTAATCAAAATATCTTCATATTTGTGAGTTTCATGAGATTAAAACTCTATTCCGGGAAGCCATATGTATATAAGCTACCTGAAATATTTTTCCGAACATGATCAACTTCATTATTGTACCAAAATTACGAATTTTCAACGAGATATCTCCAAAATGTTGACCTGCAAAGAGTTCACAAGGGTTATGTAGATATCCGGACAGACATACTAACGAGTGGACATTTTTGAATCGAATTAGATATTAATGTCGATTGGATCGATATGGTGAGAAGTGGGTGGAAAACCATTTTTATTGTATGTCACAAACATCAGCATAAGGGCATAATATCCCTACCGTGCAGTGGTGCACAGAGTATTCAAATCGATTTTTTTAGAAATAATTCCGTAACTTTTGTACCGTTAGAGATGTTTTTGTGTTAATTTAGGGAAGCAAACACTTCTATTTATTTATACAAAACTGCGCAACATAACTCGGGTATATGTGCAGGTCACCTCCTACAGTTTTAGAGATATTTAAGTTAAATAAATTCGAAGCAAAGCTTGTGAAATGCTAAGAAGGAATCATCTCAGACCCGATATTGTATATATTTTTAGATCAAATTAAAATCTAAGTCGATTTAACTATGCGCCCTTGTCTGTCTAACTGTCTGTCTGTCTGTCTGTCTGTTGTTGGCACGCTAACATTCACAATATTTGAAATAGATCGATTCAGTGTATTTAAAGATATAGACCGATATTTGATATAGCATTCTTACTGTTTTAGTCTTTTTAATTAAGCGGGCTTAATATAGGTCTAAAAAATTTTCCAGATTTCCTATATAGCTTAAAAAAAAATGCTAAATAACCATGAAAACTTATGAATCCATTAAAAGTTTATATTAATCTGAAGTTGAAGTTGTGAAAAAAATATTATTTTGAGATTTTTTTTTCCAAAAAGTTGGCAATTTTTATTTACTAATAGAACCCAATTTTTTCTGAACTTTATACTTTCTTCAATTGTGTTTAAGGGGAATGCGCTTAAATAAAATTTGGAGGGATTTGGGACAAAGGTTTAATACCCCAGCTAAATTTGCCAGACGGCCTCAATAATGACGAGGCGAATATTTCAGCAAAAAAGTAAAATGATTAAGCAGATTCGAGTATTTCCACAGGGAAAAATATGAATCTTTTAAATTCCCCGATTCATGGACAAGTTCATTTACATCATATTCAAATTTCAAACAAATATCGGTTTGAGTTTTGATTTTATTCAAATTTAAATATTAATTTTATTTCATTAAAAAAAAAAAGAAAAATGTGAAATTTTTGACATTTAATTAAATTCTTTTTCAAAATTGTGAATCCTTAAGTTCTAATGTATTTAAAGATATCTACCGGGTTATAAACTTGTTTAAAAAGTTTATAACCCGGTAGAAAATTTATTTTCCACAATTTTTTGGAAAAAGTTCAATTTGTCTATTTTGTTTATTTTTTATTATTTCAATTAATATTTTATTTGAATTAAAATTTTATTATTCTTTCTTTAATTCCAGATACATTAAAAGTAATGGACTAGGTAAGTTTTTTTTATTTTTTTCATTCTCAAAACTTTTTTTAAAATTCATTAAAAAAATCCTTGATTATTTTCAAAATAATTTCAATTCAATATTTATTTACATCTTTTATTTGCATTATTGCTGCTTTAATTAATTAATTTTACTTTTACTAAATAACCTTCAAATAACATTCAAAATATTTTGTTTTGCGTTCAATAAAACGCATCACGTATAATTGTGCACTTTTTGGTCAAATTACTTAATTCAAGGTGATTTTACAATTTCAATTACACACAATTTATTTTTGAAATGTAATTGATTTGAATACCATCGTATGGTATTCAAATATTTCAAAAATTTTGAAAAAATACAAAATTTGAAATAATTTATTCGTTCGATTAATTTTAATAACAAAACTTTTAAGGGGAAGAAAATTTTTAAATAAACATTTTCAACAATTTTTGAGATTGAAATTCAAATTCAATGGAATTTATTTAATTGAAAATTTTGAATTTTTAAGATAAACTTCAAAAATTTTAATTTGTATAAGAATATAAATAATTTAAATTTCGGAAATTATAAATTTACTTAGGAATTTCAAAAATTTTAATTTTCAAAATTTTGAATTTTGTTTTCATTTCACATGAAATTCTTTTTTCGAAAAAAACTAAATATTAATTCGTAGAAAATTTTCAAGAATAAAATATTCTTCTTAGAAAAAAATCGAAAATTTAATATTTTTTAGTACTAAAAATCCGAAAAAAATATTTTTTTAAGTTAAAAAATTAAAAAAAAATAAATTTAAAAAAAGTTAAAAAAAATCTTATAAAAAGTTTTCGAAAGTCAAATATTGTTTTTTTTTTCTTTTTTTTTTTTTTTAAATTTAAAAAAATTTTCTTTACAGAAAATATTTTAAAGCCTAAACAATTTTTAATAGAAAACATTTAATATATATACATTTTTAGATAATTTTCGAAGATTCCCAATTCCTTTTATAAAAAGTTGAACAATCCATTTTATGAACATTTCCAAAAATAAAGAAAACTTTTAAAGATGAACAAATTTATATAGAAAATTTTAGAAACTGATTGATGTTTTTCGAAAAGCCAATATTTTGAACATTTTTGAAAAAGAAAAATTCAGACAATTAAAATTTTTTATAAACGAAACATTTCGAAGATAAAGAATTTTTTATAAGATAATTTTTGAAGATAAAATTAAAATTGATAAATTTTGTTATAGAAACATTTTAGATTCTTTATTTTTTATATCTTTTTTATATTTTCATATAAGAGATTTTTATAAAATATTTTCGAAGATGCATATTTTTTGTAATAAAATTTGTTGTTTATCAAAAAATTCGAATATGAAAATTTCGTTAAAAAAATCGAATATGAAAATTGTGTTTATAAAAAATTTCGAATATGAAAATTTTGATTTGAAAATTCGAAAATAAAAAATACTTTTATAGAAAAATTTGAACATGAAAATTTTTTATAGAGATAATTATATTTTTAATTTCTTCAAAGATTATACGTTAAAAAACTTAATTTCGAAGATGAAGAAGTTTAGTTAAAACATTTTTAAAAGAAGTAAAATTTTGTATTAACTTATTTCGAAGCTAAACAAATTTTCGGAAGGATATTAATATAAGTGTACAATTATTTTCATTAAAATTCTTTTCGAAAAATAACAATATTTTATAAAGCAATTTTCGAATATGAATAATTTTTTATTAAAAAGGCATTTTAAAAAATGAATTTTTTACATAAATTTTCTTGTTTTTTTTACCAAATGTTTCTCAGATGAAGAATTTTAAATATTTTTAATTTCACTTTTCATTTATTTTTTTTTCTTTTTTTAGAAAATTGTCGAAGATCACAATAACAATAAACTAAGCTTTTTCAATAAATTTCCTCGTTATGGGAAATTTTCAATAAGTATTCTTTTTATAGACAGTTTGTGATATTTTTTAAGGAAATATTTGCTATATTTTTCTTTTTATAAGAAAATTTCTTTAAATATTCTATATGAAATTTAAAAAATTAAAATTTTTCATTTTATAGGAAAATTTTTATAAAATGTGAAGAACATTTTTGATATATTTTCATTTTATACGAAATTCTTAAAAAAATTATTTTTATAGGAAATTAAATTTTTTTTAAATTTATTTTTAATAGCAAATTTTTAGAATTTGTTCTTTAATTCCAAATTTTCGTTAAATTTTCCTTTATAGTAAAATTTTTAATAATCTTCTTTTTATAGGAAATTATTTTTTTCTTCAGAAATTTGTTTTTAAAAAATTTATTTTTATAGAATTTTTTTAAATGTTCCTTTTATAGGACAATTTTAAAAAGTTATGTTTTTTATACTTAATTTTCAATAAATTATCTTTTTATAGATTTTTTTGGATTTTTTTTAATATCTTTTTAAAGGTTTTTTTATTTTCTCTTAAAATAAATTTATTTAAATTTTTTATAGGAAATTTATTTTCGTAGAAAATTTTTGATAATTTTTTATAGCAACATTTCGATAAGTTTTCATTTTTCTAGCAAATTTTTTTTGTTTATTTTTTTATAAGAATTTTTCGAGAAATTTAATTTTATAGGATCTTCTAGCTAATTTTATTAATTATATAGAAAATCTCTGATAAATTCTCTTTTTATAGGAAATTTCCGTTTCTTTTTTATGTTGTATAGTTTTCGACTGTAATCGTTTTTAAAATTCAATGTTAATTTTGAAATGAATTTGCTTTCAATACAAAATGGAGGGTATTTTAAATTCGGTCCAGGTTTGAAATGCTTTACAATTATTTATTTAAAATGTATTTTGTTGTTGTTTTTTTTTAATTTTTTATATAAAATAGTTTTTTTTTTATTTTCATTAAAAAGCCACGCTTGAAATGTTTTGCAATCTTGTTTCGAGATTTCGATCAAAAGAAAATAAATTTTAATTGATTTTTTTTGTATTTTTTTTGGTTAATTTTTTGTTGGTAAAACTCACCTTCAAAAAATAAAATTAAAAAAATGGAAACAGGGTTTAAATTATTATTAATCCACTTGTTATTAAAGGGTTAATCGGTTCCCAGATTGATTAATTTAAGGTGATGAAAAAAATTTCTTAAAAACAAAAAAAATATTTTTTTTTTAAAAACACTTGTTTTATGTTTTAAAATAAAGGAAAATTTATGTAAAAGAGAATTAGAAAAAACACACGCACACATTTAAAAGATTTAAAAAAGAAAAGAAAATTTTAGAAATAATTTGAAAAAATTAGGAAATTTCTTCATTTTCAAAAAGAGAAATAAATTTTTTTGAAAATTTTTAATTTTAATTTTATTATTTTTTATTTAATAAATTTTTAAAAATTTCTTTTGTTTAAATATTTTTTATATTTTTTGTTTAATTATTTCGTTTCTCTGGTTTATTAATTTTTTTTTGCCACTAACTTTATGTTTCTTTTTCTCAATTCGCTTTAATTATTAACTTTTTCACCACACTTTTTATTTTCACAATTTTTTTTTGTTCAGCAGAAAAAAATGTTGGTTTTTCCAACAACTAATTTTGTTATGCCAAACAATGCGTTGACGTTTTTAAAAAACCGTTCACTTGACTGCTCATTTGCAGACTAAATTCGTCGTTTTGTTGGCCAACTTCAAGTTGGTTCCAATTTAATTTAAGCTGGGATTTGTCAAGATACTCTGTAATGGAGGGATTTAACTTAAGTCTCTCTCTCTTTCGTTTTGCTCAATTTTCTTGAAGAAAAAAATTTAATTCAAAATGTACGAGTTTGAAATTTATTTAAAAAATGGAAAAAAACAACAATTATTATGCATTAAAACTGTGAACGTTTCCATTTAACAATTGAATATTTTTTTCATTTAGTTGTTCAACTCAGGTTGCGCCTGCGCTTTGTGGCCAATAAGAAATTCTCTTAAAATGTTTAAAATTTGTTCTCTTAAATTTGTTAAATTGTTTTTGTTTTTCTTCTTCTGTTTGTTTTAAAAAATTTATTCTTTGCACGTTTTTCTTTTATTATTTTTGTGTTTTTTTACTGTTTGTCTTTAAAAAAAAGCAGAGTGAGAGCGAAAAAATGTTAATGTACTGTGATTTAAATGAAATGTGAATTTTTAATTTTAAAGGGGGTTTCCAAACGGTTTGTAGCACTAAAAAAAGAATGTATTTTCGATTTTTCAGTTTAAAGTATAATTAAGATTTCCAGTGTTTCCAGATCGAGTCTTTCGGAAATAATTCCGTAATTTTTGAAAGATTTGAGATTTCCTATTCAAATTTTATATGGTTAGAGCTTATGTATATGCGAACACCGACTAACCAGGTGCTAAGTCGGTAACATTTCAAATTTAGCGACCTTTTACATGTTCAGCATCCAAATCGATTTTCTGGAGGGAAATGATTTTGTAACTTTTGAACCCTTAGAGAGATATATTAAATTTAAGTTGACCACCTCCGAGATAATCCGATTACATCTGCATGATCGCAGTTTCAGAGACATTACCGATTTTTACTTTTGTACAGTGTTTCCAATTCAATTTTTTTTGGAAATAATTTTGTAATTTTTGAATCATTAATCGAATTTCACATAATAAGAGCTGAGGTGCTTTCAAATTAATGTGAAAGAGTAGAGATCCCTATCTGTCCAAGGGCCATCTCAAATGTGCTGATCTATTCAAAATTCACCAAAAATTAAATTATGAATTAAGACAAACCAAGTTTTTATATAGACAATCTTTGTAAATCTCCATAAAAATGCATTTAAATCTCAGTTATCTCTTATAGTTTCTAAAATATTAAATTGAAATACATATTTTATCCATTTTAACTCGCATTGTTTTAGTTTAATTAGGTTAGCGAGCTCAATATAGGTGCTTAAATATTTAGATTTCCTATATTATTCCTAAATATAAAGCTTTAATAACCATATAAGTATATGAATCGGTCAAAAGGTTGGGGCAAAGCCCACTAAAGTTGAAGAATTTTAAAATGAAAATTTTTGGTTAAAGTTTCAAATTACAAATTTGAAAGCACCTTTAAGTGATCTTTAACTCCAAAAAGTATTTTCCTGCCGTACTGCTCTTATAATGACAGGATGATTATTACATCCATTTTAACATGATTTAAACGGATAGGAATTTTGGGCATTTTCGTATGGAAAATTGGGTATATTTTTAATTCTCTGATTCATGGAAAGTTTTTACTCATTGTTCCAAACTTTCAAATTAATATATTTTTTAGTTTAATATTAATTAAAATTTAAATATTAATTTTATTTTTGGAAAAAAAAAATTTCAAAATTTTAAGTTTTCCTGAATTTCTTGACATTAAATATCAAAAAAAAAATTTCGACTTTTTCTTTAAAAAATGTGAATCTTCAAGTTCTAAGGTTTTTATAGACAGCAATTATTTTTTTTAACTTGACTGCAAGTCCACTATAAACTAAGCTGCCTTTAGTCCAATTAAGTTGTTTTTCATACACAAACTCCCCGAAAGTAATTTTTTGACGGTTTTTGACGGTATTGAAAACCGGTTTGGCATCTGCCTAATACTTAACTATAATGGCAAATGTTTACCCTCTAAAATGCCATATTTATTATAGCATTTACAATGTCCAAACTACAATTTTGTTGATAATCTCAACGTCATTAGAATCTTTTGTTTCATCTAGAACCGGGTTTCCTTTTAAATGTTCCATTCTTCGAATACTGATTAATAATATTGAAAACATTTTGTCTCCCGAGCTTTAACTGCTTAGCGAATTTGTATACGATAATTTAAAAAATTTTCGAAACCTTTTCAATAACGTTGTTATAGTACTTTCTGCCACTTTGCTCGAACAGGTAGTCTATCTACCAAACATTTTGTACAACTTTTTCGTGCTCTTCGGACCTCTTTAAAAAAAAGCCCAATATCTCTCCACTGACCTTTGCTCCGAAGAATTTTAAGGATTTGATTTTCCTGGTACAAATACCAAAACTCTTGTATCACACAATGACTTTTGGACTCATTATAAAGTCTTATGAATGGAATCTGCATTTTCTTAAGGTTTCTTGATGTAAATTTCGGTATTTATAGAACCCGTTGTAACAAATGTTAGAATTTCTTTACCGCAACTGCAAATTGCTTCCCATAACAAGAATTTTTTGGGATATTTTGACAACTTTTGGAGCTGACGGCTCCGTCAGGACCTTTCATACTTAATTTTCCGAGCACTTAACTAACCAGGCTGCTTTCCTATCGGATACCATGGGATCCCTTTTGAATATTTTTTAGGTTAAGACCATTTCTTCTACCTGAATCAGGTTTTTTTATCAACGGAAAAATTCTCCCGGTATTATTTAATAAGTTTGGAAACAGTTTGATGGCAGACCTCTGAATGCTTTAATAATTTTAGTACGCATTTTTATCTGGTCACTTATTTTAATCAGATTAAAAATAAATCCAGTTGTTTGACATTAAACATAATAACGAACATGTTTTAAACAGATAACTTGATCAAAAAGAAAATCACAATATAAAACGTATGTTAAGAATTTTTCGATCTCAGTCCTTATCAATATTTCTTGTTTTTTTTTTCATTTCGTTTCTCAATATTCTGCAATCGTAGTTATACACTACACCTTCATAGGTGGTGAAGGTATTACGCGTTTGTGCAAATGTTTGTAACGGGCAGAAAAAATAGTTCTACCACAATTTTAAGTATACCGTTCAGCTCACAATCACTTCCTGCGTCGATTTAAGCATGTCCGTCTCCTGCTGGCTGACAATGTAAAGCTTGTTAACAAAGTACAGGTCGCATTATTGAAGATATCTTAATTAAATTTGGCACGTAGTGTGATTTTGGCCCAAGGACGATGCCTATTTAAATTGTTTATCATTGGACCATTTTTTATATAGGCCCCCCGGAAAGGGGTTTTTAGATCATAAAATTCTTAAATATAAAACGACATTAACCAAATTTAGCGCAAATAAATCTTATTCTATTTTTAAAACAATGTGCCAAATAATGCGATCGGTCCATTATTTATGATAGGTCCCATACCCTTCCAAAATATCACGTTGAAACGCATAAACCGCACATATATGTGGGTATTGTACAAATACTAAATCAAATTAAGATAAATACAAGCCAAGACCGCTGTGCGAAGTTAAATGAGGGTCGGTCCATATTTTTTAACTCCTCCAGAAAAATTCCTATAAAACGCATAAATTTTACATAAATCTCAGTATTAAAATAATCTATTGCATACAAAAGCACAAATAAGAAAAGCATATAACCAACAATGTGGTGTAGGGTATTACATAGTCAGACTTGACCGACTATAAAATTTTAACTTGTTTTTTTTTAGTTTTGTATCTTAAATTTTTGTCTATTTTGTGGTTTGTCTCCTTCATTTTTTTCTAAAATCTGTTTGTGCATTTTAGTTTTGTATTAAAACTAAATAAACTAAATATTTATTTTAAATTTAATAAAATTTGTTGTTGTTGGTTTTTTTTAAACCCTGATTTTTTTCTTTCGATTTTTCATTTTATTCGTTGCGATTTGAACGCGTTTTATATTTTTGTTTCATTTGTCGTTCAACAGGTTTTATTTTGTCGTGAATTTTTTTCTGTTTTAATTCACTTTTTTTTAAGTTTTAGTTTATTTAAATTTTTGCCAACTTTATTTTAGTTGTTAATTTTTTATGATTTAAATTAAATTTTTCTTCGAGATTATTTTTAATTTCCACTTTTTTAAGTGGAAAATTTGAAAAATGTGCTAATTTTCTTGATAATTTGTTTAATTGCTTGAAATTCCTTTCAATTGACATTTTTTCTTGGATCACAAATTTTGATTATTTCAAGAATTAAAAGATCTGAACAAATAAGGTAAAAAATAATTGCGGAAAATAAATTTTAAAAATTTAATTGGATTTTGATTTGAAGTTAAAGAATTTTTCAAGACACCTTTTGGGCAGGAAAAAACATGTAAGAATGTTATATTCGTAGGTGACGGATTTGAAATACCCTGCACCATTAATACTGACAACATTTCCTCTATGCCTATTCACTTAATGCTAATCTTATTCTCTAATGTCATCAGGGTAATAGTTCTAGATATATGAAATATTGACAAGTTATGCCTCTAGAACAATTGCTTCATTAAAATTGAAATTGCTATTTAGACCAGACAAGAAAAATTGAATCTTTTTTTTTTTATTTTACTCACATCCGTTCAATGCGAAGAGTTTGATTTTAATTTTTGAAAAGATTTTTGTTTCTTTTTTAAACTCATGCAAGAAGAGTAATTTTTAAAAAGATTTCTAGTTTTTCATTCAGTAGGAAGAGTAAAATTTGTGTTCTGTAAAAAATTCCTTTATTTAAACTGATTTTGTTGTTTAGACCATACTAGGAAGATCCCATTTTTGGAGATCTTTTCTTCTAGCCGTTCAATTTTGGGAGTTTAATTTTAGTTTCTAAAAAAATTAATTAAATTTTTAATCACTTTTAAAATTTACAAAAGTCTAAAAAATTTTAAATCCAAAAAAGATCTTAATCCAAAAAAGAGGCAAAAATTAATAACTCGCACTATTTGTTTTTAAGTCGAGTGCAGCTGATAATAATGTTTTGAGTTTGCAATATCAGCGTGACAAGTTTCATAAAAAAGTAATAAGATATCGGTCTTTAATTTTTTTTTCTACCAATTTTACTTAGATTAAATTTCATTGTGGATGTAAGCGTACTTACAACAGACTGACGAACACAACATTATCGAGTCAGATTTTGACTTGACTAAAGAATGTGTATACTCTATGGGGTCTTCTTGAATTCCTTCTTGGCGTTACAAATGAAATGACAAAGTTAAGAAAATCTCATCACCACTCGTGTTGGTGGATGGTATAAAAACAGACTTTTATTTTGTGGTTCTTGACCTGTCTCAAGCTTTTGACACTTTTATCCACAAAGTACTCATCCCGGATATCCAGCAGTCTTCCTTACTGAACAATTTAAAGAGATGGATCGTTAACGATTTGAGTGGCCGTCAGTCATTCGTTGTGTTTAGTGAATAAGACCTCGTAGACTAAAAGATGAAGTTCTAGAAATCCTTTCACCACTCTTGTTTAATTTCTACTTCTCGAAACTTCCAGCGCCTCCACCAGTATGTTGACGTGATAACGACAACAGGTAAAAAAGTTGTTGACCTATGCAGTTTGGTAAATAGTTATCTCACTTAATCCACAATTCTTCACTCTAAAATGGTTAACACAAATGTAATCATGCAAGAACTGGAATAAGGTACTCATAGCTTACAGTAAAACGACACCACAAATTCCCCGGTTTCAAGTTACAGTTTAAATGTCATCCCACCTCCCATCGCTAATATTGAGGTCTACCAGAGTAGTTCTAGAGTAGGAACGTGAGCTGCTAGTGAGCCATCCCAAACATAAGTCATATATGTCAAACCAATCCAACCTCGATATAGATATATAGATCTTCTGGGCTAAAAACATGAATCTGGCTTACACAATTTCTTGGCCAAAAATATGAATTATAACAATTAATTAAGTTATTTTTACAGCTGTAACAACAACAATAGCGAAAAGAGCCATGATGATCATGTTGCAGGATCAAAAGTTATTTGTAAAACTATGAATAGAAAATTTTGGCTCATGAACTTTATAGTCCTGATTTCGTCCTTTTAATTACCATTGCTCGATTGAAACAGAACGCCCTTATGAATTATGTTCTGTTTGTTTGATCACTAGGTCTCAAGCAATTGTTTGACTTGATTCCAATATAAAACAATCTTTTGATCGCACCAAATACAGGTATTATGAATAAAAACTACTTTCTGAAGTGTAGTAACAAGGTTCTGCGCCATTCGAAACAAATAGGAAAGCTAAATCCTTCCATATACTCTGTTTCGTATGATAAACATGATCATTCTTTGATTGGATTTTAAGCAGAGGTAAAATCTAAGATGTCTAATATTAGAAAGCCATATATTGGCACCGCGAACACATTTCGAAAACATGTCTGTTATAATAATTTTAATAAGAGTTCTAAAGTTACAGAATTAATTCCAAAAATAATTAAAATTTGTTTAACTCCAGGTGTCCACTTTTAGCAATTGGCCCTTGTTATATCCATAAGACTGTAACTCAAAACTTAAATTTACTACTGCTTCTACTGTCACCAATTTAAATTGTATTCGAAACGTTCTAGATATTTGGCAGTTAAAAACTTATTTCTACTTAAATTTTCATATGAAACTCTGAGTGATGACATAATTTTGTTATGCCATATATCTCTTAGTTTAACATTCCCTTTTTCTAATAAATATTCAAATTCTAAAGATTCTTATCCCTTAACAATGGTTTTCAATAGTTTTTGCAATTTTAGTTATTTTCAAAACAAAGACAATTTTTCTCTCGAACATAAATCATTCAAACGTTTTATTTCTTCCTAAAGAAAATGTCAGACATATTTTTATTCAATTGATGATGCCCGTTTGTAAATAAACATTTCAATTTGATTTTGAATTTAAATTTAAATTTCAATATTGCAATATAAATTTTATGTTAATTTTTTTATACTTTTTTTATTTTTAATTTTTTCTTTAAACGTTTAATGACACAAATTTGGTGACACAATTTATTTAATGATATAATATTTGTTTTTTAGTTATTTGTTATTTTGTTATTTATGTGCAGACATTTGTTAAGACAAAAGAAGAAGAAGAAGAAGAAGACATTACCAAAATGCTATTACTCATTCATATTTAAATTTACTATACTATAGTTATAATATTATCATAATATTTGATTTGATAGACAAAAGAAAGAAAAATATTTTATGCATTTTTATAACCTCCACCATCACAAGTAGTGAAAAGAGTATATTAACTTTGTCATACCGTGTGTGAAACTAAGAAGGAATAATCTCGGACTCCATAATGTATATAAATTTTTGCGTTAAATCAAACTCTGAGTCGATTTGACTATGTATGTCTGTCTGTCTGTCTGTCTGTCTGTCTATCTTGCTGTTTGCCTGTCTATTCGTCTGTTTTTCTATCTGTCTGTTGTTGACACGCTCGCATCTACAATAATTGACATAGCTGATTGAAATTTGGCCTGAGTATTTGTTATAGTCCTGAGAAGTTTCCAATTTAAAATCAGCAAAATCGATTCAGTATATCAATAGATATAGAACGAAATTTGAGGGAACCTCTAAATACCAGTGAAGAATTTTCGTAAAACTCTCAATTAGAAATCATTAAATTTGAATGAAACTTTGTCATAATATAATGTTACATATACTTCAGTACCTTTCCAAAATCGGTTCATTTGAAAAAAGTTATAGCCAAAAATATAACTTATTTAAGAAAAACATTTATATATTTTATACATTTGGGAGTGTATGCGTAAGTGTGTATGTACGAAAAATAACATATTTATTTTCCACACATTAGTGGTGCAGTGTATTGAAGATTCGTCATAGCCGCTATAGCTTTCCTACATGTTTTCATTTCTGTCAAAAAAAAAAAACAATTTAATTAAAATTCATATAGAGAAAAGGCGGAAAATTTAGTTGAAAGAGTAGACATTTGAAAAATTTTTAATTCAAACAAACAAATTAATCGTTCATAGTAACCATTTAATATTCGAATAATAATAATAATCAATACAAATACCGTTAAATTGTTATTATTTCTTTTAACTAAAGTTCAACTTAAAAGTGTCACACATAATAATATTTTTGTATAACTAAATGGATCCATATTGTACAGACATGTGAGTGTGAATTAGTGTGACTTGTGTTGTACTAAATATTAAATAAATCATGAATATTTACGCAAAAATATTTTTAACTAAAATCACAAATATAAAGACAAGATTATGGTTAATAAATTGTTATAGCGTGGAATCTAGGAAATAATGTCAAATTCAGATTTCTTAATATTAAACAAATTGCAATATAGAAAAAATGATTATTATTTGAAAGAAATTATTAGAAAAATATATAATTTATTCAAATGGGGTCAAATAAACGCGCAAGCGAATCAAATAAGTTAATATTGACTAAAACCTAAATAAATGGTTGCATGCTTGAATTATAACCTTAAAATTTTAATATCATACTTTTTTTAGAGAGTCATATTGTAAATATATTGGTTATATAAATTGCATCCATTACTTTTTCCCGCACCAAAGAACAGCTTCGGCTTTGAGGTAAAGAATGGTCAATGTCAATCCAAGCTAATATTATGTTCTGAAATTAATCTTATTCTTGTAAGATTTTTTATCCTTTAAGAACTGAAAGTAAGTGAGTTGAGTTGTGAAATTGAGACAAAACCCCCTCCATCCACTATCATACAAATAAGTTTTTACTGGACTTAATAAATATTGTCCATCCCTAGTTGCTACTTCTTTCCATCGGTATTGCAGCTTATATGCTTTCGAGTTAAAAGATTAAGGTAATTTGCGTTTATCGAAACAAATAGTTGTCAGAATAGATAAGATCTGGCTAAATCTTCCCTTCTACAGTTTTTAATGTGTTTATGATGAAATATTAAAAACTCGCGCTTTGCCTTATATTATTGCCTGTTTTACGTTGCTATCTAGGTCCCCAGAGACTATATGACCTGATCGAAACTAAATTCATGTCTTATAGATGTTTTTTAAACACTTTTTCTGAATTAAAGCGTATTCTAATTTCAATTTGACTGCGCTGATCGAAACATATAGAGATTGTTTTTCATATGATCATGAAAAAAGATTGTGACCTCATGCCTTGTCTTATATACTGAATGTTTTTCGTAGAACCTCAAGTCCCCAGAGATTGGCAGACTTGATTCCAATCGCAAGAGTTATAGATATATTTAAATCCCTTTTCAGAAATGAAGAATATTCTAGTTACAACATTCTGCACAAATGTTAATCAAAAGGATGAATAAAAACTTTTTATCACATCTAGATTTCATAGTGATGATCAACAGAAAGAGAAAGGTTTCGACTATAAGACGGACGAACTAAAGCTTAACATCCAGTGTTCAAAATCTGTTTGGAACGATCTTGAAATACACCACTGTGAATCGTTATTTCGCTTGTTTTTTTTTATTGTTTCCTTTAAGTGAATCAATTGTGTTTGATAGAGATGCTCTGATTTTCAGACCCAATTTGAGAGTTCACAATAGAAAAAACCCTTCTTGGTGTCGTATATATTTTTAAAACCTATTTTTAGAGTGTAGCGGTAACAATCTGTATCGATCAAAAAACATAGAAGGCAGAAGAAACAAGATCCAAGCTGTAAGATAGAAAAGCTGATATTTTTCATCAACTGTTTTTTCAAACAGATTTTCACCAACCTTCCATTATGTCCCTGTAAATGGTTATGATGGAACATATTGTACCGCGCGTCAAATCAAATATTTTGTTCATTTTCCGTTGATTGTTATCTTTGCTACCCCTTCGGATCTTGATTTCATTGATTTTTCGAAAACCTCTTTCTGAACGAAAGCGATATCGATCAAAACAAATAGGAGGCAGAAAGAGCAATGTTCAAGCTGCAAGATGAAAGGGCCAAAACTTTTCATTCCAGAAAAGTCCAATTAGTTAAGATAATGGTGGGATAATGAGTTCATCCAGCAACCTGACTTAAAGATGTTTGGGTGAACTTCCAATCCAAGAAGCTTAGAAAATGCTCTAAGAAATTTTCTAAGCTTCTTGGATTTTTGGTCCCACAAGTTGCTGCAAGCTCTTCTTGCGTTACGACTACATGGCTCTTCAATTGACGATTCAAAATGAAAGGGAATTGTTTTCCATATGTTGCTTGATGGTATAGAAGATTTTCTTGAAATCTTAGAACTGTAAGTACAGAGGAGTACGTCATTAAAGAGATTTTCAATTATAATGCGTAGGGTGATAGTCTCTAGATTTATCTAGATCTAGATTTCTCAAGTTTTTCAATATAACGTTATTACAATCTTTTACTTCCTTCCAAACAGAAATGTTGTGTGTAGAGAGTTCCGAAATCTTACCGTAGAATGTCAGCTGGTATTCAACCTGAGGCCAGTGGCTTCTGGTTCCTATTACATTTACGACTGCTAATTCAATTTATCGTTTGGTTTAATTTCTTCATGTTCAGAGAAATCTGCAAGTTCTTTGTTGTCATTTCTAGCTGATTTAGGAACTTTAATTTACTTTCATTATTTGTTTTACCAGTTTCTGTTCTATAAGAAACCTGATTCTACTATATACACTAATTATAATTAGTACCCCTCTCCATGGTCCTATTCGTTCTACATTTTGCCGTGTAAAAAGAACTTTGGGAAATGTATTTAAAACCAATTTTATTAATCACGCTTTTACTGTTCTTTTGATATTCGATAATTAATATTTGCTTTGTATGAGAGTACCTTCCCCTTGATCTTACCCGTCCTTGACACTATATCATTGGAGTTGAAACTATATTATTTTCTCGATCCATAATTGAAACCAATCTTTTAATACTCTGATATTACATTAGTTACTGTTATTCTTCATTTATTTCTAGATCACTCATACACTTACAGTCTTATAATTTCTGAAACATTTTCCAACAATTTAACTTAAATTACTCTTTCTTGTTGTTCCTCCAGCTTTGCAAAATAGAGATTAATATTTGACAAATACTTTTAATAAATACTATACCCTAATGCTACAGTAATTTATAGAAGTTAAGAAAAAATACAACGGTCTATTACATCACATGACATAAATATGTGAAAGTATTTTTTTTTACTCAAATACGATCGATCGCATTCACAACAGCTGCACTCCATCCAAATGCTCATGAATTAAATGAATTTGAGTTAGAGAATAGATACCAAGAAACTGAAAAGCGAATTGAGACGGCGAGACAATTTAATAAAATTCGCTCTCAAATCGATTGATTGCCATTTTGGTTTTACTCTTAATTTTGAGATCAAAATCACATATTTTTTTTTTTGATATAAAGAGTAAAGTTACAATATTCCTTATGGAAGTGAGAGTATTTTTATGATTTAGTTTTAAAGACCAAGTGTGATCAATCGTTTGTATTGCAATCGATTAAAGTGGCAATCAGCAAATTTAACAACAACACTAATAACATCGTAGCGATGATTATTGTAAAATATGTTTGTTTTTTAAAGATCACTAAAATAGAGGTAAAATTATAGTTAGTGTATGGAGAGCATATATGTTTATGAACAATTTTTGATAGATCGAAGATATTATTTATTATTTAATAATTTTTTTTCATTACAATGCACTGTGGGACATTATAGATACTTTTTAAAAATAAGATATATACATCACATATGCACTCAATGAATCCGTGGTTTATTCAGATTAAATTTCATCCTCCGCCGTAAAACTATCGAATATCTACTGCCTACGCACCCATTTTTTGTAGCCATAAATTGTTGTTGCTTGTTCCATAAATATGGATTACACTTTACTCATCTACTTGGCCAAGTCTGGCGTTACTCCTTCATTATTCTTTAGTTTATGTAAATCCACAGACCTCAAGCCAATGCGAAGATGCGTAACTTTGCAATCAATAGATTATGCCCCCTTGTCATATCTTTACGCCCATAATGATATACGTCCGATAGCGATCGTTACCACTTAAAATTTCTTGCAACGATCAATCTGATTCTAAATTCTCTGATCATTAGATACCCAAGTGGCGTTGTATATTCTCCTGTAAGAGGATAAAGACCACAAGTGAACGCAATTTCTTTCCGCGTTATGACTACATGGCTCTTCAATTGACGACCCAACACGATAGGAAATCGATTTCTAAGTGTCAGGTCATTTGATGGTGTCAAAGATTTTCTGGAAATCTAAGAACAGTAAGTGCAGGGGAGTACGTCATTAAAGAGATTTTCAATTTTAAATCATTCCTGTAAAATGATTGCCAATATCTTGAAAATGATTGTACACTGATCGGGAGATACTCTCTTGTAAGGAATATTAGCCGATAAGTATTGATTTCGTTGCGGAGTTATGACAGCTGGGTGGGTTGCAAAAGCGTTTTTACAGGTTTACTGTAGTTAAGCAGGTGTAACCTATTCTATTGGGCTGTCATCTAAGTCAACAGACTGACTTTTAAGAGAACAGACGTTGCAAGATCTATCACGAGGAGTTATTTTCGTCGACTTGAAATGTAAAGGATAAACTCACCAATTAGAACTGATCTGAAGTTTAACTTTACCATAACTTTATCAGTGATTGAAGTGATTGTCTTCAAAAGGAACATTTCAATCATCTTAAAAAATGTGGCTTTATCATCCCTCCGAAATTAAAAACCCCTGCCCAAACCCGAAATGGGATGAATAGGAAGAAAATTGAGAATGGTCAGTTAATGCCCCATCCGACCTCAGAGCAAATGAAGGCGTGGAAAAATGAGCAAAGTTCCCACCACTTCATCACGCTCAGAGGGCGCTGTTTTAGACAACAATACATACAAAAACGCATAATTTAAGAACATAGTTACAGCAGACCAATAAGTAGATGATCTGGAATTAAAAATGGGGAAAAATTATTAAAGAAACTGTAACGAGTTTAACTGCTTAGAAGCTTTTCTATAAAACAAGTAGATCAAGTATTCCGAATGCGATCATTACAAATTTTCGGTCTTAATATTTTAGATTATACTCGAAGTACCAATAACCTTTGTAAACGTATCACTTTTTCTCCAACTTTCTTTAACTTTTTGTCCCACTGTATTTAAACACGAAATTGCCCCAATTTTTCTTATCGTTACACTATATTCACACTGTCTTGGACAACATCTTTTTTCTATTTTTGTTTCTTCTTTTCACGAAAAAATAATGATAAATGATTTTTAATAAACGATTTGTAACATTAATTTGACCTGAAGGTAAATAAATTTCTTAAAAAAATCCATCATAATATTTTTTTAAAAAAGAGACACACCGAATAAATATGATGAAAAAGGCAGATAATCTCATATTTTAGATGCATTTTTTTCTTAAAGACATTTAATATTTTTTGATCGAGAAAAAAAGGTGATGATTTGGGATTTTATTATGATCATTAGTTTTTTGAAGATAAAAAATTATTATGTTATTAATGTCATGTTGTTGGGGGAGGTTTTATCTTAAAACTATTTAAAGATCATCTTGTTTCATTTCATTTTGTGGACAGAAGAGAGGAGGCGATAAATTGTCAAAAGATGGAAACGGAAAAAATATCACGATTTTGCTACAAAAATAAATTAAAAGAAAAAATAATCACTTTGTTGTATTATTAACTTATTTTTGTATTTAAATCGATTCAAAGGCGGTTAAGACCGACTGTATAATACCCTACACTATGATGCAAGCATAAACAATTATGGACTAACCTTTGCGCAGATTCGATGTTTTGGATATAAATCAGTAACTTGTGATCGACTGTATAGAATTTATTGAAATTTAACAAAATGATTTCAGAGAAGTGTAGCATTAAAATTTTTTGGACCCAACGGGGACTTCAAGGGGAAATTTTTAGAGTTATAAAGTGAAGTATATGGGACATAATTTTTTTGAAATTAAATTTCGGAAGTTAGTTCAGAGAGTTGTTACTTAAGGAAATCTCACTAGGGTTCAGAATAATATATGATCCCATTATGTTACCCAGAACATTCAAAATACGTAATCGGTAAAACCTCTGCCTTGTATACTGAAAGATAAGAGTGATAGTTTTCTCAAATTACATAGATATGTTGTCAGAGCTTGCTAGATGTAAGTGTAATTGCTCCCAGTGCTGGACCCCTTTATTTCCTCGCAGCTGTTTCCGCAGAAATCATTAGGGGCAAGCCCCATACTTCTAGCAAAGTTGCCCTGACTTGTCCTCTGTCGATTGAATGATTGATTGATCCTATTGTTGTCGTACGAGGGCCATGTAATAGGAAAAGTCAAAGGTAATCCTACCAGAGGGTCAACTAACTCGTCACCGAGCTCTATTCCCCGCCTTACCAATCCACCCGCAATACCATTTCTAGCACAATCCATTAATACAGATAAACTCTACTCTCGAATGCCTCGCTATCTCGTTCAAAGATACTCTTCATTCGGTTATTAGCATAAATATCGTGTTAACCTCCACTAAACTCCCAGTGACCTGTCTTATATCTTAATATTCCAGGATATCTAATATTATCTTAAATAGTTGATCGTTCCCCTTATTACCGAAATTTGTGCCTGAAGAATGTAACAGTCGTCTCTTAAACTAAAGGAGACTGCACCATTCAGGTTCTTAGTAAAGTAGGCTTCACCTTCTCTTCCACAATACTTGGAGGTATCGGTGTAAACCCCAAGATTCCATTCGGCGGATAAGCTTCTTAGGTAATATGTCATGACCAGTCATCGCCATAGAGAAACTTCTACCGATTAAAGGGTTTCGAAATATAATATTCAATTAGATGTAAGTCACACGTGGTGAAATCCAGGACACGCGAGTGCGAGGCTTATTTATTCACATGGATTACCAGCATTTAGGTCTGAAACCTAGTGTATTAAAATCTGAAACTTCAGTGTATTAAAAATCATTTGGTAACGGCTTTTTCGGGAACTCCAAAAACGTGGACTCTTTAGGAAAAAATCAAAGAAATTATCAATAATTTTTGTTACAATTTTTATTTAAAATCGCAATACCTACATTTTCTTAAAATTTCAGACAGATATTTTTAAATATTTTATTGTAATTAAAAGGTTTTAATATTCTCCAAAATTCGAAAAATGTGGCCAATATTTCCTTCATTAAATAGCGGAATATCGGTCAAAATCATATTAAAAATTTTTAAAACGGAATGAGAAACAAAAATATGATACAGTTTAAAAATTGAATGTCCCATTTCGCACCCAAAATAACTCTGCCAATGGAGCCACTATGGGCTCCAATACAATTTTCGGAAAATCTGGTACGATTTTTTCTGATTTTGAAAATCTTAAATACACTAAATATTATCACAATACAAATATCTTTGTTCATTTACACACTCTAAAGTGATATAAAAGGTCTGTATTGGAGCTATGTTTTCATCTGAGGCGATTTTCTTGGACTAAAAAAATTTGGCATTATTTGTTCTAAATTTGAACTTTAAACCTTATCCGCAAGAAAATTTGTTTAGGAGGTACCTCAAATTCCATAGAATTATATATGCAAGTATTACAGTCAACCTGACATTGTTAAATCGGCTCTGAAATTGATTCTGAGTCGATCGGTTTACTTCAAGCATTGTTTTTCCTGTGCGATATAAACTTCCGCACAAACACATAGTACCTCAACCACCTACATTGGTGTAGGGTGTAAAAAACAAGTACTACAAAGTTGGTTAAAGTAATTAAGTGTAAAAGACAGAAAAACAAAAACATACATATTTCCATTATGATCGTATATATTTTACTTTTAGTATTTTATATATATAAAAAATATATATAGAAATGAAGTATTATTTTTGTTTTGATCTATTAAAAAGTTGTAAGACCGGTTTTTATTATAATATTTACATTTTCAACTATTTTACTAGTTGATTTGATTGTAGTATTTATTTACTTATTTTTTTTATTTGTTGCTAACAAATCAAAAATATTTGAACAGATTTGTTGTTGTAAACATATAACTATATATATTGTTGTTTACTATTTATTTTCATAACTGTAGTAAATCCATCAACTAAGACCGATATGTAGGTAAATATGAATATGTCTAACTATAGGAGACATATGTTCTTATATTCCACAATTTAGATCGTTACGATCGATTTGGTTATCTCGTACATTATTCAATATATAACATATAGATTTCGCACCAAAATCTGCTATATTTTTTAGGTAACTAATGAATCAAGTTATTTCAAATAATTTTTCTGAAGTGAAGCTTTCTATATCGATCGAGATAAATAATAAATGAAGAAACAAGGTCTGAGCTATAAGGTGAAACAGTTAAAACTTCCCATCCACTTTTTTCCGATTTTTTACCGTTCTTGCAAAATATAGTCCAAACAATGTTATTTAGGTTGTTTATCGATTATAGCTTTTCTCAAATGAATCTGTTGTGTTCGTTATAGCATCGTCTGAGTCAATTTCAACAGCTTAATGTTGATTCCACCTAAGCATTTGCTTGACAGCGAGTATTTTCATTTTCGGCGTTAATTTGACGTCTTTGAATTAAATCAGCTTTAAATAATCTGTTCTAAAATTAAGCGTATTCTACTAAAGTCATTCTTGGTCGATCGCATTATATAGTATCCGGCAGGAGCCGTACATTGGCATCCATCTATTGTTTTCTAATTAGTTTATGACCCGTCTTGCAACATGTGTTGAAGAGTTGTCGTTATGGAAAATTATTACCTCGTGTTTAGTCGAATATTCTGATCGTTTTTCGTTCATTACTTTCTTCAAATCTATTGTCTTCGGTAAGATGTTGAAATCACATCTGATCGTCTATTTCTAAACTGCACTTATCAGTTATCTTTAGACATTAATATTATATCAATGAATTTCTGTAATTACATTTTAATTCAAAATTTTAGATGTTCCCAATGTGTGGACCAGACCTTTCTCACATTAATTAACTTAAGCCTGAGGACGAATGAATTCTTCATGAAAATATCTCCTTCTTATGACCTCTGATCTCTAATATTATATGCAAAATATACCTTGAAAAGTCCAGAGAGAAATTTGATCAGGTTCCATTATAAAATACTATAATGAATTACTACAGTTTGTCCGCTATTATTTGTTTATGCTAATAGTGACATACATAATTTAGTGTTTATCTGGTTCGAAGGACCAAATCAACTGTTCATTAACTTTGACTTGCTATATGATTACCCGGAATCTCTTATACCAAAGTTTTAAATCCTTTAAAATTTTAAAGTTCATTTAAATCTGACACGATATGGTAAAACTTCTTTTAAATCCTATAAAGTCATACAAGTAATTCGAAGTCTGTCTGGTTCGAAGGAACAAAAACAAGTGCTAAGTATCATCGATTTCTTATATTCATGATGTTTCACATTAACAATTTTAATATAAAGCAGAGATTTTCGTCTTTTATTTGATACCCATATTTCTATTACAATTTTTTATTTTAAAAGTTCAATTCATCTCGAATTTTAGGGTCCATTACAAAAATCTGGCCCTATAGGGAAACTGATTTATAATTGAATGATTTTATTTTAATCATTTTGATATATTTGTCTATTATATGATGTCGATATTGCAAATATTGTTTATAGCTTTTTAAAACTTTATACCCCCTCGAATTTTGAAGACCATTTAAAATGATATCTGACCCGATATGGTAAACTTAAAAGCACAGTTTTACTCAGTGTGGACTCTATTGTTTTGCGATTGTATTTGTATATTCATGGGTATTTTTTTTAACTTTTAGAATTCATACCAAAAATTCATAGAATCAAATCAGGTTCGTAGGACCAAAAACAGAAAAAAACATTTAATTATAATTGATTTAAAATTAACTAAAGTTTTTAAAAGAAAAATTGGTTTTCTCTTAGATTAATATTAACCCAAAATAGTTAAAAACTGTATCAGGTCCATTAAATTATTATGCTATGAAGTGTGCTATAGAATTGTCATTTGACTTGATAATTCAGATATTTGTTAGTTAAACATAAAATTCATAAAATCTCGTTTTTTTTGTTTTGATTTCATTTTCCTCTATAATATCACATGTAAACCAGCACCTCTTTCTCTTCCCTTGGCACCTCTTAAATTTTTGCATCCCCTCTCCTGCCCTCTGTCTATTTGTGAGTATGAAGTATTTGTAACACAATTTTAAACTTGTCTTTTAAAGAGTTTTTTTCTTTGTCGTTTTGTTTCTGGGTTTTTTTTCTTTTGCAAATACAAATACAACAACAAAAAACATAATAATGTAAAAATAAAAACAAAAAAAGTTGTAGCAGATTTATATTTATTAAAAGTTTTTGCCACAATCCACCACACCACTCTCTTAAGACCTTGATGAGATTTTGAACACGTCTAAACAAACCGAGCAACGAGTAAATACGTCAGTCCATGTCATGTATTATGCATGTTACCTTTTTATTTATTCATTATTTATATAGAAAAAACAAACAAACAAACAAAAACAATGGCCACAATTAAATAAATAAGTCAGGTCGAATATAGAATACCCTACATCATGATACCACTTGTTCCCAACAAGAAGTGATTCCGAGCGAAAAAAAACTGTTCCGTTTTCCGCTTGGAAAGCTCTATATCTGGACTAAAACCGACAATCACCAATTTCAATAGAGTTGATGCAAAATAATCACTTATAGGACCTCTAATTGACGTATGAATTGATCGTGGTGTAAAATCTAGCTTGACGGACATTGTTAGATTAACTCAGGATGTCGGTCGTCATTTAACCTCATTTGTTACTGTCTTTTCCTAACTTTCTGGCATCATAAGGATTTATTGCCAAAAGAACAGCTCAGATATTGAGATAAAGAATAAATCAACTTAAAGTGAATTCACCTCCAGTAAGGGCGCTCTATTTAGTCTAAAATAATTATTTCTAGCAAATTTAATTGAGATACTAATTTTTCGTTGTCCGACAGGCAGCCAGACGGATGGGCATCGTTAAATTGTCTTAGAAGGCGACTTCATATCGATTAGTATTGCAAATCATGAAAATCTAATCATAAAGAATCAGGATAAAAAGAATTTCGTCCGATATTGAAGTAAAGAATGCATTAAACTAAACCCGGGAATTCCATATCAATCGAATTTAAAACATAAAAATTTGTTCATCATCATAATCAATTGAGAATCAGGTAGTGATTCCCGATTGATCGATTTTTCACACCGTTACACTTTTGGACTTATAAAAATTTTTGATCCAAAATAACAGGTTCAAAATGATGTAAAAATGCATCAGACCAATTGATATATCATGTTCTGAAGTGTAGCGTATTCTAGTAAGCGCATTCTCTATAAATCGAAGTAAATGATAGTCAAAGGGGTCAGGGACTGGGCTATAGAGCGAGAGTGCAAAAACTAAATATTCTCTGTTATATAAATAGTTCATCTGGCCAATTATTCTGAACGATTTTGGTTGATTTCTATCTTCAAGGTAATCAGTTATTTGCCTAAGATGGTCTTATCTGATTTCCAGTCTTTTTGAATACTCGTCTTCGGTGCACAGTGGTTCCAAACTTAATTGTTTAGAAATAAATTTGTAACTTTTGAAACGATAGAAATATTTTAATAAAATTTCATGTGTTCAGTGTCGACAGTTTTTCACAATATCAGACAAAAGAACGGAATATTGAATATTTGTTCTTAATTATTTTCTAATTTCCTACGTGACTCAGCTGAGGTGTTACATCCGTAATAAACAACTTTTCATAACCTCATTATTTTCTTGTGTTGGTGTAGGGCATTGAAAGCTTTATTTCTAGATAATTAACAACAAACTAGCTACATACCCACCATTTATATATATATTTTATATACATATGTATGTGTATATTATCCATTACCTGATATTTACCTGTAAATAATATTTGTCTGGGTGCTTTATTGTTTTTGTCTTAACATTAATTCCTCTTGTTGTTATTGTTGTTCTTTGCAGATTAATACGATCGATATACCAAAAAAAATTTAAATTGTCAATTCTTTTGTCTCCAAAAAAATTGAAATTAAGAACTTTTTTTTAATGAAATTCTATTATTTCTTAGAATCATGCAGGGAAATTAAATTAATATTTAAAATTAAAAAAAATAATAATAATAATAATAATAAAACTTAACAATAAATAAAATGTTAAAAGCGTGACAAATTTTTTGAAAATTTTATATAATTTTTATTTAGATTTCAAAGGGGCCGTTACTCTTAAAAATACATTCAAATACATACAGATTAAATAATTATCCCGGAATAGTTTTTTAATAAGATAAAATCATTTGAAAATGTTTTATAAATTAATAATTTATAGTCTTTAGATTTCGTCAAAGGGGATTTACTCCTGAATATATCTTGTAGTCCTTACCGACCCAACAGATATTTGTTTTAGATCTTAACTCCAAAAAATTATTTTAGAAATTAAAAAAAGTCAAACTAGAAAATGTTGGAAAATGTAAATTTGATTCAAAAACAAAAACATTGAGTTTTCATAACATTATCTTTTCAAAGAAACTTTCGCTGAATTTTTCTTTCCACAGAAAATTTTCCCTGTCAAAATATTAAGATATCTTTAAAATTCTGTCTTAAAAAAATACAAAAAAATATATTTTCAATAGATATTTTTTAAACTCCTTTAAGAGAGGAAATTCTTTTTAATTCCCTTTACAGAAAATATTCTATACTTTAAGAGAAAATTTTCTAAAATTCTCTCTTAAAAAAAAAATTTCACATTTTTTTCAAAAATCTCTTATTTAAAAGTAATTTTTACAAAATTTAAAAAGGAAGTGAGTTTTTATAAATTTTCTTTTTTTTTTTTTAGAGGGGATATTTTTCTTAGATGTTTACTCTAAAAATTATTTCTCTTATTCTAATTTTTATGAAAATTTTGATTTTTTATGGCCTATTAAGATTTTTATAAAAATGTCGAATTTTAATAAAAACATTGAGATTTTCATAAGATTATCTTTTAAAGTAACTTTCGCTGAATTTTTCTATCAAAAATAAATTTTCTCTGAAAATTCTAAATTGAAAATTTTCTCTTTCAAAAAATAACTTTAAAATTCTTACTTTAAAAAATCTCATTTTTTCTGAAAAAAATACAAAATTCTCATTTAAAAAATATTTTTCACTAAATTCTTTTTAGTAAATTATATTTTACAAAAAAATTTCACTTTTCAGACAAATCGAAGAACTCCAATGATTTTTTTTATAATTTTTTATAAATTATTAACAAGATTCTTAAAATATTCTGTTTTTAAAGCAAAATTTTCATAAAATTATCTTTTTAGAAAAATTTTCACAAAATATTTTGTTTAAGAAAAATTTAAAATTAAAAATACGGAATTTTATTTTTATAGAAAAAATTCTCTTTGGGAAAAAATCACAAAATTCTTCTCTTCAGAAAAAAATTTTCACAAAAAAGTTCTGTTCCCTGAGAAATTTTAACAGAATTTTCTTTCCATGTCATGAGATCTTTTTAGAAGGTTTCTTTGCAGAGAAATTAAAAAATATCAAAGATTTTTTTATAATTTCTTTTTAAACAGAAAATTTTTAAAACTTTCTCTTCAATTTTTTTCTTCTTCAAAAGAAATTTTTATAATATTCGGGGAATTAAAAAATGAAGTGAATTTTTATAAATGTTCTTCTTTAAAGGGAGGATTTTTTAGATGTTTATAGAAAAGACTTTATTTGGAAAACAAACTTTGCAGAGAAATGAAAAGAAATCAGAGATTTTTTTCAATTCCTTTTAGAGAGGAAATTCTGCTTTAATTCTCTTTTAAAAGTAAATTTTCATACAGTTCTCTTTTAGAGAAAATATTCTCGAAATTCTTGTTTAAGAGAAAATTTTCTAAAATTCTCTCTTATATTTTTTTTTTTTTTTTTTCAAAATTCTCTTCTCCAAAAGAGATTTTTACAAAAAAATTTTTCAGGAACTAAAAATATTTTTTATTAGAATAGCAATATTTTAGTGGCGATAACAAAAATTTTAGTCGCGATAACAATACTTTTTGTGAAGATAACAATAACTATTCTTACAATGCAAAAAAATCAAATTTTTACTGAAATAAAAATTAAATTTATAACTATTTTTATCAATGCGAATAAATAAACCTTTTATTACGATAACAATATTTTTTGTGTGATAACAATAACTATTGTTATTAATGCAAAATCATAAAGCGAATAAACAAATATTGTAGTTACTGTAACAAATAAACAAGAAGCAATTATGCTTCTTGTTTATGTTTGCCACAAACATATTTTTTCTCTGCTTGTAAGGTCCACATTTATTGGAGGTCTGGAAAAATGTCAAAACTTTGATGTATTCTAATCAGAATTCCGTTTTTTAATCCGAACTTTAAGCTTTTATAACATTGATGTTATAAATAAAAAATAGGGACATAGTTACCAGGCAACTCCAATTTTGTTCAAACTGCAGAAGTTATAATTCACATTTATCTGCTATTTCTTCATTAATGACAAACAGTTTGGAGGAATAGCAACTTCTTCATAAATTCACTTTTCGAAAAATTCTTCAGAAGAAACTTTCGATAATGTTTTCAAATAATTTTTAATTAATTCTTAGAATTTTAAATTCCACCTAAAATCAGTTTTGTTTTAAAAAAGAAACTTTAATAAATTATAAAAAGTCAAAAATTATAAAACAAGTTATAAAATATTTCTTTTTAAAAAATCTTATGGCTTCAAATAAATCCTAACAAATAGGAATGCTACATACGGCTATGCCGAATCTTCAATACCCTCCATCATAACATACACAATCACACCTACACACATAAACTTATGCAATATAGACAAGTTTTTTTTAAATATAAAACAGAAACACTTAATAAGTCATTTCATATTTTTGGCTATAACTTTTTTTCTACTGAACCAATTTTGGTCATTTTTGAAATGGCAATAAAGAACATATCGCTTAAGAGTATGGAAAAGTTTCATTCTAATTTGTTGATTTATAATTGACAATTTTAGGAATGATCTTTACTTGAACTTGGAAGTTGCCTCAAATCTCGCTCTTTATCTTTCAATATACTGAACCGATTTTGAATTCAAACAGGAAAATTTTCAGGACTTTAAGAAATATTCAGGCAAAATTACATTGAGCTCTGCCAATTGTTGTAAATGTGAGCGTGCCAATAAAAGATTTTGATTTGATGCAAGAATATATACATAATGGGGTTTGGAGATAATTCCTTTATAGCGTTACGCCCGGCATGACAAAGTTAAAACAACCTCTTCACCACTTGTACTGGTTGAGGTTATAAATAATCACCAGAAATGAAAGAAACAGGTTTTATTTTATTTATTTTTTATTAAAAAATTTGTATTAAAAATTTGTTTAAAATTTATTAATGTATAAAAAAATCGACCAGAAAACGATAAACTTTGATGAGTGTACTATTGCTATAGTTATTGTTGTTATTGTTTCCCGATGATGATTTAGATACTAATGAGGCCTCAGCATCATTTATGTCTATACCAAATTGAATAATGTACCATTCGAATACTAAATAAATGACAACAGTGATGAGACCAAGTTTAAGATAAATTTTTAAAATGTCAAAGATATTTTGAAATGTTATTTGCAAATATGACCACATTTTTAACGAAAAACAAAAACAAAAACAAAATAAATATTGAGGAGTATTTTTTTTAAATTAAAAAACTATTTTAAAGGTGTCTTGGAGAGGAAATTATTAAATTATAAATATTTAAATTATGTTAATTAAAATATGTTCGTTCGTGTGTTTGTTTAGTTTTAATGTTAATTAAGTTTTAAAAGTTTTAAATTAATATTGATAAATTTGTTTTTAATTATAATTTTAGATTTCTTTTGAAAATATTTATTAATAAAATATTTTTGTTCCATAAACAAATGTCCACACGTTGTTGTTCACTAAATGACTGACTAATTGGCGGTTTAATTAAGCTGCTGTCCATTCACGTTGACCTTGGCTTTGAAAATCTTTCTCTCTATTGTTTTTATTCAGCCTATAGACAGTTGTCAATTATGGGCTGGAACATCTTTATTATGGTGCTGAAATTAGAAGAAAAAAATATTGAATAGAAAATATTTTAATTCAAAATTTTCGAATTTGTTCAAATGTGTTGTTGACCTTTTTTTTGGCGCTTAAAGAAATTATTAAATAAAATTTTAATATTTAATAATTTCTTAAACAAAAATTAAAAAAAAAAACTAATCAAATTAGAAAAAAAGGTCAAAAACACTTTTTCTTAAAACTTTAATAAGATATTGTTATATTGTTATTTAAAAATCTCTTCTTATCTCTTATAAATAATAATTTAGAATGATATATTCGACTGGAACCAGTCTTTGATTCTTCCCAATCTTTTATATGAAAAATTTCAGCAAAATCTTTAAAATAATTATAAAAAGTTAATTAATTTCACTGTTTCTACTCCGAGATAAACCAGCTATACACGTTCCATATTGCCCCTCAAAACTTATTTTTGGACAAAATTCTAAAACTTTGAAGATATAGGAAATTTGTTAATGAAAATTCATCTGAATGTTCCAAAAATGTTTTTCAGTTGTTTCCGCGAAGTACAAGTTTTTAATGGGTTAAGGAATTAAGATGTGGACCTCCACAGTTGGTCTCCTATGCTACGAAATAACGACCTTCGTATAAGTTGCTTTCCTCATTATGCTTAAAGGGAATTTTTTTCTGTAGGGTTATATGGGAATTAGAAAAAATTATGGACCGACCCTCGTATAATTTCGCACAGCAGTTTTGGCTTATATTTAACTCCTATTTGTATATGTGCGATTTAAATGTTTCAAAGTGGTTGTATGGGACCGGTAAAAAATAACCGATCCTCGTATAATTTAGTTTTACAAAATTGGGTTAAAATCGTTTTATGTTTAGTAATTTTATGGGCTAGAAATCCCATTGCGGGTGGGACATTTGTATGGGATTTATATGAAGTAATGGACCGATCATAACTAAGTTCAAAAGGCATTGTCCTTGAACCAAAATGGTATTAGGTGCCAAATTGCATTAACCGGTCTGCTTTTTTACCGTTTGGATGTATTTGGAGATCTTTTGAAAATGCATTCTTTCTATCTAAACCAGGTTTTCTATTAACGGCGAGTTTTTGTTTAATAAATTGGAAACAGTTTGACGGCAAATCTTTGAATGCTTGGCCAATTTTTTATAGGACCAATTTAGGTTTTGTTGAAAATATTTCATAATTTTAGTATGCACTTTTCCCACTTAATCAGATTGTCAATATGTTTGACATTAAATATAATAACTGACATGTTTTAGAAAGGTAACTGGATCAGAATAAAAAATGTTTTAATGAAAAACGTGTGTTAAGAATCTTTCGTTCTCACTCTTTAAGTCCACATAAAAATATTTTGCAATTTTTTTTTAATTTTTTAATTCCTTATGAATAGTTATTCATTTTATTTTAGCATCGATGTGTCAATGGATTTGGCCTCAACAAATCACTCTGGACTAGACTGAAAAAGAGTCTTGTTTTGAAAATGTTAAAATTTTAAAAATGTCTTTGTTGTTTTTTCTTCCAATATTTACGCATTTTAATGTTTCAACTTCAACATTTTCAAATTACTCATACATATTTAATATTTTCTTCTTTTCTGTTTCGACAAAGACTTGATCATCTTCTGGTTATTTGTCGTCATCATCATTAACATTTTAGAAATAAACTTAAATTTATTTAATATTATTGATACCCTACAATAGGAATGGTGGTGTGCAAAATTACTTTAATGACCTATTTTTGTATCTGTTCAAAACCAAAAAGATCTTTTTTGCGAGAATCACTTTAATAAGATATGAGGACTTATCTTTCTTTTCTTTGGAAGTAATTCTGAAACTTTTGAACTCTTGGAGTTATTCTAAACAAATTCCACATGATCAGAGCTAAGATGTTTTTGAGTTGTGTTAGAGGAATACAAGTCGCCATCTCTTCAGTTGCATATTTGGTGATCCTCAAAATTAGACCACATTAATAAAAAATAGTTTAATTTGACTAGTGGAAGCTTAGTTTAGGTTGGATTTTCAGCCAAGTTAAAAATTTATTACTTAAGTGTTTGGTATCTTTGAAAGTGCTAGAACTTGAAGATTGAAACTTTTTGAAGAAATATCAGGTGGAATATCATTTGTTGTCAAAAGAATAAGAAGAACTTTAAATTTCGAATTTTTGATATTTTTTTGAAAAATATAATTTTTTTATAGACTGAAATAAAATTTAAGCAAAAAACTATATTTTGGTCGAAATTTCTGTAAAACGTATATGAACTTGCCCATTAATTAGAAAATTAAAAAATCCTTCTTATCTATACGGAAATACCCAAAATTCCAAGCTGCATAATTTTCTTTAATCTTAGGATGATCTCAGCTTTTTTGTTTGGGAACTTTACAAAAAAAGTAAAATTTCTCTCTTAATTGACCTAATTTCGATGGGGCCCGTGGGCAGATTTTAGCCCAAGTGCGTCCAGATTTGGTTCACATGCATTCCCTTAAAGATATTTTTTATAAAACAATAAAAAATATAGAGTTGAAAACTAAAAAATGGTTTATTAAGAAAATAAATGTTGCCACCTTTTTGAAAAAAATACAAAAATTATGTTTCAATTTTAGATGAATATAATTTTCTAAAGGATTAATATATTTATATGGTTATTGCAGCAACATCGCTAATTTAAAAAAAATATGAGAAAACAGGGATAAAAATGGGTTAAACATTAATTTCAACATTAATTAATATCTCTGAAACTATAAGAGATGACCAAAATGTGTAAGTATTTATTTAGGCCAATTTACGGGATAACTTTTTTTAAATCATAAATTAAGTGATTTATAATTGAATGTCTCAAATCTAGTGTATTAAAACCCCGAAACCGAAAACCGGTTTACCGGTATTTAGCATTTCAGAAAACCGTCCGGTTTCGAATAATTTTTATTTTCTAATGAAATCATTCTTAAACTTTTCACTATTATATTCAACTTCTTTTATAAACATTCTTAGACCTCACATTCTGAATCGATCCTGTTAAGTCCGTCTGTTTTCGACATAATCACATCAATAAAAATAATTAAATAAAATACTGCAAGTTTTTTGTTCATCAATATAAATTTTTTAATGGATTTAATAAAATCATGATATCTCGAGACATTATTTTAAATACGATACCGAAAAACATTAACACTCATTTAGAGCATTATACAGTGAAGGGATCGTTTGATGAAATTTGTCACAAATGTTCTTATTGGTTAAACTCTAGATTTCTATTAATAATAATTTTTATTATAAATTTATAATAATCAAACAAAAACCGTTTAACCGTTTTTTAGCATAAGACCGTATTCGAAATCGGTTTTTTTTTGAAAATCCTATTTTTCGAATAACTCGAAAACCGGATTTCTGCACTAGTTCAACTCAACATACTCGAGGTAATCAACACCGACTACGTCATTAAACAGATAGGAGTCTGTGCTCCTCCAAAATTACTCCAAAAAATCTCAGCTCTAATCATGTTAAATTTTATTAAAATCTATAAGAGTTTAAAAGTTACAGATTTATTTCCAAAAAAAACCTTGAGCCCTGGGAGAAAAGTGTTATAGAAATTTCGAATCTGGTTTCTATAGAAATTGCACCATATATTTTTATAACTTCTATATTGTTCCATTATGCGGTATCGGTATAAAATATCACAAATTACGAAACTAGATATTTTATAGCTCCACTGTATGGTCTAGAGTATTATATAGCCGGTTTTGATTGACTATAGTATTTTTTCTTTCTCACTTCATTTATAAAAATATTAACATGTATATGATTTCGTACTTCGCCTCAGTATCTGCATAATAATTTTTTTTGTTGTTAAAACTTTAAGTCAAACGGGCTTAGCAGGCTGGCAACAACTTTGCCAACCATAAATCGAAGGCAATCGACTATGATTCCAATATAAAAAAAGAAGAAGCAACAAAATCGTGCGTGTACTATTCAGCACTAAAAATCAGACTTGTTTTTTTTTTCAAAAATTATTATCTTTTTGTTTTTTTTGTCATTTTTTATTTCAAAATTGAAATATTTTGTTTGACTTCAAATTAGAAAAATTTGTAGTGAATTTGTTAAGAAAATGTTAAAATATTCTAATTGTTTTAGCTAATTTTTATACCCTACACTACCAAAGGTGGTCGACTTTAGCATGTCAGCCCATCCGGCTGTCTGTCCATATAAAGGTTTCTCGCAAAATACAGGTCGGAGTTTTGAAGATAACTTAATGAAATTTGAAATTTTGCATGATTGGTCCATTATTTCTTACAGGCCCCATACAAATGTCCCCCGGAATGGTGGTTTTAGTCCATAAAATTCTTAAATATAAAATGTTTTTAACTAAAATAAGAAATTAGTCTTATCAAATTCTATAACGATGTGCCAAATTATACGAGGATTGGTCCGTTATTTATCATAGGTCCTATACAGCCACCCTTCCAGATATCACTTGAAACTCATAAATCGCACATATACGTACACGCAGATGTTTGCGGTAACCATAAACTATTGTTATTGATATTGTTACCGTAACTACTTTGCATTTTTGATTTTGCATTAATAACAATAGTTATTGTAATGACCAATAAAAATATTGTTACTCCAAAAAAAGTATTGTTATTGTAATAAAAAAGTTTCTTAATTCGCATTGTCATTTTGCATACATAATAGTTTTGTTATCGCCACTAAAACTATTGTTATTGTCACAAAAAATATTGTTATCGCCACTAAAATTATTGTTACGGCCACTAAAAATCTTTTTTGTTTAATAAAATTTTTTTTTATTATTTTCTTATCAAATAAAAATATTTTCGTATATAAAATTTGTAATCAATAATCGAAATGTTTTCGTCATATAATTTTATTTATTTTAATTGACTTATTTCTTATTTATAAATAATAAAATAATTCAAATATGTATTATTTTCCATGTTACCACAAATTGTAAAGAAAATATTTGTTCATATTCAGTTGTCACTAAACTGAAAATAATATTTTGTCCTAATAACAATAGTTTTTTTTATAACGAGCTGTTTGTTCAATAACAATAAAATTATGATCATTTAATCATATTTCCAAACATATGGCAACCACGATATTTTTAATAAAAATAATTTTATTACAGCAACAAAATTGTTATCAAACTAAAATAAATTCAACAATTAACATGTTGGTGATAACAATAAATGTTTGCCGCGAAAATATTAGTGTTTGCGACGAACATATTGTGAAATTACGTTTCTCTAATAAATAAATATAAACCAAACCGCTGTGCGAAATCAAACGAGGTTCGGTCTATAATTTTTCCTAACTTCCATATAACGCTCCAGAAAAATTTACTGTGAAAATGCATAAATTCACATAAATTTTAAATCATAACAATCTATTGCATATATAAACATAAAAAGAAAAGCATATTATACGAGGGCCGTTTACAATTTTTTTGTAGCTGTCATTTACAGCCAATAATATGGTGTAGGGTATTACATAGTCGGGTTTGACCGATTTTAATATTTTTTCTTGTTTGTTATGAGTTATAAGTTTGAATTGTTTAAGTTGTCAACTGCAATTTTGAATTCGAGTTAAAGAATTAATTCTCAACAAGTTTAAGTGAAATAAAATTTATGATTTTTATATAACCAAAATGGCATTTTAAATGTTTAATTTTTGTTATAATAAAATTGAGTGATTTTTTTTTAATAATAAGAAGAAGAAGAAAGTGTGACATAATTCCACTTGTTTCAAGGACAACAAGATTAAATTTAATGTTTAAAATTTAAGGTGCGGATCAGTTTGAAATTTAAATGAAAATTGCAAGAAAAGACATAAAATTTGTGGTGATCATCATTTAAGGAAGATTTGCAAACATTTTAATGTTTAGAAATGACCCACATTTATTTAAGATGTTATATTATACCCTACACCACCATAGGGTGTTATTACGCCTTTTGAATTTTTGTTATTTTTATACCCTATACCGTAGGTGATTGGGGTATTATGCTTTGTGCAAACGTTTATAGGGGGCAGAAAAGATAGTTCAACCTCCACTTTTAAGTATACCATTCGACTTAGAGTCCTCCTTCCTGAGTCGATTTAACCATATCCGTCTGGCTGGCTGCCCATGTACGCTTGTTCGCAAAGTACAGGTCGCAGTTTTGAAGATATCTTAATAAAATTTAGCAGGGACAATACCTATTGAAATTGGTTGCAATTGGTCCATTACTTCATATAGTTTCTGTACAAATGTCCTCCCGGAATGAGATTTTTGGCCCTAAATAAAAAATGAAAAACGACGTGCCAAATGAGGATCGGCTCACTAATTCTCATTGGTATAATCCGCTCTTCTAAATATCGCTTTAAACGCATAAATCTCTTATCAGGGAATTGAAAAAAATCTACTATTTCATACGTAAATACTCGAAATCGCAGTCCAACCTCAGTTATGATCTTGTTAAATTTTATCAAATAAATCAGAAAATTATTTCCAAAAAGAAACGCTTTGGAACCATTGTGTTCTATTTGCGAAGTACAGATCTTTTAAAACAACTTCTACTCATTCAATTCCACACAGAGTTTTCGTGTTTAACTTTTGTATCAAAAACTCCTATTGAACTTATTTCAGATCCTCTCGAATTTGACTTTTTTTAAATTTCATAACTCTTCAGGTTACAATTTTAGATGTAAATCTATGTTGGTCCTCGGACGAATAGCTGACATATTCTACGAAAGTCGAAACATAATTTATCACACTTGCATCATGGTGTAGGGTTCGCATACTTGTTTTATTATTATAAAACAAAATATGTTTTTATAAAAAATATTCACTACTAACAGTTACGCCCAATAGATGTATTTATAATTTATAACTGTAATGGCCCATTGTGCACTACTGTAATTTTAATTACTTTTTTTAACGATCATTACAAATTTGTTTTGTTTAATTATTAAAAAAGTGTCAGTAGTTTATGAGAGACTCTGGTGTCATCTTTTCGCTTAAAGGTCCAACGTTGTGGAAACAAAAGCAAGAAAAACTGCTCAAGATGATGAAGAAAACTAGACAATCATTCAAGTGTTGTTGTTGTTGTTGGCTTTTGTCTTTTTTCCCATTTTTTATTCGGTTTTAATTAACTGCAGGCAATAAGTACTTAACATTTCTTTGTTAGATTACCGATAACTTCTTCTTTAATTTTATTTTATTTTACAATAAATTTATTGCTTTTTTTAACACATTTGTTAGTTCACTGGTGCATATTCTTATAAACGCATGTAACTTTTTTAAAGAATTTGACAAAATTAGTGATAGAAAATAATATTTTTATTAAGTCCACTAAAATTTAATTTAAAATATCGTAATAACTTTGTTTTTCATTTTATCTGTTTTATCGTAAGAGTTTAACTGTCATCTTTAATGGTGTTTTCCTATAAACGCACCTAAGTTTATCAATCTCTATAACATTATTAATAATGGGTGGATGATCATTTGTTATGGATTACCTCAAAATATGGTCTGATCTGGATCGGAATCAAATTCCTTCCTAACTTGTTTTTAAATTCTGTTAAAGTCATTATGCTTTCGTTTTGGGCATTACTTGAATTAACTTCACGCGTCATGTATCCCCATAAGTTCTCCATTGGGTTTAAATCCACACATCAAGCCGGACAGTCCAACATGGGTACGCTGTATTCGTAAAGTCATGATTTAGAAGAAAGACCCCAACATTAATTTGCTGAAATGGCAACACTATCATGGCCTAAATTACTTGTTGACATACGAATATCGTTTCATTTTAAATCGTGCCAATAACATGATTATAAGTCGGGACAGTCTAACATTTACATTTGTTTCGTCGGAGAAAATTACATTTTTTTCACTCCTCTGCCCATTTCTTGTATTTTCGTGCGAATTTTGATCCATTTTCTCAATACGGGTTTTGATCATCCCTTTAAAGTTTATTAATTTTGTTTTTCCTTTGGAAGGTTTTTGAACACCACCATTCTGTCCTTTTTTGAAGAAATTATGTACCATACTTTCAGAACGTTTGATTTTACGGTCAGTTAATAAAAAAGAGACCTCATAACTTACAGTTTCCTCTTGTTTATTTGATTTTTATAGTTTTAATCGCCAGTGATGAAATTTTAAAAATATTTCGGAAACTCTTTATTAACGTTGTTATAGTACTTTCTGTCACTTTGCTCGTCAATCTCCATTTAAAATTTCATACTTTTGAACAACTGTTTTGTGGTCCTCAATTCTCTTTTAACAAGAGTCCAATATCTCTCTAATAATCTTAGCTCTGGGCTGTTTGGAGGATTTGCCTCTTTTAGTACAAACATCAAATTATTGTTCATGTAACACTTAAATGCTTTATGAATGGAGGCAGGCTTTTGTGATGAAAATTTCGGTATTTATAGAGCCCCTTGTAACAAATTACCTTATGACGGCAGACCTGTAAAAGCTTGGGCAAGCAACAAGACTAATACAAAATATTTTTTGCTTTAAACAAGTAAGACTATGCCGAATCTCCAATACCCTCCACCACAAATGCGTGTGAAGTAAATACTTTAGGTTTCTTACATCTATTCAAATACACGCACACCCTCAAAGATATACAGTATCTTAAATATAACACAGGTACACTTAATGAGTCGTAAGTTATATATCAGTCAGTTATATATGGTATTTTCTACTTAACCGATTTTTATAACTTTTGGATTAGTAAAGAATTTTTATTCCCATTAGTCGATTTATAATTGACAATTTTACAAAAGCTCTTCGATTGAATTTAGAGGTTGTCTCAAATATCGCTCTATATCTTTTTCTGGTTTTAAATAGGAAACTTGCAAGACAATAACAAATTTCAAGTTGATCTCTGTCAATTATTGTGGATGTGAGCGTGCATGGGATATACTAAATTTTATGAAAGAATATTATACATCTAAGATGATTCCTTCTTAGCGTTACACACAGAATGACAAGTTAATATACCCTCTTCACCAATTGTGGTGGTGGTGGGTATAAAAAGTACCGTTAAGTTATGCCTCTCATTAAATAAATTTAACTTTATTTTTGGATGAAAACAATAAAGATAAAATAAAAAATGCGTTTATAGAAATATGCATCCGTGTATATATTTTTAATATTTTTATTTGCTTCTTCTTTATGTAGTTGTTGTTGTTGTTATTGTTAAATTTGTTATTTTGGTTAACCTAAAAAAATGAAACATTACGTTAACGTTGAACACAAAAAAAAAAATTGCCGAAAAATATATTTATTACATAATTACATTTGTTAAATCTAAAGTTAAAAATGAGTATGAGTATTTGTATGAGAGTGTATGTGTGTATCTTATAGATACACAAAAAAACCTAAACTAAAACTTTATGTTTACATGAGTGTGTGTGTTGTATTTTTTTATATATTTCATTGGTTCATTGGATATCAGTTGAATTGAATTGAGTTGAGTTCAGTTTTTTTTGTGACTTTTAATTTTGAAAATTTTTTTTCTGCTTTTGGGGTTTTGACTTTAAGGGGGGGTTTCAATTTTGAGAGTGTTTGTGTGTGTTACGCTCTTAGCCTCGTTTGTAATAGTGTGAATTAACAAAACGTGATTTTGTTTACCCAGGTCCAGTTACTTTATATATAAAAAACAAAATAAAATAATCATCAAAATTATATATAACAAATAATCCCCTTGAATTCAAAAATAATACAACAAAAACAACAACAAAAACCTATTAAAATCAAATAAACAAACAACAGAAAAAGAAATGTGGGTGCAATTTAAAACATGCTGATTTTGAAGTCAATTTTTTTCTGGTTTCGTATTGTTAAAAGGGTTCAAAATTTTAAACATATATTTTTCATAATGAATTTTTGATTAATTTATTTATCTTTTGAAATTTGTCGATTGAATGCATTAATGAGTTTGATTTGATTTTTTTTTATTTAAATTGTGATAATTTAATTACTTTACACTTGTGCTTAGTTTTACAAGCAATAAAAATATTTTTGTAAACAATTTCAATGAAATTCCCCACAGTGATAGAAAAGGTGTAGATGAGTTTATATTTTGAGTGTGGACTCTTTTGTTGTAACAGGGACTTGTCTGCAGTGTCACCTTGGGTAATAAAAATATTTAACCAGAACCAGATAACGGATTTTAAAGTTTTTTTTATATTTGTCATAAATAAAATTATTTCTTATATTTTAAGAAATATTTGGCTTCAAAAATTTTAATTTTTTACTTTTTGATCCATCTCGGCAAGGTTTTTAGGTTAATGCGGGTTCTTGTATTAGGTACACACAGAAAAAATTGAAGTAAAATCAACGTTGAACATAGTTGATTGTAGAGAATGTTAAATTTTTTATTCAGTTTAAATTAAACGTTTTTAAGTTTGTGGTGAAATAATATTGTTATACCATAGGTAAATGGGCCATTATGCGTTTGTGCAGAATCACTTTCTGTCTGTCCGTCCGTCCCTCTAAGTGAGTGACAATATAAACCTTGTGAACAAAACGTAGGTCGGAATTTTAAAGATATCTGGATGAAATTTAGCACATGTATTATAATCTATTGAAATTGGTGATAATGGGACCATTATTTTACCTAACCCCCATACACTGGGGTTTTAGGGTCATAAGAGTCTTATATATAAAGCGATTTTAACGAAATTTGGCACAAGTAAGTCTTATAATATTTTAAAAATTATGTACTAAAATATACTAGAATGGGACCATTATTTCTCATAGGTCCCATACAACCCCCCTTAATAGCATCACTTTGAAGGGCTTAAATCTTACATAGACGTTGGTCATGTGACAAGAATTAGAATAAAGATAAGTAAAAAACGGTATGCGAAATTACAGGAAAGTCGGTCCAAAATTCCCAGTTGCTCCCCCCTCATGTCTTTAATAACCAACAATGTTGTGTAGGGTATTACATGGTCGGTGTTGAGCGACTATTAATTTTGCTTGTTCATATTAGAATCTGTCGAAATTATAATGAATAATTAAAAAATAAATGCCAAAACTGTAATTTTTAAGTTTTTGGCCTATAGAGTCCACATTTATTGAAGGTCAGGAAAAAAGCCATTGCCAAACAATTAAAAACACTTTAAGGATTCCATAACTACATTCTGTTTTAAAATTTAGTCTTTGCGATTTTAGATTATAAATGTTGAATTCAAAATTTGGACAAAAATTTTGACAAAAACATTGAAAAGCTTCATGACTTTTCAGAAAAATAAAAATTTTATATATGTTCTGAAGAAAAATATTATTTTAGATGAGAATGAATGAAGACACTTTTTCGGAAGAAATCAATTTTTTTTTTTAAATTTTCCAAAAAGAAAATTTTGAAAATTGAAAAATCTAACAAGAAAACTGTAAATGATTTATACCACATGCCTTTTAAAAATTTCATCTGCGCGCCTATAACTTCGTCAATGCAGCTCCAATAGCAAAATTATAATGCCACTCTCCTCTATTATTATCCTCTATCATTATGTTAAATTTCATGCAAATTCATCCTGTCGCCCAAAAGTTACTGATTTATTTCCAATTAAAATCGATTCTGCTCCACTGTGAAATCTTTAACATTTAACAACTTTTTTGTAATAAATTATTAATCTTATTTTAACACTTCACCATTGATATTTAAAGCAAAATCAAAATAATGAATTGATCTTAAAAATTATTTATGGCGAAGTTATATGAAAATTATACCGTTAAACACACAAAACAATAACTGATTAACCTCAATTTATTTAGTTGCTCTGCTCTCAACGTAATTAATTGTTAATTTGTTAATTGCAGTCAAAATTGCATTATTTTATTATTTTGGAGAACTTCATTTAAAATATAAGAGAATTAAATAATAAAATATGAATTACGCTCTTTATTAAGAGCATGTTAAATATTTAATGGCCAAAACAAATGATGACGTTTATTTGAGAAGTTATTTGTTATGGCAAATTGTTAACAATTTTCTTAAAATTTAATATTTTTTATAAATTTGAAAAGAAAGTTTTTTAAAAAACTTACCGAATTGTTTTCTAATTTTATTTAATATCAATTCAAAGTTATTTTAATGTTAATAATTATGTATTTTAATATTTTCTTTAATATTTTGGTGACTGGGTCAAGATAAAATTGTTTTTGTTTATATCTGTCATGTAAATTTGACAATTGTTAAACACAGCTGTTTAGTTTAAAGTTAAACTTTAACTCACTGTTGTATTTCAATGAACTTTTCGTTAAGCTTAACTTCATTTCGAAAGCCTGAAGATATGCAACAATATATGTTAATTTGCTAATGGGACTTATGCAAACTATTAGTTGAGGGAAATATTTATTTCTTTAAAAGAATTTAGATTTTAATATTTTCCACATAGTGCATTCTAAAACCGAAATCGGAAACCGGTTAACCAATTTGAGAAAACTGACAGGTTTCGAATAATTTCTCTTTTCAAATTATTCCACGTGCCGGGTTTTTTTTCAGTCGGTTAAGCGGTTTTTAATGGATGACACTCTTCAAGCTTTTCACTAAAATATTCAGCTTCGTTTTTGTATGTTACTTCATGACTTGGGATATAAACATTTTTTTATTCCAAGTGTTTTTTCTTAGACATCATATTCTGAGTTGATTTTGCTATGTCTGTTTTAAATGAGATTCTGCAAGATTTTTTATCCATCATCCAGAAGTATCCATTCTTACGTAAAGAGGTTTAGAATTATAATTTAGACTTATTCAGAAATTAAAGAAAGAATTTCTTTAAAGGAAAGATAATAGATGATATGTAGATACATTAATTTTAATACGATACCAAAACTTCCTGAAAATGTCGATTTCAGAAGAAGAAGTATTAAATATGTAATTCCGTTTGCAACACCAAGAAGATATAAGCTAAGACCCCATAAAATATATTTATTATTACATCAAATCAAGATCTGTATCCAGTCCATTTAATCGACAGAATAATATTTGGCTTGGTTTTTTTATTACTCATAGAAGATTAGAAAATGAAAAGTTATAGACCTATAGCTGATTCATCCTTGTTGTGCTAAAAAAATCTTGGAAAATTTTCAATTAAAATTCAATGGATTTTAACAAAAAAAATTTGTTCAAATCCTAAGCAACATTTAACATTTCGCATGATATTTTTTGTTTCCTACAAACTTAGTTCAGTTTTTAGACTCAAATTGTTCGTTGAAAAAGGTGTTGTCATAGCATCCTACTCCAATTTTTACTCAGTTTCAATTTATTTTAAAAGAGTCGTATTCAAACTCCCACAGTCCATTTTATTCATCAAACGATCGGATCTTTCAAAGAGTTTAATTTTAATTTTTATTTACTTTTACTTTGGCGTCTATCTCCTATTGAACTATAAAGCCAGATGTTTATTCATATTAACCATGGAAAAGTTTCTACTCTTTTTTAATCATCAAACGATCGGATCTTTCAAAGAGTTTAATTTTTAGAAAAGAGTTTTTTTATTGTCGCTCTTTGAACAGGAGTTTAATTATAAAAAATCAAAAAAGAAAAAAGCCAAAAAAGAATTATAAAATGAATAATTCTGAAAAAGGGATGTTTGTATGTATACAACCTTTGTATGAATGAATAAACAAACGTACTCACATATTAAGAAGTGTTTACTTTTGTTGTATGGATTTTTATTTGTATTTGTTATTGCATTTTTAGTACAAAACAACAGTAAGTTTTTTTTTTACACATTCTTTTGTCCTTTTTCGCAATTATGAGGAGTAAAAAAGCTAATGATCGTCTTTTTACTCTTAGAAGAGTAAAATATTTTTTCGAGTTTATTCGGAGCAAAATCGAAAAAAAAAATATTCAAATTTTAATTGACAGAAAGAGTTTTATTTTTTTCATCTCCTCAAAGAAAAGTCAAAATAAAGATCATTTGAAATTAAAGATTTTGCTCCGAGTTTTTCCATACTCTGATACAAACTTTCTTTTTCTTCAAATCCTTTCCTTAGACAATCAGCCAACAAGCCATACAGTTGATCAGAGTTCCTTAAATCGACACAGTATTCGATCATTATACCTTATATCATATCATTATAGGTGGTTGTACAGCTGCATTATAAGCAGCTGTACAATAACTTAAAGTCATTTAACTTATTAATATTATTAAGAAATTCTGAAAAAAAAGAAATATGTGACAATAAGTGACTTTGTGGATTTAATTCAGATACAAAATTAGAAACTGCCCTGCCATACTAAAGTATGGGCGCTAGTAAAAAAATTAAATCAAATTTTATTTCCATTTCACTTTTATTAATCACAAACGTATAAAAAATAATTATAATACACAATATTAATTATAAAAGTATAAAAATGTATAAAAATATTTAAAACTAAAATTAATTAACAATAAAAAAGAATAATTTTGAAATGTGAAAGATGAATTTAGTCAAAAAATTTCATAAAATTTTAATACATAAATAAAATTCGTTATCACTTTAAACAACAAACTAACTATTTAAACAGTCGTGGCAAACATTTATTAAAGAATGAGGTGCAAATATGTCATTAACATAAAAAATTTTTGCTGACCTAAAATCTATTTTATTTAATAATTTTTGCATTTAAAAATAATTTTATTTAATAGAAAATCGCCAAAAAAGGCCCAGTCTATTAATTTTGTTCATTTTAACAGGGTGAAGGTAACTGAATACTGTTTGAATTGACTTTAAGAACCGATGGACTTTAAAGATTTATCAGGGCTGTCAATATTTTAGATTTACATAAAAACTTTAAATTGTTAAAGCCAAAACGATGTCTTAGAGTAATCGATTAAAAATATTTTGAAGGGACCTTTAAAATATTCGAGTTCTTTTAAGGAACATTAATTTTAAACAAGTAAAAAAGTTATGGTTGACCAAACCGGACTATATAATATACAATAATATTTTGTGCTGTGTTTGTGTTTTGAAAACTATGGAAAATTATGGCCCGACCCCCGTATAATTAATTAAAACTCTTAGATTTTCCTAAATTGGACCAGGATCTTGTATACACCGATTCTCAACTCTTTAATTATTTTAAACCTCTTTAATTTATTTTAAACCTTTCCGAGAGGTAATTTATATGGGAGCTATATGAAATAATATACCGATCATAACAAAAATAGACTTCGTCTTGAAGTTAAATCAACAAAATATATTTAAAACCACAACCTGTATATTGATCACAACATATAGCCGGAAGAACATGGCTTAAACGACAAAGAAAGTGATTTTGAGTCAAACGATATACCTAAAAGTGCGCTAATACATAATACCCGACACACCTATGGTGGTGTATGGTAAAAGTGTTAGTAACACCAATAAATAATTTAATTTTCCCTATGGCCGATTATGTGCTAATTTGATTACAACATTATTAATAAGAGACCTCTTGTAAGAACATCATTCTGATTCACTTCAAAAACATAAAGTCGAAAAATCAAGTCTTCTTACTGAAGATAAATTCGGATACGCCTATTCCGGGAGTGATCCTTATATGCGATTTGTTGAAATTATAGCAAGAATTTCAAATTGTTTTCAGAGTTAGTTTATGAGCTGTATTTAATACACATAATGTAAAAGGCTTTAACTTTTTATCAACTGAACCGATTTTCATATACTAATATGTTCAATAAATTCCAAAATCCCAACTCACTCTAAAAACGGTTTTTATACTCTTAATAAGATGGTGTTAAGTAAATGACTCTGTTTTTTTACGTACTTCAGTTTTGATATCGATTTGGGGTTAAATTTTATTAATTCTATTAATGTTTAATAATTTTGGAAGATCGGTCAGATATGAACGAATATGGAACTGCAAGATTTTATAGAAACTAAAAAATGTTGCTTTGTATGAGCGATACCACTCTCCATGGTCTTATCTGTCCTATGTTTTATCCAATAAAACAATTCCTTGAAAATGTTGTTGGGACCAAATTTGAGAACTCCCGCTATTATAGTTCTTTAGATATGCGATAATCAATATTTACTTCGAATGAGTGATACCTCTTCCCCTGGTCTTATTCATCCTACACTTTCTCCAGTTCCCTAAGAAAGTGATCGGAACAAATTTGAGAAATATCGCTTTTATTTTTTTAAGTCTAACTTATTGATCCATATAAGGTCCCGTTGCGTTTTTATGCATTTTTCGAATATTTATTTTTTAGTTATTTTTTATGAAAATTCCCGATTGATTTTTTTTAATTTTGATCCAAATACTTTCCTAAATATACATTAATTCCGCCTAGGAACCTTAAAATAAAGTGAACTAATCTGTCATAGGGGATTGAACATATTATTTTGCATTAAGATTTTTCTAAAATTTATTTTGCTCTCGTTTTTGTATTAAATTTTTTAAATGTTTAAAACTTCTCTTTATTATATCCATTTCAAGACGTCATAATTTTGAACCAATTAAAATAGTGATTTTTTCTAAAGGCAACCCTAATATAAAGAGATGGGGACTTCAGAAAATTTCTCCATATTTTATAATTTATAATCCTCCAGTTGATTTAACTTTATAATTTCTTTATGAACATTATAAATTTTAAAACCCCTTAAAATTTAAATCTCCATTTATTCGCGCTTTAATTCGATGGATTCGTTCGTTTGTTGGTTCACTCATTCGTTCATTCATTCAACGGCCTCGATTATTTCATATTCTGCATCTAAAGAATGATCGTAATCGATGTTGTATTTATTTTTGATTTTACTCTTGTAATCTTTCAATTCATCATTATCGATATTGTTTTTCGAATTTGAGGATTTTCTCATGTTGTTGTTGTATATTTTGTTGTTATTCTTGTTATTGTAATTGTTGTTGTTATATTGTTTTTGTTGATTTCTTTGATGATGATGACCAATATTTTTGTTGTTGTTATTATTTGTTACAGAAACACTGGATTGTTGATATTGATATTGTTGTTGATGTTGCTGCCGCTGTTGTTGTCTTCGGTGTTGTTGTTGCTGTTGATGTTTAGATAGTTGTTGTTTTTCATTGTTATTACTATTAAAATGATTTCTACTATTTAATTTATTATTTTTACTATTAAAACTATTAAAATTATTATTGTTTGTTGTTGCTTTGGATTATAAGTGCTTGGTGTTGTTGTTGTTGCTGCTGTTGTTGTTGTTGTGAGTATTTAATGTGGCCTCTAAAACTATTTTTGGTATTATTATGAGTTGTTATTGTTCTTGGTGTTGTTGTCAAAGAAGAAGTCGACAATAATGATGAAGTTCTTTGTCTGCCTCTTATCTCTGGTGGTAATGGTGGTATTAATTCTAAATTTAATTCTTGTTGTTGTTTTAGTTTTTGCGATTGTTGTTGTATTAAATTTGCTTTAACATTTCCTCTTTGTCTCTGTTGTTTAACTAAAATTTCATTATCTTTATCATCCATTATTGAACTTCCTCTTTGATGGGCCTCATATCAAATACTATTGTCATCATTGCCAAATTGTTTGGACTCTGACATGCGATACAGTTCGTCATTATTCTCATACAATTGTTCAGCAGCTGGACAATTGACATTGGACCACCAATCACAGACACGAACAGCTTGATTAAATACTGTACCATTGGGACAAAGGAAAGAGTATTGGTGACCGGAATGCAAACACCAATGCCAGACCTAAAGGGTAAATAGGAGACAATACAAGATTGTATAATTATTTGAATATAAAAAGAATAGCGATAAATTTTCTATAGAAAATTTTTAAAATTGATAATTTTTTATTATATAATTTTCTATGAAGAAATTATCTAAAAATCGATAAGTTTTATTTGAAGAAAATTTATAAAAATATTTATAAAATTTCTATAGGGAAAATGTAAAAAAATGTCGATAAATTTTCTCTAAGAAAAATATCCTTGATATCCTTTTATAAATTTTAAAAATATTGAAAAATTTTCTAAAAATATCGATAAATTTTCTATAGACAAAAATTATAAAAACATATAGAAAAATTATGTTATCGGTAAATTTTTGTAGAAAAACTTTGTTATCGATAAATTTTCCCAAGAAAATTTTAATTATCGATCAATTTTCTTTAAGAAATTTAAGTTAATGATAAATTTATTTTTATGACGATTAAAGTTATCGATAAATTTTTTAGTTACCAATAAATTTTTTTATGGCAGAATCTATAGGAAATTTTGTTTTCGGTAAAATTTCTACAATAAAATTAATTACTTATAAATTTTCTATAGAAAACCTTAGTTATCGATACATTTTCCTAAGAAAAATTAAATCATTGATAAATTTTCTTTACAATTTTTAAATTTTCGATAAATTTTTTTCAATAAAATTTTTTAGAACTTTTAAGTTATCGATAAATTTTCTTAAGAAAATTTTAGTTATTAATAAATTTCCTTAATACACTTATGTTATCGATACATTTTCTATACAAAATTTAAGTATTCGCTTAATTTTCTTTGTAAAAATTAAGTTATCTATTATTTTCTCTAGAAAATATATTATCGATAGACTTTTTTTAATTTTTGTTTTCAATTAATTTTCTATAAGTAATCGATTAATTTCGTATGAAATATTAAGGTTATCGATATAATTTAATATTGTTTACCTGACATCTTGTTTCTGTATCAGCATAATATCCTGGCAAACGTCCTTGACAGTTAAATGACAATCCTTTGGGCACTGAATCATAAATGGGATAATCCACTCCCGCTTCGTAACCATCAATTTGCTAAAATAGAAAATTAAATTAAAAAATGTTTGAAATTAATGTCTGCATCCGTAATTTTTGACAATAATTTTGTGAAGAAAATTAATTTTGTGATGTCGTAACGTGTGTTTTACAAGTTGTTGTTGTGTTTCATATGATTTTATAAATGAATGACCTTGGAATGACACAAAAAACGCATAACAAATTTTAATTAATGATCGCAAAAAAATTTCATATTACAAAGAATTATTCTCAAAAAAGAAACAAAAAAAATGTGAAACAAAAACACAACAAAAATTACAAAACCATCAAATGAAAATAATGTTGTTGTGTTTTGTTTAAACAACAAAAAACACATATGAAATTAATTAAAACTCTAATCTGAAATAGAGGGAGAAAAAATTCATTTGAAATTCTAATTTAAAATTTGAAAATCACATAAAAATCATTTAAATTAAGAAAAAAAAAAACAATAATTAAAACAATAGAAGAGTAAAACTTAAAAAAAAACAAGTAAGAATGATTAAATTGGCTATGCCGAATCATCAATACTCTTCACCACAAATGGCCTAAAGAACATAAAAACGTTTTACTTAAATATAATACAGGAACACTTAATGAGTCATAAAATCAATTATATTTTTGACTATAACTTTTTTTCTACTGAACCGATTTTGATATAATGGTAACGAAGTATACTAAACCGATTTTGTTGGTTTTAAAAAGAAACCTCTAAGGACTATAAAAAGGTCTTGGGTCAAATTTATTTTTCAATTATTGTGGATGTGAGCTTACTAACATCAGACAGACGAATATAGCTAATCGACTGAGATTTCGATTTGATAGAAGAATATATTATATATATACATTATGAGGTCTGAGCTGATTCCTTCTAAGCGTTACACACGGGATGACAAAGTTAATATATATGGAAGTTTATATAAATAGTGATGTTGATGCCTTTGCTACTAAATAGTTAATAAACTAAAAAGACTGTTTAAAACGAGGTAAGACTGAAAAGAGAAAGAAAGACAGTATAAACGAAAAGTTTCTTTAAAATTTAATGATTTCGATATTGTTTTTTTTTTTCTAAGAGGGCAAATATAGATTTAATATTTTCAAAACTCTTTTCAAACTGCCCTCTTATACTTAACTAAATACTTAATGAAATGATCAAATGAATAATTTTTTTGGTTGCTGCATTTGTTATTGTTTATTTTGTGGAGCAAATTTGCAACACAGAGGCAAATATTTACATTTTGTTTGTATTTTGGTGCAAAATGCAAATAGAATTAACGAGAATTTGCTGGCAGAGACTCAAGTGGTGGAGTTAAGAGGATGGAGTTTGAATTATTTTGTATTAATGTTTGACAATTTAATTTACATTTTTATTAATTAAATGCGTATGCAACCGTAACGTATGAAATCATATTTTTAGAATTTCGAAAATGGAGTTTATTTTAATTATTCAAGTCTGACCTCAATTTTTTTATAAAAATAAAGAGATAATTTGATATGTAACAACTGATGCGTATAATTAATAATTTATTGATTTTTTAACTTGAAAATCAATCATTCGCTTCTCTTAAACAAAATAAAAATCAGTACTAAGGACTGAGATCGAAAAATTCTTAACATATATATGTTTTAAAAACAACTAAACCTCTACACTTACAGTCGTAATTTTTATTTGTATGAAATTATGTTTACAATTTATTAAAAAAAAACTTATTTTTATAGTTTTAATTACTTGTTATGAAATTTTGAACTTCTTTCGGATAACCGGGCAGTTTGTCTACCGGTTTTGTTGGGAGCACGTTTGAAAATGCTTTCTATTTTTTGGGCTTTTCTGTCAATGGACAAGGTCTCCCGGTAATGTTTAATAACACTGGAAATAGCTTGGCGACAGACTCTTCAATAATTGGCCAAATTTTTGTAAGACTAATTTGAATTTGAAATTGAAAATATATAATATTTTACTTTTTATATTGATTTGTTTGACATTCAATATAATAACTGAGATTTTTTACAAAGATAACTAAAAAAAGTTAAGAGTTTTAATGAAATTGAAAAATTATTAACCATCAAATTGACCAATTTCTTAAAAATTATTTCGTCTTCCATGTTTATTGCTTGAAATTATTTAATAAGGGAAATAAATTTACATTTTTATTAATGTGTTCCACACACTTATAAACACATAATAAAATAAAGAATAATGGTGGAAAAAAGTAGTACGAAAAAAGAAGTACGAAAACAGCGAAATGCTTCAATAGCCAAAGTATCAAGATAAAACAAATAAACTTACAACATGTTGCATCAACATCTTCAAATAGCAACACAAACACCTACAATATTTACATTTTTAAAAAGTACATATTTTAGTACAAATACTAATAAAACAAAGGGAATTAAATACAACAACAAAAAAGTAAATAATTGACTAATAAACAGAGAACAAAGAAAAAAACTAAACGCATGAAGAAGCAGCACTCAAAAAATATTCATGAAAAATTAATCAAGAAAAAAATTATTTCTATAGAAAATATATATTTTAGAATTTTTTCTATAGAAAATTTATCAATATTTACCGATATTTTTAGAAATGTACTTCATAGAAATTATCGATATTTTAGGAATTTTCTTCATAAAAATTAACCGATATCTTGAAATTTCTTCATAGAAATTATCGATATTTTTGAAATTTTCTTCTTAGAAAATTTATCGATATTTTTGAAATTTTCTTCATAGAAAATTTATCGATATTTTTGACATTTTCTTCATAGAAAATTTATCGATATTTTTAACATTTTCTTCATAGAAAATTTATCAATATTTTTGACATTTTCTTCGTAGAAAATTTATCGATATTTTTGACATTTTCTTCACAGAAAATTTATCGATATTTGATATATTTGGGATTTTCTTCATGGAAAATTTATCGATATTTTTAAAATTTTCTTTAAAATTTTTGATAATTTTGAAATTTTCTTTATAGAAAATTTATCGATAACTATAATTGTCTAAAAAGGATTTTTAGAAATTTATCGATATTTTTATAAATTTTGTTCAAAGAAAATTTATCAATAATTTATCAAAATTTTCTTTATAGAAAATGTATCGATATTTTTATAAATTTTCTTTATAGAAAATTTATCGTTATTTTTATAAATTTTCTTTATAGAAAATTTATCGTTATTTTTATAAATTTTCTTTATAGAAAATTTATCGTTATTTTTATAAATTTTCTTTATAGAAAATTTATTTATAAATTTTCTTTATAGAAAATTTATCGATATTTTTATAAATTTTCTTTATAGAAAATTTATCGCTATTTTTATAAATTTTCTTTATAGAAAATTTATCGCTATTTTTATAAATTTTCTTTATAGAAAATTTATCGCTATTTTTATAAATTTTCTTTATAGAAAATTTATCGCTATTTTATAAATTTTCTTTATAGAAAATTTATCGCTATTTTTATAAATTTTCTTTATAGAAAATTTATCGCTATTTTTATAAATTTTCTTTATAGAAAATTTATCGCTATTTTTATAAATTTTCTTTATAGAAAATTTATCGCTATTTTATAAATTTCTTTATAGAAAATTTATCGCTATTTTTATAAATTTTCTTTATAGAAAATTTATCGCTATTTTTATAAATTTTCTTTATAGAAAATTTATCGCTATTTTTATAAATTTTCTTTATAGAAAATTTATCGCTATTTTATAAATTTTCTTTATAGAAAATTTATCGCTATTTTATAAATTTTCTTTATAGAAAATTTATCGCTATTTTTATAAATTTTCTTTATAGAAAATTTATCGCTATTTTTATAAATTTTCTTTATAGAAAATTTATCGCTATTTTTATAAATTTTCTTTATAGAAAATGTATCGATATTTTTATAAATTTTCTTTATAGAAAATGTATCGATATTTTTATAAATTTTCTTTATAGAAAATGTATCGATATTTTTATAAATTTTCTTTATAGAAAATTTATCGATATTTTTATAAATTTTCTTTATAGAAATTTTATCGATATTTTTATAAATTTCCTTATAGAAAATTTATCGATATTTTTATAAATTTTCTTTATAGAAAATTTATCGATATTTTTATAAATTTTCTTTATAGAAAATTTATCGATATTTTTATAAATTTTCTTTATAGAAAATTTATCGATATTTTTATAAATTTTTTTTATAGAAAATTTATCGATATTTTTATAAATTTTCTTTATAGAAAATTTATCGATATTTTTATAAATTTTCTTTATAGAAAATTTATCGATATTTTTATAAATTTTCTTTATAGAAATTTTATCGATATTTTTATAAATTTTCTTTATAGAAAATTTGTAGATATTTTTTTCTTTATAGAAAATTTGTCGATATTTTTAGACAAATTTTCTTTATAGAAAATTTGTCGATATTTTTAGACAAATTTTCTTTATAGAAAATTTGTCGATATTTTTAGACAAATTTTCTTTATAGAAAATTTGTCGATATTTTTAGACAAATTTTCTTTATAGATATTTCGATATTTTTAGACAAATTTTCTTTATAGAAAATTTGTCGATATTTTTAGACAAATTTTCTTTTTAGTCGATAACAAAAATTTTCTGTAGAAAATTTATCGATAACTTAAACTGTTTATAAAAAATTTATTATAAGATTTGAATAATAATTATCCCATATTAAAATGAAAGACGTAAGACAAAAGCGTATTAAATAAAAACTATCAACGTGTTCTGTTCTTAAGTCTTTTGTTTTAACAATGCAAAGGAACTTTTTACCCTCAAGAATTTAAAATATTCATTAAATAAAAATTAATATACAATTTCATGTTCTTTCAAGTTTAAAACACCATAAATCACATTTATAGCGTTAATTTGTGATATGATTTCTACAAACGAACTTATTTAGTTTTACAGTCAGTCATTTATATAACTTTACGAAATTCTTATCGCTTTTGTCACAACAACAATATTCCCCAATGCCCATGAGAACTTCAAAAACGCAAAAATCGCATCAATTGAAATGGAAATTAAAAGTAATAAAAATTAATAAACAAACGAACAGAAGTTAGAAACGAAAACAAAAGCAAAAACGCCAAAAAAGCCAAAAACCTGACAACTAAATTGACAAGAGTGATAATTCAATAAAGTGATTGCACACATTTGTCTCTTTGTTGTTGTTGATAGCGATCTACAAACCAGAGTTGTCATGGTGTTCCTATGAATCTTTTGAAGAAGAAGAAAAAAATAATACTTCCATAAAATACAACAACAAGACACAAAAAGGGGGAAATAAAACTCCCACGCCAAAATAAAAAAACTAAGCTGAAACAAGTTGCAACCGCTAAAGATACCAAAAATACTACAATAACAACAACAATAAGAAACTATAACAATTACCCACATAAAACAGAGGTGTAGAAATAAGATACAACAACAGCAGCAAAACAAATACAACGAAACTTTTACGTTATGTGGCAGATTACAATTTGGAAATGCCACAATAATGAAATTGTAGCAAAAAAGAAGAAGATGCTGCTACAAATTAATGAATGTCTGCCAAAAAAATCCAACAAAAACAAGAAAAAGACCTAAATACAACAAAATTGCAAAATTGCATCAATGAAAGGGAAAAGCAAATGAAATGTTGAACGAAACAAGTTGCAAGAAGAAGAAGTACTTGCACCTTTCATTGGTTTAACAAATCGTTTATTGTCGTGCGATTTTGTGGTGAATGTAATTTTTCCTCTTCTTAGGCAAATTGTGTCAACTTGATAGAAAATCAGAGTTTTTTGCATAAATTAACAAAAAAGGTCTCAAATTACAGTGTACTTGATTGTTAAATATTTTTATTATTTTTTACTTTGTTATGTAAGAGAATATTTTTGAGTAAAAATATTATTAAAGAAAATTCTGGTATTGCGAGATATCAATAAATTTTCCATAAAGAAAATTTGTAAAAAAATCTTATCATATTAAAAATATTCCTTATAGAAAACTCAAAAAAAACTTAAATTTTTTACAGAGAATATTAATATTTTTTTTACAATGTTAAATCAAAAGACTTAAGAAAAGAACAGATATTTCTTGTTTAACACGTATGTGTCTTTAGTTTTTCGTTACAAAAGGAGATCTCTCAATTTGATAAGTAATCGATAGATTTCAGTTAGCTATCGATGAATAACGATAAAGTCTCTATAAAGAAAATTTAAAAAATACAACTTTTTTATAGAGAAAATTTCTTAAAATATCGACACATTTTCTATAGAAAAGATTGCTAAAATATAACGAAAATTTTTCTAGAGAGAAAATTTCTAAAAATATCGCTAAATTTTCTATTAAAAACAATTCTAAAAATATCACTATATTTTCTGTTGAGAACATTTCTAAAAATATCGATAAATTTTCTATAAAGAAAATTTCTAAAAATATCGATAAATTTCCTATAAAGAAAATTTCTTAAAATATTGCTAAATTATTTATACAGAAAATTTCTAAAAATATCAAAAAACTTTCTATAGAAAAAAATTCTAAAAAATATCGAGAAATTTTTTAAATTACCGCTAATTTTTTCAATAGAAAAAATGTCTAAAAATATTGATTAATTTTATAGAAAATAATTCTAAAAATATCAAAACATTTTATAAAGAGAAAATTTGAAAATATTTTTTAAATTTTCTCTATAGAAATTTTAAAAACATTTCTTTAGAGAAAACTTTTAAACATATCGCAAAATTTTCTGTAGAGAAAATCTCTAAAAAATATCGTTAAACTTTCTAAAAACAATTTAAAATTTTCTATAGTGAAAATTTTTAAAATTTTATATAGAAAAAATTTTTAAAATTTTATGTAGAGAAAATTTTAAAAATTTCGTATAGAGAAAATTTTTTAAATTTTATATAGAGAAAATTTTTTTAAATTTTATATAGAAAAAATTTTTAAATTTTCTATAGTGAAATTTTTTTTAAATTTTATATAGAAAAAATTTTTAAAATTTTATGTAGAAAAATTTTTTAAAATTTCATATAGAGAAAATTTTTTAAATTTTATATAGAGAAATTTTCTAAAAAATATCGATAAATTTTCTATAGAGAAAATTTCTAAAAAATATCGATAAATTTTTATAGAAAAAATTTATAAAAATATTTATTTATTTTATTCAGAAAATTTCTGAAAATATTGATAAATTTTCTATAGAAAAAAATTTCTAAAAATATTGACAAATTTTCTATAGAGAAGATTTCTAAATGTAGTAAAAATGGAGAAAATTTTTAAAAAATATCAATAAAATTTATGTTAATTTTTTATAGATAATTTTAGTTATCGATAAAAGCATGTGAAATATTTGTGATTGATTTTTTATTATTAAATATTTTATTTTTTATTTTTTTAATTAAATAAAGTAAAATATTTATTATTCCCTTAAAAAGAAATAAAGGTCCATTTAAATATAAATTAAATAAAAGTTCCCATGTTCATCACCCAAAAATGCAACAACAACAACATATCATTCAAACCCATCCATTAAATTAAAAGTAATAAAAATCTTTTGTACTCGAATTGCCAATAAAATTGCTATAACATTTAGATGCCTTCACTTTTTCGGATTTTCCACAGAAAAAGAGAAAAATCTGTAGAAAAAAACCTTAATAAAATGTAATTTGATGTAATGACTAAAATACACGAATAATACCAACAACTAAACAAATATAAAGACAACTAAAAGAGAAAAAAATAATATTGAATCCAACATGAGCTTTTGGGTTAAGATTTTTTTTGGAGAAAAAAAAACACTTTAAAATAGACAGACAAATAGATAGTCATTCAGTTAATAGGATGTGGACATATAGAGGGTTAAAGGGGAAGTTTAAGATAGACAATTCAAAAAATAATAATAAGAAGAAGATAAACTTTGTACTTACCCCACTGACACAAATGCAACTGAATAGTAAACTGAAAATGACAGTAGCTGCAACAATTTGAGGCAGTTGTAATAGATGAAAATGTAGATGTTTTTGTTTTTGTTGCATGTTTTTTACTTGTTGTATCGAAGAAGATATTGTATGATTGTTATAGTTGCTATTGTAGTTGTAGTTGCGGCTGCTGTTGCTACTTTTATTATGGACCATAATTTGTCTTGTTTTTAGAAGTGTAAAAGAAGTTACTAATGCTGCAACTATTGTTTTGATGTTTGCTTTTGATGTTGTTTGTTGTTGATGATGATGATGATGATACTGTTGTTGTTTTATGAATTTTAAACGGTTTTAGTTGCGGAGATTGTATTGTTTATGTTGCTGCAACATAAGATATAAAAAAGTAAGAATAGCATTTTCGGCAGAGTAGAATTTTAAAAACCCTAAACCAAGGGAGACCTTATATATACGCTATTTATAATTTGCTTCGTGTAAGGTTCATTCCTCTCAAATCCTTAATCCATTTAGGAATATTATTTGATTTCAAAAATTTATTAAGTACAGAAAATTAATTTTTCATTAAAGTTAAACAATTTTAACTTTAATAAAATTATCAATGAATTTTTAAATTAAAAAAGTTCCCAACTTTACATACAGAAATACCCGAAATTCCAAAGCCTGTAAATCGTCTTTAACTTTTTTTATTAAAATGATCACTCTAGATCGATTTTTTGAGAATAATTATGTAACTTTTGAACCTTTAAAGACATTTTAATGAAATTCAAACCGAGAGTTGCTTTTTAGCTGATTTAGAATAGTACAGGTCCCTATCTGTTCAAGGAAGTAGTAGGTAAAACCCCAAAGTAAGCCATCTCAGACTAAGTTTCGCTAACAAATTAATTGAAAATCACTGAAATGTATGGCAAATGTGTAAATTTTACTAGAGGGAGCCTTGTTTAGATAGGATTTTTAGCCAAAGTATAAACTTCTTACACAGTTATTTGGTATCAATGAACACATTAGAAATTGAAGGTTCATAATGTCATTTGATGGCAATAATTTACAAACAACTTAAAATTTTGATTTTTTTTGTTTTTGAAAAAATAAAATTAATATTTAAACGTTAATAAATTTGGAACGAATAACGATATTTATAATGAAAATTCAATATGATATATATGATCTTGTCCATGAGTCAGAGAACTAAAAAGATTCCCACTTTTTCATTCCTAAATACCCAAAATGCCAAACTGTATGAATAAAGTAGAGTTTTTCATTGAAATAATCATCCTGTTATTATAGCGCCGTCCAGCAGATAATAATTTTTGGGTGTTAACTTTACATTTGTGACTACTATTAAGGATAATATATAATAAAATATAATGTTACCACCTTTTTCGGAATGGAGAAAAACGATTACTTTTCAATATTCCATTTTCAGATTAATATAACTTTTCAACGGATTCATTTATTTATATGGTTATTTAATCAATATTTTGAGAATTTAAGGATCTGTTAACTTAAAAGACTAAAATGTGCAAGGAAAAAATGAGTTAACAATTTAATTTAACTTGAATATCACTGAAATTATAAAAGATAAAATTTATATAAAATCGGTTCAGTATAAACAAATTCAGACACAGATATCTGAAATAAATTCTAATACAAAAGTTCAAACTGAAATTTTTTTGAATGAATTTTTACAAAGCATATCCATTTAAAATTCGATTATGCATACACATAAATCCAGAGAAAGATACGGATTATTAAAACTGAACTGATATCTCTTGACTTCGAATGTAAGACATCCGAATGATATAACATTATATATTGAGAATTTTATTTGGTACAAATGTATTCATACGGTTTAAGTTCTATTTAAATTTTTTCTAAATTCAGTAGTTTCAGATATCGATCTATAACTTTGTTTTTACCGATTCAATATTGACTAAGTGTAGATAAAACGATTATTTTTATTCAATTTAAATTAAATTTTGGTGTGAAGGTAAAAGACATGATGTAGCAAAACTTAATTAAATCGATTTAATTTTCTTCTGGACCAAAAATTTATATTCTATGGGCTAAAGAATGATAAAGAAACTGGGAGTTAGTTTAGGACTTAAGGGTACACATAGCAAAATCTTAAACCTAGATTTTCTTATTATAGATATCGGTCTATGATTTTATTTATACTGAACCAATTCACGTTAATTATACGTTGAAACCTGTGATGATAGATCGATAAAGCAGCCTTAATTTGACTTCTCTGAATATTTGAATTATTTAAGGTTAATTCTGATGTCAGTTTAGGAATAACTCAATTTAAATTTTTTCTGAATTTAAAAGTTGTTTCAAAAATCAGTCTATAAATTTCTATCAGTTCAAAATATTTCATAAAGCCTGAGTTAAAAACGATAAAAAATCTTTATTTTCATAATATGTGGACTTAAGAACATAAGAAACTATACAGACTGACATAATAAAATCAATTCGGAAGTTTTTTTTGGTCCATAAATGTATATGCTTTGTAAAAATTCATTCAAAAAAAATAAGTTTGAACTTTTGTTATGTAAGAATTTATATCAGATATCTGTGTTGGAATTTGTTTATACTGAACCGATTTTATATAAGTTCTAAATAAAAGCCTAAGTTATAAAAAGGAAAATAGTCGGTTCAATTTTAATCGATATTGTGTTAATTAATATTCATTAAGATATCAGTGTAATGAGAAGTTTATTTTAAAGTTTACTGAATTTAGACGTGGTTTCAGATATCGGTCTATAACTTTGTTTCTTCAATTTAAAAAATTTGTTAGCTTTTGGTAAAAACCTGAATATAAGAACGTTAAATTTAGAAAAAAAACCTTTAAGTCAGACATACATGAATATTTTATTTTTAAAAAGTCGTTCAAAAATTCCAATATCGGTTTTATCTAAATTTCTACTAGTTAATTTTTATTTAATTCTTTATAAAAATGAGATATAGAACGATAAAAATCTCTCAGATTTTATTTAATTTAAAGAATTTTGGCCGAGACTTCCTAAAAGATATATGAACGATTCCGTCAGAAAATTTCTTTATTCAGAATTTATTGAAGATATCGGTTATTGCTTCATTTTTTAAACCGATTTTATAATGAAGATCAATAAAGAATCTGGATAATATTTTCTTTCAATTCAGATTATTTTGAATAGACAAATGGATAGATGATATAATCCTTTTTGATTTTACATACGTTGAGTCAAAGTTAACATACCCTGTAATTGTGGTGGAGGGTATTAAAACGTAAAATTGTTTAAAGATTGATTGATGGTTTGTTTACACGATAACACAAGATTACAATGTTTATTATTGTTAACGTTATAATTTTACAAGAAATAAACGTTCTAAACTTAAAAGTTTTTGAAAGGATTTTAATTTTAATATTATCTCTTTTTTTATTAGATTTAGTAGATGATTTCAACATAAATTTCGAACACTTCGTTTCCCACGTTGTAAATGTAAATGTAACTGTTTGTTTCAACCACAAAATATACAAAATAATTCTTATATATTTTTTTTCAAAACTATTTTTTATATCATAAGATCTCTGAATATACACCACAATATATTTTTATTTAGTTTTATTGCTTAATATTTTGCGGTTAATATATTTTTAATTCTTCTTCTTTTTTTTCCAAATTATTTTTAAAGTATCAAATTTTATTAATTTTTAACGGTTCTTATTCATATTTTTTATTTTATTTTATTTTTTTCACCTTTACGCACTTTTAACTCTTAAAACACTTTAATTCTTAAAATCATAAATTTGAATATTTAAAATCGGATCCTACGCTCTTCTGAACTTTTCTTGCACGTGTTACTTCGCGTCTGGTTTTAATGCAAAAGTTTAAAAAATCTGCAAACATTTTTATTTTATACCAACTTTAAACAATAATTATTTTTTTCTTCTTCTTCTTCATCTTCTTTACCCCTAACACTCAGCTTCTAAACTAAACAATAGAAAAAATTGAAAAAAAGACTCATTCAAACACACATACGTTTGATTTCATTCAATTCAGAAAAAAGTTTCAACTCTTAAAACAACAAAGTCATCATTGTCATCATTATGATCTTCAGAGTGGCAACATCATAATGATCACTTAACAGTAGCACAACAATAGCAACAACAACAACAAACTTGATATTAATTTTTAAGCCAAAGTGTAAAAGGCAATAGCAACAACAACTATAACAAATAACAGCAACAATGGGGAGACCAAAAACAACTCATCTTGTTTTGATTAAGCGCCTGCCACCACTTGGTAATTGAAGAGTTGCCACATTTGAAAAAATTTTTGGAATTTGCAAAATTTGCATGCACATGTATTAAGCCAAACTTTATATAGGTTCCAAATTGTATGTTAAGCATTCCAACACCCCCCTTAAATATATAGATCGACTGAAAATCACTCTTTAAATGTATGTCCGTTCAAATGGACGTATTATTATGCTTTTAATACTTAACAGACTGGAATTTTAAAAACATCTCTATAATTTTAATAATTTGGTACAGTTGATTTTTTTGATCCAAGCAAAAGCCTTTTGAAATTTCCAGGATATTGTGAACTATTTGAAGTCTTCTCCTTCAAGTTCCTGAAGATGTATCCCAGACGTGGTCTAATCGATATCAATTCATCGTGTTCAGTGATCATTGGCAGTAAATTCTTCGGCAGTTTTGTCGTCAAGAAGTTCCAGTGATCTGGTAGCCAACAGAATCTCTCTATGTATTTATTATTCACCGGATAATACTTCTACAATCTCTAACAAGTTCCGAAGTTATAAGATCTTCCAGCGCTTCCAAATTTTCTAGGAAAATAGTTACACTAGAAAGCTTTCCAATATATTCCATAACCAGTTCTGAGGACTTAAATATTACCAGAATTAAGTAGCTTCCTTTCTTCGGGCCATCAGTAAGAATGGTAGTCATTCAAAAGCTTACAAATCCCTCTACATTGGTATTTCTTGAATGCGGTTCTAGAACACCGTGTGTGTGATGATAAACTACTTGACATCTGAAATCATTTCCTACAAATCCTTTTTTTCATTACCTTAGTTTCATTGGCCTCCACTTTCAAAACAAAATCATCTACAGGAAAAAGGCGATAAATGGTAACAAATGATGACTGAGAAGTACTTGTTAAGGCGCCAATCATACTTAGAGAGGCACATCAGTCAATTACTAGAAGATTGAACTGACTCCCCTTTCTCGCCATACCTCCTATCGTACAGCTCCTTCCTATAAAGCTTTTTATACTTCCCTCCACATTTCCCCATCAAGATTGCTTTCAAGAATTATATCAAGATACTTCGATCTAAACATCTGCAGGATAAATCAGTTTTAGCATAAAAGTGGTAATTGAGTGGTTTGAAATCCCAACTTCCCCCTATAAAGTTTCTACATGAGTAGAAGTTTGTCAAATATAATGTGTTCCATGTCCTCCAGTACTGAATATTGTTAAAAAGAGGCGAAACATATGACTTTAAAAATCCGGGAATTTATTGGATCTTTTTAACAATTTTGCTACTCTATTTGATGAAATTCACAATAAAACCAGTATCCAGAAGCACAGCAGTATAAGTATGTGTTTACCGACTATATAATACCCTACAGCATAACGCATTTCATTATATGATTGTACATTTCTCACACTTGTTTTAAATATGATCACAATACTCATATAAATATAAGAGATCTATGCTGTTCGAGTTGATTCTTCGAAGCGGGTATTATATAAGAGCTATAAGAAAATATGGGCCGATCCTCGTAAAATTTAGTGCATTTTTTTTAAATTTAAAATTTTTAAATTTAGAATGGAATGAATATTATCAAATTACTAACATTTTTTGAGCTTTTTAAACTTAAAAAAGGTTTTTTCGGGAGCTATCAAATTTGATTTATAGTTATGGAGTAATACAAAATATTTGTGACAACTTTATTTCAAATATTTTTATTTCTAATCGTTTAATGATTCATATTTCATCGATCCATTACCAATTTCAAGATGCTTCGGCAAAAACACATGTTGTGTAAAATTTCACATTTAAAATTCCGATCAGTAGAGTGTTCACAATAAGTAGTAACTCCAAAACGATTTTTTGGAAATAATTCTATAACTTTAGAACATTTATTTTTTAATGAAAAATCACAAATACATTCTGAAGATATTCTTTAACAGATTCGTAAATACTTTACTTCTTAATGGGTCCGGGAACAGAAATGTGGACCCCAAAAGTTAGTTATTTCAGATACAAATTTCTTTAAATCGCTAAAATTTAATTTACGGTTCCATTGGGAAAAGTAAAGATAATTCTCGATCATTAAATTATTTTTTCTAGTCTGATGGATTCCGACTAAAATAATAATCTGGCAACCTTGTTAACAAACATTGCCAACATGTATTGTATTGTTAACAATTGATTGCATGTTTCGTTTGTAATTTTTCTTTAACATTTTTGTTGCTGTTGTTGATATTATTTTTTAACAAGAGCAACTAATTTTATTTCATTCATTTAATAACAAAATAAAAAATTTACTCTGTATCATCGTCATCATGATGTTCTGCTTTTAATGAAAAGAGCTCATCATTAAAAAAAAATGTATTGAAATGCTCTCATATTTTGTTACTCACACTCTCTCATTTTTGTTTGAAATTTCATTCAATTGTAATTGATCTTAATTTGTGATGAAGGTCATTTAAAAAGTTTATAATACAAATGATGGAGGAGTATTTTTAATGGTCATTATTAATTTAAAGAGGATTTTAAAAGATTTGTAGCACACACACACTAATATACACATAAATATTTAGAGTGTGAATAAAATTTATGAATATTTGAGGATGAATTAATGTAATAATTAATTGAATGTTGTAAATAAAAAATAAAAAAAATTATTAAGAGTGGGAAAAATAGATGTTTTAACCTAAATCAACTTAAAACATGGGGATAATATGAGTTTATGAAGATGTTTTAAACGGTAAGAAATAATAGTCTTCAATTCTTAAATAAAATCTATATAAAAATAGCTATTATTATGAGATTTTAGTATAATATGAATAAAATTGCCCTTAATACAAAGCTTTAAACAGATGCCCATTTTTTAAATCCAAAATACCCAAAATTCCAATTTCAAGAAAACACATTAAAAAATTTGGCTTTTTTACAAAATTATTCTCATTGACGCTTGTGGAGGCTCGGCCCATTACATTTATTTGTAGTATATAGCACACATATATAGGTACATAACCCGTATACTTTTCTTTAATTTCAGCTTTAACATTTCTTTTTCCAAAAAGAAAACTGAAAGAAATATTTCTAAAATCAATAAAATTCTGATTTTTTTCCTTTTTGAAAAATTAAACTACAAATTGCAAAAAAATATTTTTTTTTTAAATTTCTAACTTTTATTGGAGCCGTGTGGAAAAAATTATTCCTGAAGAAAAAAATGTTAAGATTTTTTTATAGAATCCACATAATATTTTAGAAATTTGTTGGGATCTTAATAAGACCTTAAACGTTAAAAAAACTAAGAGATTCATAACTTAAAATAAATAAAAAATTTACTTTGCTGTAAATATTACGAAAACTATAAGAGACATACCATCGTATGTAATCGTATTTTTTGTAGAGTATTACTATGTTAATCTTTTTTACAAATTTCTTTTGCCAATCAAATCATAAATTAAATTTTGACAATTTTTCAAAAAATTTCAATACTTAACATGACCAAATTTAGATTTCCACCCTTCTTGACCCATTAAGAACATAACTGTTTTCAAATAAATTGAAAAATACCTCAAGAATATCTTTGTGATATTTAATTAAAGAATTTTGGAGATATTTCGATGAAATTTGCTAAAGCTTACAAAGTGGGCGTTTAAGTTCATAAAACTTAAAGATATAAATTTATCTTAATTAAATTTGGTAAAATCCCATTTTCGAAAATCACTTTTAAGTGCGAAAATCTCTAAAAAAAATTTTAATATTATGATTATATTTTGTTTGTTTAAGATTTATAAAAACAGAAAATATTGTAGCAAATTCTACGACGAACGGTCCAATAACTTTTATAGCCCCTCATAACCCCACTTCTAAAAATCAACTAAATTATTATATAGTTTTATGACAAGATTTTCAATAAATATTTTTTTTAACAAATACAAATCTAATTGTACGAGGGTCAGTCCATATCTATTCATGTTTGGGTCATAGTGTAGGGTATTATGAAGTCGATTTCACTTACTATTTCACTTTTACTTTTTCTTCAGAAGATATGAATAATGAACTTTAATTAGGGATTTTTAAACCATGTTTTCCAATAAAGGAAGAGTGATGACTTAAATTAATTGTAATTTATTTATAAAGTGCTCTTACTTTTAATATATTAAAATATTATTAAAACATGTGAAAATCCCAAAGATGACAAAACAAAAGACTTAAGCAACAAACTCAAATTTGTATTCAAAACATTTTTAACCAAAATTTTCATAAAACATGATGCTGGCGAAGTAAATGATTTATATTAAATTTTATTGCCACTATTTAAAGTGACTTTTCAGAGTATTTTATATTACTAAAGTGATTTTCACATATTTTTTTTCAAAAATCAATAATCATCATTAATTCATAAAAGGAAAATCTAAAACTTTTTCATTGCTTTTTTTAAACTTCAGAATTTAAAACTTTAAAGAATTTTTTTTATCGTCCAATACTTTAAGCACTTGTTTTACACTTGTTGTTGGAAACCGGCAAAAAACAACAACAATATCAAAAGCTGTAACCAGTTGACTTGAAGTTGAGGAGAAGAAAAATAAACAGAAAAAATAACAAAACTTCATTATCATTGAAATTGGATCAAATTGTAGCTTGACACAATGGCAACAGCATTCATTGACATTTAAAATAAAAATAAAAAACAAAAACAATAACAATAACAAAAAATGGTCATTGTAAAATAATTGTTAAATAATGTGTGTAGAGAAAAAGAGAAAAAAACTTAAACTAAAGAATGAATAAATAATTTATGTCTTTTAAAGAATCTACATCCTCTACAAATAGTCTATCACAGTATGTCTGCTTTATTTTTGGTCAATAGTTTAGAGTTTATCGATTTAAAGTTTAATTGAAGGAATTTTATTTGAAACCAGATTTAGTAAGATTGAAAATTCTTTTGGACAATACACAGTAACCCAAAAGAATTTCATACATTATGGATAGAAATAAGAGAGGAGTGTGATGAAAATAATCTATTTGTGTTCTTAACATTTTTTGGAAGCAATATTTAAATATCGCCATATTGGAGAAATACATTATTGTCTTATATTTTCCCTTTAATGGATTTGTGAGAAATAAATATTTTATAGTTACAAAATAACTGTAATCTAAAAAGGACATCATTCCATTTTCTTGGAAGCTGTATTAAAATAAAAACAAAATTATTTTTAAAAAATCTCTGTTCAAAACCTAAGCAAATTTTAATATTTCTTTTAATATCCTTCATTTCTTATGACCCTAGTACAGTCGTTAAGCACATAGTGTACAGGAATCGTTCGAATAGATGTTGTCATTGCTTCACATCCTAAATTTAGAGATAGTTCACTACTGTTTAAAATCTACCACATTCTTGGATACCTTTTTTGGGCTCTTCAACTCTCTTTTAACAAGGCACCAATATCTTTCCAATCGACTTAGCTCTTTGTAACTTTTAAGATTTTCCTCTCTTGCTGCAAATACCACGTAATTGTTATTGTACAATTCAAGAGGTTGTTTATTTCAGTGACAGAATGCCAAGACGGGCCAAAAATAAGTGAACTTCTTGTGAAGTTTTATGAATGGAAGCAGCCTTTTTTTGTAGACATTCATTGATGTAAATTTCAATATTTATAAGGCCTGTTGTAACAAATGATTGGCTTTATTTGCGTAACTGTATATTGCTTGTCATACCAAGAACTTTTTAGAAAATTTTTATTGCTTTTGGGTTCGAAGCTTTTCTTCAACATTAATCGAGCATCATCTACATTAAAGTTTTGACCAGGTAATTGCGAAAATTCTGCCAGAACACAGGTTTGCTCATCCATTACATTTGTTTATAAAACTTGACTTTCATTCCGTGCTCTGTGTTTAAACTCTAAATTTTTAGCTGCATTCCTGTCAAGACCTGTTTACCTTCAAAAGCTTTAACTTTTTGTATGAAATAGCAAAAGCACTTAGCTAACCGAACTGCTTGTCTAGCGGGTGTTTTGGGAGCTCTTTTGAAAACTTCAAGTGGTCCATTTCTTCTAACTTTATATCAATGGACAAATGTTTCCGGTTCAATTAAATAACATCGTTTGATGTCAGACCTTTGAAAGCTTGGCCAACTTTTTGTAGGACCAAGTTGGGGTTTATTGAAAATATTTAATAATATTTAATAATTAAAAGTCTTAATGAAAAAATTATGTCCGAAATTTTCGATCTCATTCCTTATAGTTACGAAAGTGATCATATTATAAGGAAGTAACTAAAGTCTCCAAAAATATTTGGAAAAATTGTTATAATATTTTGAAATAAAATGCTTTTAATTTTGACCACTTTCCGAAGAAATATTAAAGTCACATCTCAACTAAACTTAAAATTTATTTGAAAATATTTTTCTTAAAATTAAAAATTTCATAAAACGCAATTTTAAAATTAATCACTTCATTTAGATGTTTCTTCCATATAAAAACCCAGTTATTTTGAAACGGAAGCTTAACAACAGTGTAGTCAACCTGATGTCAGACAAAAAAGAAATAACAGAATAAAACCTTCTTAAATGAAAACGAAATTAATGTTGTTCATGTATTTGTCTTCATTTACATTCTCATTCTTGAACATTGAACATCCTATGGAAGCAAAAATGATGGGTGGTACATCCGTTTCAATGTATATTTACATGAAGATGATGACCATGAGAATGGGTGGTTTAAAAGAGTTAATTTGTTAAAATTAACTTAATTTTTTCTTCTTAATTTCTTGGTTGGGCCACTTTTCAATGAAAATGTAAGAAATCAGCAGGGGGTTCGAAAACATTACAAAGTTCTGCTTTTGAAAACCATTTTAAATATCATTTGTAATCAGCCATATTAATAATAGTAAGTTGGATCAGAATAAATTACGAAAAACAAGTCTGTTCTAAAATTAAAATATCTGGACAATTCTAAAAGTGGTGGATCTTATTTCTGTTTACCCTGCACTAATCACTTATAGTGGGTGTGTGTATATAAATTTAATTTCTTAATATATGTATATCTTTTTTCAATGAAATTATTACAACAAAATAGCTAGAAAAAACAACAACAAATTCTTACGCAAAAACAAACCAAAATAATTTCACACTTGACGATTTCAGCAAAATCATTACATTAATTTAATGCAGTTTTTTGTTTGACTTAATAACAATTTTTCATTTTGTTTGGATTGAAATAGATTTTTGTCGGAATAAATTAAAAAAAAAGAACTGACACAGATTTTCATTTACAATAAGATAAATAAAATTTATATAAAAATAGATTTTTGTCAAATTATATTAATAAAATGTAACAACAAAGTTAAATAAGGAGTGAGACTGAAGAAATCAAAAAAAAAATATATATATATATTTTTTTTGTTATTTGGAAACGCTTAAATCTACGGTTTAAATTCATTTGAATTTAATTTCGCTGAGTAATCATTTATCGGACCGCATAAATACCAGTACTTTGTTACATAGCCGCAAGACTGCAGTCGTTCGTATAAGTTATAACAGTTCGAGACGCATTGTTTGGTCAATGGTCTAGAAAGTTAACGGCGTAGTTTATAACTCTTATCTTTATTTTGTTTGGTTGTTGTAACATCTGGAAAGAATAAGTACATTTATCAATTTTAATTCGTGTTATTGTTGAACTCCAGGCCAAGGAATCTGGCAACCCTAATTGTTTGGGTCTAGAACAGAGTGAGGTTGGATTGGACTGGCAGTTGAATAGATGTCGTGTATTTTGCAGACGTCGACCACATGCTACTAGAACTACTCTTGTTGACCGCAGCAAAATCTGTTCATTGCTTGCAATGGGCGGCCTTAAAACCGCGGAATTTGAGGCGTCTCTGTAAATGTCGTTCAAATCTGTCACATACGAATTTTGACACAAAGGATCTTGTATATATCTATGTATGCTACGTTCGTAACTCCAAGGCGGTAGATCCAAGGAGGAGAAAGGTTTTGTTTGGTGGTGAGTACTGCAGGATATTCTGCAGAATGACTAAGCTTAATTATTCACAATGAATAATCTGTGATTTTACTGAAAACCATTTTTCAGAAGTCCTAGGTCATCAACTCTTTCGGCAGTTTGTTCAGTTGTATATAAGGGAGTATTAAGAGCTAGAAGTTAAACTATACAAGATTTTGATCAACGTTCTTTAAATTAAACGAACGACTAACTGTCACTCCAATATATCACCATTTAATTTGTTTGGCAACTTGGACTGCAAAATGATCTAGAAGAGAACTTTGTAGCTGACAGTATTAAAGGGTTCGTTAGGTCTAGTGCCACAAGCACTATCCGTGCACGTGGGCCCTTTTGGTTGATAATATGAAAATAGATCAAACTTCTTATTTAGTGATGATCATTTTTTTTTTAAATATGAAATATAACATATTTCATTTTCTAAATTACAGTGTCATTTTTAATTGCAAATTTTATGTCATCTTTTAATCATGCCATTTTTCTCTTTTAATTATAAAATAAAGTTTATTTATCTTTATCATACTAAGGTTAAGGTTATAAATGATCTTTTATATTTTTTTATACCCTCCACCACTACAAGTGATAAAGAGGGTATATAAACTTTGTCATTCCGTGTGTAACGCTCTGCTTGTATATCTGTCCGCCTGCCTGTCTGCCCCTCTATCTCTCTGTCTCTCCGTCTCTCCGTCTGTCTATCTATCCATTTGTCTGTTGTTGGCACGCTCACATTCACAATAATTGACAGAGATCAATTAAATTTGGTCTGAGTATATATTATAGTTCTGAGAAGTTTTCTATTTAAAACCAGCATAATCAGTTCGGCATATTAAAGGATAAATACCGATATCTGAGGTAACACCTAACACCTATCATTTCAAAAATTATCAAAATCGGTTCAGTTGAAAAAAGTTATATCCAAAAATATAACTAAAAATACTCTTCACCATAAGTGGTATATTAACTTTGTCATTTCGTGTGTAATGAAGAGGGAATCATCTCAGACCCCCCCCATAATGTTACATATTCTTGCCTCAAATCAAAATCTGTGTCGATTAAGCTATGTCCGTCTACCTGTCTGTTGTTGGCACGCTAATATCCACAATAATAACAGGGTTCCATAAAATTTGGCCTGAATATTTTCTAAAGTCCTGAGAAGTGTTCTACCACCAAAACTTTATTACCATTCCAAAATCAGTTCAGTAGAAAAGAATTAATAGTCAAAACTATATTTTATTCTATGACTCATTAAGTGTTTCGTTTGTATACGTTTGTGGGTGTATGTGTGCAAGTGTATGTTAACTTCACACGCATTTATGGTGGATGGTATAGAAGGGTCGGTATAGCCGAATATAGCATTCTTACTTGTTTTATTTTTATTTTTTTAAATCGCTGTTAATGAGCAAAATATTTTCTTAATTTCTTTGTTTTCATTAAAGTTTTTTCCTACTAAAAAGACTTAATTACAAGGTTAATTTTTTGTATCTGTTTTTATTTACAAAAAAAGATGTTTTATAAAAAATTTTATTTGTTTTTATATTTTGGACACTTTAATTTATCAAATTGTTTAAAGACCCTAAATTTTAGTTTAATTATCATCTGAGAATAAAAAAAGAGAAGATGTAAGAAATAAAAATGATCCGTCATAAGTCATTTTCAAATAAAAATTATGAAATAAAATAAAAATAAAAATGTGCGTACAAAGAATAATTATATTATTTTGCAAAAAAAAAAAAAAATAATTTATCCCACACATGTCATTTATAATAAAAAAATAGATAATTGAATATTAACATTTAGATAACAAGATTATATAATAAGAAGTTTGAATATTATTTATCCATATTTAATTTAAAAAATTTATAATTACATTTTAATGAATTTTTCTTATAAACCATAACAAACCACAAAAGGTCAGTTCACTTAATAAAGCTAAAATTATTTTCCGTATTTTTAACGCCATAAATGTTATTTTATAGATTCCCAAATTCTGCTATCAATCATGTTATTTTTATTAAACACGGAATTATTGCGGATGCACAGTGGTTCAAAAATATTTTTTTGAAATAATTCTGTAAAATAAAATTAACATCATTATATCTAAGTTGTGTTGATTTTTTGGATTACAAACTCCCAGCTGTTCAGGGGACTAGTGCGTGGCCTTCCAAATTTAGCCAACTCGGATATGATGATTTCTCTAAAAACGAAAATAAACAAAAATCCCATATTCGGCTATAGCACTAATAACACCATACAATATATAAAAGTTTTTCTTATATTATGACACAGGAACACTTAATTAGTTATATTTTTGGTTATACCTTCTTACGTAGAGGTTACCTTAGTTATCGGATTATATCTTTTAATATACTGAACCGATTTTGCTGATTTTAAATAGGAAATTTCTCAGGATTATGACAAAAACTCAGTACAAATTTTATTGAAATTTGTCAAATATTGTGGGTGGAGCGTGACAACAATAGACCGACAGATGGAAATAGCTAAATCGATACGATTTTTTGAAAAAAATAATAATAAAATTATTATTTCAACTTAAAAAATTGAAACAAATTACGATATTTATTTGAAATTTCAATATGATATAAAGCTGTCCGTACATCTGTGAATTAAATAGCTTTCCGCTTTTGTAGCTGAAAATACCTAAAATCTCAATCCTATATGGATTTATGTTAAAAATTTTGACTGTCAATATAAAAGTATTTCGACAGAAAAAAACTATTTGGGAGTCACATATTAAATATAATTCAAAGGCGATTCCTTTGACTCTGCAATTTAAGAACTTAACAAAAAAAAAACTATTTTAAAATTGTCAAATTTAATTTAATCTATAATTTAGATTTTTGATTTAGAATCTATGTGAACAGTGAATTAAAAAATCTGACTTTATCAAATAACACCAATACTTTTCACATAACCCAATTTATAGAGATAACAGAGATATTCATTTTTATTAAAATTTAATAAAAATATTTGAAATATTCCCACGTTAAATAATAATAGAAATTTTGTGCACAAAACATCAAATAATTTATCAATATTAACATTTGAATACCATAAAATTCAATTGAAAATTAAAATTAAAGCAAAAAAATTTATTTATTTATAAATAAAAAAAACAATAAAAGCAAATGAAATCTTTTTTTAAACCGAAATGAAATATTATATGGTGCAAAAACAAACCAAAACGAACTTGTAATTTTTACAGACATTTTTTATTTTGGCCATTTACTTGGAAATCTCAATATCACGCCGAAACCTCATTACCCTCCACCACAAATGTATGTGAAGTAAATATGTTATGTTTCGTACACACACCCAGAAATACAATATATAAAAGTGTTTCTTAAATATAATATAGAAACACTTTTTATCAACTGAATCAATTTTGATCATTTTTGGTAGTGACGTACATTTAACTTAATATTATTGCAAAATTTCGTTCTAATTAATCGATTTATAATTGAAATTTTATACAAGTTCATAGTTTGAATTTAAAGTTTGCCTCAGATATCGGCCCATATTTATTAACTAGCAGACCTGGCAAACTTCGCTTTGCAAAAAAAATTAGAGCGTTGCTGGCCCTAAGCAAACATAAGTATTTTATTATCATACAATTCTTTGTATGGAGGCACCTCTCCCCCTTGGTCTTATCCGACATACGTTTTGTCCGGCAAAACAGTTCCTTAAGAAAGTGATTAGAGATATTTTTTGAGAACTCCCGCTGTTATAGCTGTTTAGATATTCTAAAACCCTTCCCTCTGGTTCTATCCGTCCAACGTTTAGTCCAGTCAAACAGTTCCTTAAGAAAGTAGCTGGGACTAAATTGAGAACTCTCGCTATTATAGTTCTTTACACATTCTGTAATCAATATTTGCTTTGTTTTGGCCCTATTCGTCCTACGTTCCTTGAGGAAATACTTGGTATCAAATTTGACAACTCACGCTTTTTAGTTCTTAAAATATTCGATGGTCGATTGAATGACCGGTTCTCCTCCCCTTGGTCTTATCCGTCCTACGTTTTGTCCAGTAAAAAAATTACTTGAGAAAGTTGTTGGGTCAAAATTTGAGAACTTTCACTGTTATAGTTCTTTAGATTTTCGATAATATATTTGTTTGTATGGTCGGCATCCCTCCCCCTCGTCATATAGGAATTTTTTATAGTCTATGTTACTTTCGGGTATATTCGGATGATTCTATGAAAATTTCTTCAAAAATGGGCCAGAATTTAATACTTCTATACGTTACATACATACATACATACATACATACATACATACATACATACATACATGCATACACACATCCAATTGTATATATAAAGATATACAGAACCGATTTTGCTGGCTTTATATAGGAAGCTTCTCTGGACTATAACAAATACTCAGGTTTAATTTCATTGAGCTCTCTCAATTATTGTGGATTTGCGTCTGCCAACAATAGACAGACGGTCAGACAGAGGGACATAGCTAAGTCAACTTAACAAGAATACATACACATTATGAGATTTTAGATAATTCCTTCTTAGCGTTACATACGGAATGACAAAACTTATATGCCAACTTCACCACTTGTGGTGGTGGAGGGTATACAAAGAATAACTGATCTGATATCAAAACATCAACAGTGTCTTCTTCAAATGCTTTTTTTCTCTTCTCGTCTTTTGACTTTTTGGTTGAATGTTTCTTTTCTACAAATTTAATTCTTTTATTTTTCATTCAAGCATCACTAATAATTATTAACGAAAATGATGTTTATAGTCGCAGTTGTTTTATAGTTTGTTTTTTTTCATGTTTTGTTTATTTTTGTGGTGAATCATGGTGTTGTTACCCACCACCAATACCACCACCAATCACCATCAATGACTACATCAACAACACCATCAGCAGTAACATTATAGTTTTGCAGTTGAGCAGCCAAAACAAAAAATCTTTTGGAGTCAACAATTATCCATGCGTTTAACTTTTGAACTTTGGTAAAAAAAAAAAAATATTTTGTTTTTATTTAAATGAAAATGAAAACAAAAATGTTTAGAAGCAACAAAACAACAACAAACTAAACATTGTTAAAAAAATAAGTTCGTTTCTTAAGTCTTTTGTTTAGTTCTATAGTGGACTTCACGAAAAACTTAAAACACATACTTTAATTACAAAAAGGTATACAAACGATGTGTTGGTGTTGATGATGATGGTGATGGTGATGATGCAGTCAACATATGGAGCAATTTGAATATATTTAAATTCATTTAAGTACAAATGAAAACCGAATAATTTGTATTTAGTAAATAAATACTTAGTAATAGTGATATTATACTCATTTCAAGTGTTGCAATAATATCAAACCTTTTTTTAAGATAAATATAGGTTTTGAAAGCGACCTCAAGTGACTTTGTAAAAAAAAAAATAATTTAAATTACGAAATTTTCTCTTAAAATGTATTTTTAAAATGATTTAAACAAAAATTTAATTAAACAAAATTATATAACATAAACAGAAATTTCAATTAAAACTATTTTATTGGAAATAATTCTGTAATTTTTGAAGCATTGGAGATATTTAAATAAAATTTAAATGGTTAGAGCTGAGGTATGTCCAAATTGATCGAGATGAGTACGTACCGCCAGCTGATTATGGGGCTAATGGATGGCGTTTCTAAAATAATCACCTTAAGTATGTTAAGTTTTTGAAAATTTATAAAAAATATTTGTAACATAAATGTAAAGCATGAATATATGTCTTTGAGGAGTGAGATCGAAAAATTTTTAACATACATATTAACAGTTTTTTATTTGATTAGTAAAAAAATTAGAAATTTATATTACAATTTACAAACAAATTTTTTTATAGCTGAATTTCTAGTGATGAAACTTTTACCAATTTTCGGAAACACTTTCATTAACGTTCCATCTTCGATTGAATTATGCCATGATTTTTGAAACTTTTTTGTGCTCTTCAAGCAAGAGCCCAATATCTATCCACTGTCCCTAGCTCCGTGCTGTGTAAAAATACCACATTATGGATCCTTTATACCACTTTAGAGCATGTTTTTCATATAAAGTCAGCCTTTTTTGTAAACAATACTTGATGTAAATTTCTGTACATACGTTTCTTAATCGATTATGCAGCAATAATATATTTTTTTTAGAAAACTTGACTTCAATTTCCTTGCTCGGTTTTTGGCATCAAAATTTTTAGCAGTGTTCCTAACGGAAACTTTGTATTTGTATGCTTTTAAACTTAAATTAGCTCAAATCTTTCGTACCAAATGGTCTGAGCGCTAAGCTAACCGGGCTGCTTTCCTACGGGATGTATTATGAGCTCCTTTATTTTTTTGGACTTTAAAAATATCTTCCACGTTTTTTATCAACGGATAAATTCTTTCGGTAGTGTTTAATAATATTGGAAACAGTTTAACGGCAAAGCTTTGAAATGCTTTTTATAGGACCAAGTTGGTTTTTGTTGAATACTAAGTAATTTAAGTATGCACTTTTTTGTGATTACAATACACAAAACTCCAATCCGAGGAAAACTTGTTTCAAATATTGACTTTTTTAAATAAATTATTTATTCTGCAGTCAATTCTCAAATAAAAAATTGGCGATTTAAAAAAATCGTTTACGTGTGATCAATTTTAAGGTTCACTTCCCCAATTCCAGAATTCACTAGAATTTTATCTCTATTAAAATCAATTGAAAAACGCGTCATGAAATTTCGTTGAAAATCTTGTTAATAAATGGACGAAATATTCGATAGTTGAAATTTTAGAAGGGTCGGTTCATTATTTCTTCTAGCTCCCATATATTGAACCAAAAAAAGAAAAGGCAACGAAACGTAATAGACAACTAAAAATAGTGCAATGCCAAAGGACGATGGTGAGCCGACCGGCTTGTATTTTTGATATAATTACTTACATGTTTGTTGATCTGCTGACTTTCCATTTCCATTGTCATGAATTTATGCAAAATATTCACCTAATTTCAATCATATTAATTGAAAACTTCTATAAAATTTTTCCTCCTGTATGTATATCTATATTTTCTTTATCATACTTCAATTAATATAACAAAAAAATATTTGACAAAAAAATAATTAAATTAACAAAAACTTTATTCAAATTAACATCATTTTTGTATGTAGAATTGTATAAAGTTGAGTGTTACTGACGTTTTTACTTAATATCTGTTGATATAACATAATTTTTTAACGAAATTTTGTTCAATTTAACACTTTTCACTATTTTTTTAGTGTAATTAAAGAAAATTCTTCAAATTGAAGAAAAATTCTGTTAATTAGAATAAGAATCTGTTTATTTAACATCTTCATTTGTTAAATTTCTACGAAAATTTTTCGTAATATTACCTACGACATTTGGTTCAGTGTATAACCCCTGAGAAAAAATAATGGTAAAAGGCATTAATCTCCAAAATTAAATTTTATCACATTTGATTTGAAATTTCGAAATTGTTGATTAAAACAATTATTTTGGGTCTCTAATAATAAGTCATTTATTAAGAAGTACCACGTTACCATAATTTGCTAAATTGGTAATACAGTTTTAATAATGCAGTTTTATCCGCTATTTTGTTTTAACTGTTATATTGTTTACTGTGCCAAAACTTAAACATAACCATGGACAACAACCCTGAATAACAACATATAACCGATTTACGTTATTTCAATATGATGAGTAAAAATTTAAGTAATCTAACGGTATCATGTAAAATATAAATTTACATTCTCCTTTAAGAGTTCATTACTAAAAATTTACATTCTCTTTAACTTTACGCAACATAAATTTTTAGCATAAAATAAAATGCGTTATTAGTGTTTTCTCTTTTTTGGATTACAAACATATTAAATGCTATATTGAATGAATTAAAAAAACAAAGCGGAGGAAGTAGAGACCAAAAAACAACAAAAGGGAACAAGTTTATACAAATTCAAAGAAATGTGTAGGTAACTAACTACTGGCGTAATGTAAACATTAAAGAGACACACACATACTTATATATTTAAAAGAAAACAAATATATAGAAATACACTGAAAAATATATATTTGAGAATAAAACCAAATTTTTAGATTTTTTAAAATAATTATTACAACTAAGGTGTGAGAACAAAAAATTCTTAACATACGTAAAAAATTATTTTTGCAGTTTTAACCACTATTTGAAACTTTTATTGAAACCATTCCATTAACGTTTTTGTAGTGCTTTCTGTTACTTTACCTAGAGAAAGGTAATTCCATTCCATTTAAAATCTCTGATACTTTTGAACACCATTTCGTGAACTTCAATTCTCTTTTAACAAGAGCCCAATATCTCTTCCGGCAGTTTGGAGGTTTCACTTGTCTTGGTTCCTCCGTTAGTTTGCTCCAGATAGGCAATCCTTTACAGTTTAAAATCTAGACACACTTTTGGGCACTTTTTGTGATTTTCAATTATTTTTTAACAAAAGCACAGTATTTCTCCACTAGCCTTAACTCCGAGCAGTTTGAAAAATTTGCCTCTCTGGGTAAAACTACCACAATGATGTTCTTTTACCACTCAAGGGCTTGATTACCATAGTTATGAAGTTATATTAATGGAACCAGCCTTTTTTGTAAACATTTCCTGATATAAATTATGATATTTATGGAGTCCGTTGTAGCAAATGATATCTTATTTTGCGCAAGTGCAAATTGCTTGTCATATCAAGAACTTTTTTTGAAATTTTTACTGCCTTTGGGTCATAAAATTAAAATTTTTGATCACGAATTTGGGAAAAATCTGGAAAGAATATATTTAGAAAACTTTATCTCAAGTTTCGTGCTCTTTTTAGATCTCTTAATTTTAAGCACCTTTCCTATCAGAACTTTTTAGCTTTGTATGTTTTTTATCCTTCATAAACTTTAACTTCTCAATCCCAATAGTTGGATAACTGAGTTAACCATTCTGTTTTCCTACCAGATGTCTTTGGGAGATCTTTTGAAAATGGTTTCTATTTTTAGACTTTAGAAACATCATGTGGACTATTCTTTCCACCTGAACCTGAAGGTTTTCTAACAACGGACAAGTTCTCCCGGTACTGTTTAATAACATTGAATGCTTGGATAACTTTTTGTAGGACCAAGTTGATTTATGTTGTAAGTATATAATAATTTTGGTACTTACTTTTTCTGGCCACTCATTTTAATCAGATTAACTATATATTCATTTGTTTGATACTTTATAATATTTTACAAACCGGGAAATAAGTTTATTACATAAATTTCCAATTGGTGACTTAAATTTCCTGCAGTGTAAAATATTTAGGTTCATGGTATTTAAGTATTTACTTATTTACGTATGAATATTTACTTCTAGATATGTACATATATGTATGTGTGTATGTTTTAAAGAATTAATATATACCTGTATATAAAATTGTATTTATTTTGATTTTTTAAGTCTCAACTGTCGGAATTTATAACTTTAATTTCTGTAAATGGAGCGATGCAGATAAATTGCTGTAAAAAATAATTTTTAATAATAAACAAAAAAGAGATTTGGCGCTTTAAATATAAATGAATTCCCGGCAAATTATTTTAGATGTACATAAAGAAATGTAAATCGTTTATTTTTATTATACAAACGAAGGTACCGTTATTGACTCTTTTTTTATTCTTCAAATTATCGGGTTTAAAAAAAGCGTTTTATTTTTTTATCTCTCTATGACTAATTCTAAAAGATGATAAAAATCAAAAAAGATAAAAATCAAAAAAGAGCAAAATCCAAAAAAAGAATTTTAAAGTGAATAATTCGCACAACTTGTTTTGAAGTCATCTAAAGCATTAAAATGTTTTTAATTAAGCTGAAAAATATTAAGATGTGTTTACTTTTGTTGTAAGAACAGTAAGTTGTGTTTTCTTGTCAACAATTTGACAATTTTGAGGAATAAAAAATAAACATTTTTTTTGCACCTCGCTAAAAGAAGAATAAATAAGTTTTTCCCGATTTTGCATAGAGCAAAATCGTAAAATAAAGATTAAAATTTTAATAAAAAAAGAGTTTTATTTTTTATTCTCCTCAAAGAAGAGTAAAAAATGGTCATTTGAAAATAGAGATTTTGCTCCAAATTTTCTCATACTCCGATACAAACATTTTATTGTTTAATTTTATATACAGAAAATTGAAATAATTTTTTTATATAAATCTATGTAAATTGAAAATTTTGTTGTTTGATTTTGGCGAGATCGAACAAAGCTTAACATTCTTCTTGTTTCTTGATTTTTTCTTAATTCTTATCTTCGAACGATTAATTTCGTTAAAGTATTTTTTGTTCATCATGTTGACTTCTGATGGATTAGATTGATTTGCATTAAACTTAAAATAATGCTAGATGAAGAATGTAGCATTATAACTTTGGTAGTTCGGACTTTATAGAGCGTCTACGGGTGAAGTTCTATTGGTACAAATTGGAATACTTCGTAAGTCATTTTTGTAATTAATGCCATATTTTAGTGTCTCATTTAATTTCAATCATCTTATAGTTCTTGAACAAGTATTACTATCTGTTATAATTTTGGGTCCTTAATATTTCTTCAACATTCCCTCGAGCATCAGGAAATTCTAAATCAAGCCAAAATTAAGTAGAGACATTACTAAGTCCTATGAATTGAAGCAGCCTTCCTTTGATGTTAATTTCGGTATTTATATAGCTCGTTGTAACAAATTATCGGCTTCTTTTGCCACAACTGCATTGTGCTTGCCGTACCAAGAACTTTTTGGACATTTTTTTTTACTTTTGGATACTAAACATTTCTTCAATATTCCCTCGAGTATCAGCAACATACGATTTTTGTTCAGAAAGTTGCGAAAAATCAGCATCCATTATGCAGCAAGAACATTTTTTAGAAAATTTGACTTCTATTTCCGTGCTCTGATTTTGGCCTCTAAATATTTAGAAGCGCTCTTGTCCGAAACTTTTTCAGGCTCATATATTTTTAAACCTGCGTTAGCATTAACTTTTCGTATCAAATAGTCCAAATAGCTCAGCATTCGGGCTGCTTTTCTACCGCATGCGTTGGGAGCTCTTTTGAAAATATTTTCTAATTTTTTGGCTTTTTCACAACAGAAAATTTCTTTCGGCACTGTTTAATAATATTGGAAACGGTTAAGCGACAGATTTTTGAATACTTGGCCAACTATTTTTAGGACCAAGTTGGGTTTTATTGAATATTAATTAATTTTAGTATGAACTTTTTTCTGGTCACTAATTTTCGTCAGATTAAGTAAATATTCATTTTTTTAACATTAAACATGTTACAAAGGTAACTTGATGAAAAATCAAATAATATTTAGATTAAAAGTTTTATTAAAAACCTTGTGTTAAGCATTTTTCGATCTCACTTCTTATTTTCATCTGTTATTTTAAACAAATTTTTGGTGAATTTTCAAAAAGCTTGAAAAGTTATCAACTTTGAAAGGTCACTTATAACCTCTGATGCCAGCTGAATATCTTCACTTCTCCATATCAATTCGAAACTTCTCAGGATTAACCGTTTTAAATTTTATTTAAATACGTCTAGCGGTTAAAATTTTTCGGAACTGTTTCCTAAAAGAAAGTCGCACGTTTATTTTTAGTTAAATTTACATTATAAAACAGCAAAGACTTTTGTAATAAGCTAAGGACAAAAACTATAAACATCTCAAGATATATTTCCTTAGCCCATAAAAACAACACTAAATCCACCACCAATTAAAAGTCTTAATTCAAAATACCCATAACTGTTATTTTATCAAGAGAAATATTCTGTCAACTAATAAAACACATAAAATCCATAATGGTCACTATAACAACGAATAAAGTAAACAAACATTAAAATTATGTTTAATCATATAAAACTTTGTGGCAGTGAAAATACTTTTATAATAAAATAACAACAAAATTTCCCCCAAAAATATGCAACTAAAATATTTAAAAACTCTTTTAGAGGGTCAGGTTGGTGAAATCTCATTAAGAAATTATTTAATAATTAAAATAATTTAATTCAATTTGTCTTTTTATTTTCAAGGACCACATCAATCGCATTGCCGGTTTGGCTTGGTCGCCAAATCATAAAAAATTAGCTGTCGCTACTGCTGACAGACACATTTTATTATTCGATGAGTTGGGTGAAAGACGTGATAAATTCTCTACAAAACCTTCAAATCCTGCCAATGGTAAACAATCATATGTGATTCGTGGTCTAGCATTTAGTCCAGATTCAACAAAATTAGCTGTGGGACAAAGTGACAATATTGTTTATGTCTATAAATTGGGAGAATCGTGGAATGATAAAAAAGTTATTTGTAATAAATTTCCACAAGCGTCAGCTGTGACAGCATTAATTTGGTTAAACTCAGGAGCCATTATCGCAGGTAAAATAAAACACATTTCACAAAATAAATGTCAGAGACACGTAGAAAATAATGTAAAGTTAAGTAAAACAGAAAATTTTTAAAAGGAAATATTTTTAGGTTAAAATGAAAAATTTTAATTACTGAAATTTATATTTAATAAATAAATTTATTTATTTTTATATCCTCCACCAACATAAGTGCTGAAGAGGTTATATTAACTTTATCATTCCGTGATTCATCTAAGATCCCATAATGTATTCTTGCATCAGCTCAAAATCTGTGTAGATTCAGCTATGTCCGTCTGTCTGTCTGTCTCTCTGTTGTATGCACTCTACATCCACAGTAATTTACAGAACTCAATGAAATTTGGCCTGAGTGTTTGTTATTGTTTTGAGAATATCTGAGGTAACTTCTCTAAGTTCAAGCGAAGAACCTTCATAAAATTTCCAATTATAAATCCATAAATTACTATAAAATTTTGCCATAATATTAAGTTATGTGAACTTCATTTCCATTCCAAAAATTCATACGTTTTGTTAAGTAAAACAGTTCCTTGTGAAAGTTGTCGGGAACAAATTTGTGAACTCTCACTGTTATAGTTCTTTAGACATTCGATAGTCATAATATTCGCTTTTCACCCCCCTGGTCCTATCGGAACTTTTTTACAGAAATTTTAGAAATTTTCTTATGTTTTATTGTAATTTATAAACTTAAAAAAATATATATTTTTTAATTTATTTAAATTAAATATCTCTAGTGATTAATAAAAATATTGAAATTGTTTGTTGTTGTAAATAAAATACACCAACAATATGTAAAATACCATAAATGTCACTTGATTTTGAGAAATTTGTTTGGATATCATTGTCTTTAACCTTGATATTACTTCCCAAACTCTTCCGAATACAAACAAACATAATATTTACACATACTTCCACACAAATGTATTATTTGTACCCAGCAAACAAAAGGATATCCGGATTGAATTCAAATACGAAGTATGGATGATTACTAACATTTATTTCTAATGAAGGATCATGAGCAATATAATTAAGCCAATTTCTGTTTAATGTTTTGGTAGTTGGGGTACTATGCGTTTGTGCTGATGTTTGTAACAAACAGAAAAATGTGCTATACCCAATAAATTTTACCCATGGCACACTAAATGTTTTATCAGCTCAAATCCAAATTTCAATAATATCCGTAGAAAATTAACGTAACTCCCATACCCACCCACCTCAGAAAATCATTTTAAAGTGCATAATTTAAAAATATGTGAGTATTGCGATGATTGCTTATTTTTAAGAATTATGTAATGAGAAAACACTCCACCAAAATTTGCAAGGATCCGTTATAATTCTTAAACCCTTATTAACCTTCACTTCCGAAAATCACATAAAATTGCATAAATCATATATGTGAGTATGAATAATCATAAATCCTAAAGTTAAATTTTTACTATCACAATTCATTAAATCAGATTCTACGAAAATTGGTCCATAATTTTTCTTAGCTGCGCAATATTGTATGATATTATATAGTCGGTCTAAACCGAATATTACAAGTCCAACAAGTATGATTTGGAATTTTAGTAATATATAATTTTTTTAATTTTAAATTTTACTTCTTTTCAGTGACATTCCAGTTAAATTTTCAGCATGAAATATTTTTTTTCAAATAGCCCACAGCTACAACTCTTCTTTTTGACAAAAATCTTCTTTGATCAAAGCTTTAAATTCCTTATCTTCAAAATTGTTTAGCTGTCTTGACTTCACCTTAGCTTCGAAGTCGAAATTATAACTTTGATAGCGCACCTATTCGGAAGTTCTTGGAGTCGGTCCATACTCTATCAGTAATCGATAACTTTCAGCAGGAGTTTTCTTAAATGAGAAACGGTTATCCGACTTCATCACAAAACTTCATTTTTAGGCACAAATTTCGATATTATAACGTTGGGAAAAATATATAAATTTTGATCTCTGAATTATATATACATCATATATTGCCACAAACCATATTTCGATAATTATGCGTTAAAAAGGAAAAATATATAGATTAATTAGGAGGTATACAGTTGGGAAATTTTTATATCTCGATTCTGGTTGCGAAATTTCGTTCTGATAGATTCACCTCGATCCAGTCGGTTAGACCTTGAAGAAGTAAATGATTAGTGTTGGAAATGCCACAATTTCAAAATTAAAAAATTACAGATGAAATAAAATGGGAACTATATCAAAGGGAACAAACTCCCAACGACTTTAACGTCCATTGTAAAACTAGCATAGTTGCTATTCCTATTATTTATCACTTTATACATCACGAATTGTCCAACATTATATTTTTGATACATCCACAGTATAGGCCGATCCTTAAAGCATATTTTTATGATGTTAGAATGATGACAATGAAATTTCTTTTCCAGCTTTCTCCTTCGAAAAATATTTAAATTTAAATTTATTTTTAAAATATCCTATGTAGATCCTTTTGATACTCCTCTCTTTTTTGAAAGTTTCTCGATTTGGATATAACTTGCTTTTTTTTTTTTGTTCAGAAAATCCATTTTTTTAATATTTTAATTGCAAAATTTCTTGAGTGTTGGGCATTTATGTAGCAATACTAATACAGAGTATAAGAATACACATGAACTAACATATATCTTAAGGTTTGTCAGTATTTTATAATCAAAAAATTCATAATTTTTCCCTGGAGTAGGAAATGTATTATGGAATAGCACAATCTGTAAAGTTTTAAAGACTGAACAATTAATGGGCACATTAGGCACTCACTTTGTTAGTTAAGAACAGAATACTCTGATCGGCCCAACCGAATTGATTGTGGTAAATATACCGAAATCAAATTAAATGAGAACTTGACGTTCCGACGACAATTGGTTTTTCGTTCTGGAACGACACGAGTAACACTCTAAAAAAGATTGTTCGTTTGAGCCAGCGACAGCTGTATCAAACGAAAGTTTTTTCTCCAAAAGAAATGTTTACTAGAATTACCTACAATAAAGATAATATTTATTTTACTCAATTCAGAAAGGGTCGGAACGAAAATCCACTTTTTTGGTTGCTTTAAAATTAAGTTACTCATATCAAAAATATTCCGATACAAATTTACTTCAATCTCTTATGCCAATTCCACTTATCAGATTCCTTTAATTCTTATAAATTATATTACATTTTGTCAAAGGTATAATTAAGTTTATTATGATCATTAACAACTACATAAATTAAATAATCAAGATATTAATGCGTTTATTTATGGGTTAAACATAATTTTAGTTATTTCATTTGTATTAAACTCGTCTTTTCATATGTAACTACGAGAAAGAATCATTTAAAGCCCCGTAATATAAATCCAAATATACCTGAATTCGATTTTTGTCTATACAGCTGCGGTCAAAATTATGACACCATATACTATATACTTTAATAAGTCATACAAACAATTTGATTGAAAAGTTGTTCTTATATTACGATTAAATAAAATTTAACTTACTATTTATTCTTAGCATTTTGTAGTTTCTTGGTAACATCCGAATATCGCCTTTCCATTGAATTTACTAAATTCTGTCACCTTTCCAGGATAATAGAGTTCCATCTCTGCCTGCTCTATTGTGGTCCAAAGATCGGTATTATTGGCCGGTTTAGTTACCGACCACTTGCTTTATACGTATTAGAGTGGATTTACGTAGGGAGACAGTTTTTAACTATTTTGCTGGTATATTTCGGGTTGCCTCTTCACAAATAAAATTATTTTAGACTCATCGATCCACAAAATACTAATCTTCTTCTTGAATATGCCAAATCAAATCAGTTTTAGCAAACTTTAATCTATTTGGGACATAAAGAGCAGTTAAAAGGGGGACTTTTCATGGTCTATGGGTTTTCAAATTATATTCTCTAAGCCTTCTGATAAACTTTCAATATTTATTGACAAATGTATTTTTTTTAATCTCCACCTTCTTTATTTGATGTAAAATACTATGAACCACTTAAGCCACTTAAGGTATCGCTACAGTTTTTTCCCAAGTAAAATAGAAATGGTGCTATCATTTTGAGAGGTTCCAATCTGATATTTTGTCTTTATAATCAAATTTATTGGAATAATCGTGTCAATTTAAATAAAATGCATTACAAAATACTATGAACCACTTAAGGTATCGCTACAGTTTTTTCCCAAGTAAAATAGAAATGGTGCTATCATTTTGAGAGGTTCTAATCTGATATTCTGTCTTTATAATCAAATTTATTGGAATAATCGTGTCAATTTAAATAAAATGCATTACAAAATTGTGGATAAAAATATTCATGAAGAAAAACACAAATCAGCAAAGAAGATAAGACATGTGAGTGGTACTATTTTTTTACCTCGACTGTACGTCTTTATTGTCATCCGTTAATGTTTTTTGTTTGATATACCAAATTATACGATATTGGTTTATTATTTTATTATCATTTTGATGGGATTTCACATATACGATGGTATTGTAATAATAATTTGTCAAATTAGGATAAATATAATAAAAACTCGATGTGCGGTTCCCGAAAAAATCCCCTTAAAACCCAAAAAAAACACATAAATGTTTGTACTATAAAAATATACATATACTGTACAGGTCCTAAAGCATAAATTACAAAATAAATTTATACGAGGGTTATCTAATAACCCTCATTCATAACATTCGTACTTATTTAAAATTCCCCATTATATACTTTTAAAGAAACATATTATTTCATATTTGTCCTGTTAATTCCTTTGAGATGTCATTTTAATGTATGTTTCTATGAAGTTGTTTTTTTACTTGAATTACATTTGAAATAGAAAATTTAATTAAAACAAAACACTTGGAAAATTCCTTTTCTAAGTTTAAGTTCATAAGAAAATGTACATACATGCATACATACATGCATACATACATACATACATACATACATACATACATACATACATACATGCATACATACATAAATACATACATATACTTTTTTGAAACTAAATTTGTTAAGAAAAAAATTAAAATAATTTATATTCTCTTTCATTTTAAACAGGTCTTGATGATGGCAAAGTTCGTGCTCTACACTGTAAAAATAATAAATCACAAAGTTTATATGCAGCCGATAGCATTTGTATTTCATTAGCACCCAATACTAAGGGTACCGGTTTTCTATCGGGTCACAATGATGGCACCATTATACGTTATTTTCTAGCTGAAGATGGTAATGAATCATCTGGACGTATAGTACAACATCCGGTACCACCATTTGCTTTAGCTTGGCCTCAAGGAGGTTTTTGTGCTGGAGGATGTGATCAACGTATAGTATTTTATGATACAATGGTAAATATTAACAAGGGAATATATTTAAATAGAATATAATTTAAATACAATGTATAAACTATAAAATATGTGTATGAACATTTTATGACATTATTTTATACCCTACACCACCAGAGGTATTTTTCATTTTTGCAAATGTTTGAAACATACCGGAAAATTGGTGTAACACCCACTTTAAAGTATACCGTTCTGGTCATCCAAGACCTTTCGTATTCTTAACCGATGTGCAAAATTATATGAGGGTCGGTCCATTATTTCCCATAGGTCCCTCACAACCCCCTTCCAAATATCATGTTGAAGGACATAAATAGTTGCAATAATTACTGATCAAATTAAAATAAATAAGCAAAAATTCATGTATAAAATTAAACGAGCATCAGTCCATAATTTCTTTCAGCTCCCATATAACCCCCCAGGAAATCCAGTTTTAAACACCTAAATTTTTTATAAATGTTAGTTTCACAATAATACACTGCACATTTTAATATAAATTAGAAAATAAAATTTTACGAGGATCGTTCATTAATTTTCGTAACTACTATTTATAACCAAAATTGTGGTGTAAGGTATTCCATTGTCGGGCTTGACCGACTATAACATGTTTACTTGTTTTTAATACATATTTTTTTCATAAAAAGGGCAGACAAATACGTACCTTTGATTATTCACGTACTGAGGGTGAACGTGAATTTACTGTTGCTGCCTGTAGTCCCAATGGACAAGCAGTGGCTTTTGGAAGTTTTGATCGTATACGTATATTTAGTTGGAGTCCACGCTTATCAGCATGGAGTGAAAGTGCAACGAAAGATATAAATTTCTTTTATACGTTAACATGTTTACTTTGGAGACGTGATGGTGCCAGGTAAGTGTAAATATTATTTATTTAGAATTTTACATGTAAAAAATGTATTCTAGTTATCTGAAATGAATGAAATTTATATGAAAAATGTTGTTAGAAAAGGGCGATTGCGACGATTTTTTAAATTTCTGTTGTCTGTTGTATCCTCATTCATAGATTAACTGCCGATAAGGGCAACTGTCCGATACTTGGTGACTGTAAGGAAGCATAGCTAAGAAGTATCTATAAGTAATGGATCAACTATTATCAATTTTAGGGAGTGAGGTTGATGAATTCTTAACACACGTTATTCATTAACCGTTAACCTGTTTCTAATGATATTAAACAGTAGAAATTGTCCGTTGATAGAAAACCTGGTTCGGGTAGAAGGAATGGTCGACATGATGTTCGAGTTAATTTTAAAATTACACCAGCATAAATACTTGGGTATAGTTTGCAGTTAAAAAATATAAAGCATTTTCAAATAGTTCCCAAAAAATCCGGTAGTAAACCAGCCCGAATAGCTCTGAGCTCAAACTATTTGCTACGTTGCCTTAAACATAGCATGGAAGTTGAAGTCAAGTTATATAAAAAAATATTTTTGCTGCATAATGGATGATGAAACATATGTTTTCACAGATTTTTCGCAACATCCTGGTCTAAAATTTTATGCTGTTGATTGAGGGAATGTTGATGAAAGGTTAAGGATCCAAATGCAGTCAAAATTTCCCAAAAAGGAAAACTGTATGCAGTTACGCAAAAGATGCCAATCTTTTATTACTACGGGCTCTATAAATAGTGAAAGTTAGATCAAGGAATATTTACATAGAAGGCTGTCTCCATTCCAAAGAGTTCACAATGTGTCCACTTATTTTTTGCCTGACACTATGGTACCCTTAAGCGATACAAGACAATGAATGCACTATGAAGACAAATCCTCAAAACTGTCCGGTCCTAAAGCCAGTAGAGAGAAATTGGGTTCCAGTTTTAAGAGAATTGAGAGCATAAAAAAGATGGAAATTGACAACCTGTTCAAGCAATTTTAAGAATTTTTCAATCTCACTCCTTAGTTAAATTTGTAAGGATGTCGCAACCATATAAATTCAGATGATTCTGTTCCTTCCTTGCAATCATCTTTCTAAATTATACCATAAGTGTGTAGATTTAGTATGTTACAATGTACGACAGTGACGTATTTTTACTTATGTTCTTATTGCTCCTAACATTCAATGCGTTCCACCATAGAATAGTCATAGTTAAATCTAATCTAATCTCGGAGGTGTAAAAACCATTTTTTCATACTCCCCTGAAGATTTACTGATTCACGGCAATTATTCACAAAAGAGGACATAGCAAACAAATTATGAATTATTTATGGTCCTAGCCTTTCCCTCGCCCTAGGTAGATTCAAATGGGTACTTGTGCTAGTTCGCCAGACATCACCATAGCAGTGCTGTTGTGATAAACTTCAAAATTTACCAATCGCCGTTTTGGTGATCTACCTACTCCCGCAATTGTTTAAATTGCTTAGAGGAAATTTCGTGAAGGAATCATCGCAGCAATCACAAGATTTGTGCCAGCTTAGTCAACTGTCGGAGCTCTGTCACATGAAAAAGAATGATTAAGATACTCCACCATCTAAGATCGGGATGTAGTAACAGGTTCAATACCTGGCATAGTCCTGCATGTGTCCAAGGACCACAAGATAGACAACATTTATGCAACTGCCAGCGCAATCCTACCTCATTCAGTCCTAAAGATTTTTGGACTCATCCAATTGAGTTGGACTTTAACATGAATCAAAATTAACAAATGTACTTATTCCAGCTGTTACAACAGCAACCGAGACTAGTTGTTGTACTCAACTATTGAACCCCTACCGATTAACCCCGATGCTTATTACGAATAAAGCTTTGAAATCACATGCTTCGCAGTTAAATTGACCCAAGAGCACATTTGCACTAATCATTTCATTGACAGTCAATGTTCACTCTTTATAATTGTAAAAGAGATCATTTTAACAAGTAACATCTGTTCGTCTAACAATATTTAAGTCACCCCGCTGCTCTACATTATTACCATTAAGTTCCAATTAGTTATGATAAATAAAGCCGACTTTCCATTCCGCGTTCCGCTTCTCTCCTTCTGTTATGATAATTAAAACATTGCGAAACAAAACTCCTTTTCTTATCTTTAAATTTATGAATTTTTCAGATTAGCCATGTCTAGCGTTACCGGTGCCGTTATAATCTTTGAATCCGTTTTAAAACGTACAATTTGGCAAGATAAATTTGAATTGATTTTCGTAGCACCCAGTCAACTATTGGTACGTTCCATGCAAGAGCCACATGAACAAATGACTATAGAATCTCAGTTGGGCTTAGAAATCGATGATGTACGTATAATGGGTAAAGATAATTATCTAGTAGCACGTACCGAAGAATCATTGATACTATGTGATTTAACTAGAAATCTAGTTAGTGAAGTGCCTTGGACGGCGTCGGGAAGACATGAACGTTTTTATTTTGAAAATCCCACAGTATGTTTAATATTCAATGTGGGAGAATTGAGTTTAGTTGAATATGGTGAATCCCAAATTTTGGGTTCCGTACGTACCGAATTTGTAAATCCTCATGTTATATCGGTGCGTTTAAATGAAAGGGGTAATACCAGGTAAGTGTCATTATAATAAGATGATTTATAGAGTTATAAGGATAAAAAATTAATTTTGTTATTTTTTAGGGACAATAAAAAACTGGCTTTTCTTTTGGATGCCAAAACCATTTGTGTGGTAGACTTAATAAGTCAAATGATAATTGGCCAGGTTAATCATGAAACCAAAATCGATTGGATTGAATTAAGTGAAACGGCTCATAAACTATTGTTTCGTGATAAGAAAATGCGTTTAATTTTAATCGATATTTATTCGGGCAAAAAACAGACTTTATTGAATAATATTTCCTTTGTCCAATGGGTTCCACAAAGTGATGTTGTAGTGGCTCAAAGTAATAACAATTTGGCCATTTGGTATAATATTGATTTGCCCGAACATTTAACCTTGATGCCCATACGAGGTGAGGTTTTGGAGGTCATAAGGGAAGGGGTAAGTTTTTAATATATAAAAAGGTATTAAAAATATTCCCAAACCATTTTAATACTTCTAGGGCCGCACTACAGTCTGTACTCAGGAAGGTCCCACCGAACATTCCTATCAATTAGACGAGGGTTTAGTTGAATTTGGCACTGCTGTAAATGATAGTGATTTTGGTCGAGCTATACATTTTCTAGAAACTTTAGGTGATAAACCAGCAGCTAAAGCTATGTGGCATAATTTGGCTATCATTGCCATTGAAGATGGTAACTTAAGGGTGGCTCAGCGTTGCTATGCCGCTTTGGGAAATGTTTCGAAAGCCTTTTATCTAAATGAAATGATACAAGAGGCTGATAAATATGAAGAAGCTACACAATCTCCTGGTATTTTATGCCCTGAAGTACGAGCAAAATTAGCTTTACTTTCCTCAGATCTGAGATCGGCGGAAAGAATTTATTTAGAACAAGGAAATATAGAAGCTGCCTTAGAAATGTATAAAAAATTGCGAATGTGGGATGAAGCTGTAAGTTTAGCAGAGAGAAGAGGTTACATGGGTTTGCAGGAATTGAAGGAGGAACAAATGTCATTTCTCCTTTCAACTGGACAAGAGGAGAAAGCAGGACAAGTGTTAGAAGAACAGGGGGAAGTTGAAAAGGCCATGACTTTATTCCTTAAAGCCAACAAACCTGCTAGAGCAGCTAGATTGGCTCTAAAAGTGCCCCATCTTATGGATGATCATTCTTTAATGATGAAAGTTACCGAGGGTCTGGTCAATTCTGGTACGATTATCTCCCTGTTAATAGTATTTGATTATTTATTTAATATATATTTTCAGAACTTTATGAAATGGCTGGAGATATTGCTTATCGTCTATCGCGCCCTGAAGCTGCTTTAACTTTATATCGCAAAGGTGGTGCTTATGCCAGAGCTTTAGATTTGGCTCGAGAAATTTCTCCTGATGAAGTTACTGCTTTAGAAGAAGAATGGGGCGATTGGTTAGTAGCACACAAACAATTAGATGCCTCTATAAATCATTTTATAGAAGCAGGAGCCACGCAAAAGGCTTTAGATGCTGCAGTAGGTGCCAAACAATGGCGCAAGGCTGTTCAAATAGCCAAAGTTTTAGATGAACCTGAAGAAATTCAACGTTATGCTTTAGATTTATCCAAACATCTGGCCTTTTCTGGTGATATAGATGGTGCCGAAGATTTGTTGGTGAGAGCTAATCTATTTAAGGAGGCGATAGAACTTTTAAATCGTCATGGTAAATGGGAAAGTGCTTATGCTGTGGGAGAAAAATATTTGAAATCTGAAGAAATGCGTGATTTATTTGTTAATTTGGCCGCAGGCTTAGAGGAGCAGGGTAAATATCGTGATGCTGAAAAAGTTTTGTTGGCCGTTAATGAACCCGACTTGGCCATAGCCATGTATAAACGTAGGGAACTTTACGATTCCATGATACGTTTGGTAGAACGTTATCATAAAGACTTGCTGGAGAATACTCATCAACATTTGGGTCGTACTTTGGAGTCAAAGGGTAAATTCAAAAATGCCGAGATTCATTATTTGGCTGCTGGGGATTGGAAATCGGTTGTGCACATGTACTGCACAGCAGGTCGATGGGAGGATGGTTATCGAGTGGCTAAGCAAAAGGGTACTGATGGTGCTAACAATCAAGTAGCTTATATGTGGGCCAAGTCTATGCCAGTCGAAAGTGCTGTTAGACTTTTAACAAAATTGTCATTACTGGATACAGCGGTGGGATTTGCATGTGATTCTGGCCAATTTGATTTTGCCATGGATCTTTGTCGTTTTGCTGGAAAATCCACCGACGAAGTACATCTTAAAATTGCCATGTCCTTAGAAGATGAGGGTAAATTTGAACAAGCCGAAGCGGAATTCATTAAAGCCAATAAACCCAGAGAAGCTATATTGATGTATACACATGCTGGTGATTGGAAAGCAGCCTTAAATGTCGCCGAAACCCATTTGCCGGACGCGGTAAGTGAAATTCTCATTAGTCAAGCTAATGCCGCATTGGAAACACGTAATTTTGTGGACTATGAAACCTTATTGTTGAGAGCCCAAAGACCTGATCTAATTATAGAATACTATAAAAATGAAGGTATGTTTGATGAAGCCATAAGAGTGGCAGAAGATCATTTCCCCTCCACTTTAAATGATCTAAGACGTTTACAGGCCCAAGAACAAAAACGTAGTGGTAGTGGGCAACCAAATGATTCTAGAACATATCTTCAAAAAGCAGCAGAATTCGCTAGAAAAGAAGATTTCCGTAAAGCAGCCGAGTGTTTAATGCAAATTGACTCAACTAATGCGGAAGATGCAGCGACAGTTGAGAGGGCCCTTTTAAGGGCAGCAGAAATTTGTAATCAATTTTTAGAAGGCCAGGAAGCCATGGATATAGCCAATCAATTGGCTCCTCGCTTGTTGCAAATTAAGCAAATCGGGCCTGCTGCACAGTTATTTTTGGCAGCCGATATGCCCAAAGAAGCTGTGGATGTATTCATAACAGCAGAACAATGGTCAAAAGCTAGACGTTTAGCCAAAGAACTTGATCCTGAACTAATGGCTTATGTGGAATTGCAGCAGAAGACGCGTCTTAAAAGTGAAGGCAATGTGGAGCAACTGGCGGACATAGGTACATGGTGGACATAACTAGCATATATGGTCATATATACATTTATTACTTTATTTATTTTCAGATATCATTAGTGCCTTGGATATGTTGGCTGAACAGGGTCAGTGGCAACGTTGTCTGGACAAAGCTAAACAAATAAGTTCTCCAGTGTTACAAAAATATGTTGCTCTCTATGCCGCCCAATTGATACGAGAAGGAGATTGTATCTCCGCTTTAGAATTATACTTAAACTATGGTGCTCCCCCTATTGAGGCTAATTTCAATATTTATACACGCATTGCTTTGGATTTTTTTGCTTTAAGGGAGGAACAATTAGTGGATGGTATGTGGAGAAAGTTAAGAGATTTCCTGTATAAATTATTGCAGGTAAATTAAATCATTCCTCGAAAACTACATACAACTAACACAAATTTCAGTCTCTTAAATCTTCTGACTTTTCACAAGCCCCCATCACAGATAACATGGAACAATATTTGTTGATAGCCCACTATTATACTTCTAGAAGTGCTTGTCGTCAAGTACAATCCCTACAACCCATAGCAGTGAGAATCTCTATAGCTCTTCTACGTTATACCGATATAATACCGGTGGATAAGGGATTTTATGAAGCTGGAATGGATTTACGTAATGCTGGACGAGAAGCTGAAGCTTTTGTTATGCTCAATCATTATTTAGACGTATGTGAAGCCATAGAAGAAGGTTCAGGTAATTTGGTAGATCACAGTGATTTAACAGCAACCGATTTCCCAAGTTCCGTACCACTGCCCGAAGAAATACATTTGAAAAATGATCCCGATATTCATGAAGAAGTAAGAGAATGGGTGTTAGCTGTTAGTATGGATCAACAAGTGGATCAGGTAGAATTTGTTGCCTATATTGTAATTCTAACACATTCTGAATAAATTTTAATTAAATTATAATTTTTCCCAGGTTTTACCAACTGATGAGCGTGGCCTTTATGAATCAAGTTTGGGTTTAAATGATGTTGCATGCATTTTAAGCGCATATCCGGTCAAAGGACGTCAACCGGTAACATTCCAATCATCAATACGTCAGGCTAATCGTGATGTGTGGAGTAAATTTTCAGTAGCCGTTAAATTATCACCCAACAGTGAGGTGGGCGATATAATACAATTTACCGAAAAATGGAATGGTTTGGCAAATTTTGTAATGCATTAAAATTGAATTGTTAATAACAGTGTAATATGAAATATTTATTTTAACTAATGGCTTTTCGAAATTTAATAAAATAACTCAAGAACTATTTGCAACAGTCTTAAAATATTTAATTTTTAAAAACTAGAATATGCCAGGTTTCGTTTGCACATACTTTGTCATCATACGTTGAGTGGTTTCCGTGTTATTGCTATATGAAACTATCCCGTATTTTTTGCATTCTATATAAGTTGGTAACCCTGTTTCGATATAAAATTAGCGCCATCTATTGGATCACATTATTTGGTTCTTACTACTAAAAAATTATATTACAATAGATGGCGCTATTTCTACCTTCTAAGACAGCATTGCCAGTTGCGAAAGATAATGAATATGTTAACGACGTTGCCATATCAAAGTTTCGTTGTATATCAAATAATTTTAACGTTAAACTTAAGAATTTTAACTTAAATGAACAGATTTTTTGTTTTTATATGTTTTTCATAAATAATATTTATTTCTGTTAAATAAAATTCGAAATCACATCAATTATAAATAATTTTTCCAACCATTTTACCCATAAACGTAAAACATCGAAAGTCTGGTACAAGATATATAAAAGAATATCTATTAAATTTAAGCAAAAAAAACATTAAAGTCACAAAATTTCTGGAATCTAAATTTATAAATCAATAAAATTACTTTTTAAGCCTAAAAGAATTTGTAACTATTACAAACTGTTTTATATATCAGAATACAAGCCCCAATTTGTGATGTTCAAAAAAATAAGATTTATGAACCTTTCAAATATATCTTTAAGTTACAATCTGACCCATGTTCATGTGAAAGCTCATTCTTAATATTCTTTCTATTGCATTTTACAAAAAACACTTATTAATCTGTTCTGGTCTAAATTCAAATTAAACATTTCTAAAATGTTCATCAATTTATAATCACCATATTCGTTTTAAATATAATTTTGTTACAAAATTAAGAAAAAATGTAATAATTAAATGAGCAATTAATGAACTACGTTTTTTTGATTTCGAACATAAAAGAGAACTTAAATAAAGATATAATATTATTTTTATGATACATATTTTGGTATCATTCAGCGGTTTTTTCAAGAATGTGAAATTTTTTGTTTAAACAATTCATAGAATTCGTAATTATAGTTAATAATATAATATTTGTAATAATTGTTATATAAACTTTATCTATATTTAATGAATATTGAATAAATCACCAGCTGATGGTAAAGGTGCCAAACCGCCAGTTACATCGGGTAGTTGTGTTAGATCAGGTAGATTGGAAAGATGATCACGAATTTCCTTTTGTACGGCCAAGACCTTTTGAAGTTTCTTTTTATATTCCTAGAAAACATAATAAAATATAAGGAGTAAGATCAAAAAATTCTTACGAAACTTTCTCATTAAAATTTTTAACACAAGAATTGTTTGATTTGTAAAACAAGTCAGTTATTATGTTGTAAATATATTGTTAATCTTATTAAAACGAGAGACCAAAAGGAGTACATACTGAAATTATTAAATACTTTCAACAAAAAGCAACATGGTCCTTCAATTCGTTGGCTGAGCATTCAAAAGTCTGCCGTCAAACTGTTTCCAATGTTATTTTACAATAACGGTAGAACTTGTTCATTGATAGAAAACCTAGATCACGTAGAAGGAATGGTTCATACGATGTTTCTAAAGCAAAAAAGTAGATAGAATTTTCAAAAGAGCTCTCCCGGAAAACACCCGGTAGGAAAGCAGACCGATTAGCTTAGTGCTCGGACTATTTGGTACGAAAATTTAGAGCTTAAAAAGATATAAGACTCAAAAAGATCCTGACTGGAACGCTGTTGAAAGTTTAGAGGCCAAAAACAAAGCTCGAAAATCGAAGTCAAATTTTTAAAAAAAAATTATTCTTGCTGCATAACAGATGAAAAAACGCATGATTTGGCAACTACTTGGACAAAAATATTATGTTGTTGACGCTTGAGAGAATGTTGAAGAAAAGTTTAAAACCCGAAAGCTGTCAAAGACAATATGCATTTACGGCCCATCATTAGTTATATTGGTTTCTAGAAATGCTGATATTTATATCAAGGAATACTGCTTCCATTCATAATATGTCCACTTATTTTTGGCCTAGCTTAGCATCCTGTCGCTATGGTAGCAAGCTCATTGGTGGTACCAGAACAATAATGTTCTCCAAACTACCCGGAGCTAAGGCCAGTAGAGAGATATTTGGCTGTTGTTAAACGAGAATTAAAGAGTACAAAAATGTGGTAGATTTCGCAAAAAGGTTTACTACCTATTCGAGCAAAATAACAAAAGCACTATAACAAATTTAACATTAGAGTTTCCAAAGAGGGTCAAACTTTTATCACTAGTGATTAAAAATCTAAAAATATTCTTTATTACTTGTAAGAATAATTTCAATCAAATAGAAAATTTACAAATTTAAGTGGTTTCGATTTTATAAACATTATATATCTAAAGAAATTTTTATTTATATTTGCGTTGACAAATTAAATCACAGTTTTAGTTTTTTTATTGAAAACTAAATTTATAGCGAAACTAAAAGGGATAAAGACAAGAATGTAAAAATGTTATATGAAATATAATCTGAAGCGAAACAGCAAATTGACGTTAAATTTTTAAAACAAAAATTAAAATATCAAACAAAAAATGTATATCTAAAACAAACAAAATTGCGATTAATAGTTAAACTAGAAGAGGCACATATATCTTAAAGACCTATTTAACTAAATTGGGATTTATAGCGAAACATGTTTTTTTGAATTAATCAAAAATCGTTTTTTCAAGAACAAAACTATACTAAACTATTTATAGCGAAACTAAAGGTGATAAAGACAAAGAACGTTAATACGGTATTACTTCAATTTCAAACCAAAACTTTTTTGTTTTTTATCACATAATTACTGGGCCTACATATGTTATAATTTCTTCCAATTTTTAATTTCAATTAAAGAAAATAAAACATAAATACCTCTAAACGTTTTTCTGCTTGTACAAGTAATTCTTTTTGCTCCGCTTGAAAATCTCTTAGCATAGATGTCAATTTAGAACGTTCCTCCATTTCGGCAGATAAACGGGAGTTATAATCATTTAATAGCTCCACAGCTTCATTTACCTGAAAGTTAGTAATAAATAAACTAATGTAGTAAACAAAATTAAGTACTATAAAAATAACTTTCTTTCTCACCTGAATAGCTAAATTTTTTGCCGCATCCTTATCCTCCAACTTGGACAAGCAACTTATTTCTGATATTTCTGGTGGTAAATTTGCAATACGTTCTCTTACAACAGCGTCACTGGATGCTGAATTTTCTATACTCATTAAAGCCTGAATTAACTCTTCAGGCTCTGGTGGTTCACCCAATGGCACATATGGGCTCTGATCACCGTCACCATTTTGTTCGGAGTTTGTTTCGTCCGTTGGAGAAACACGTGATTTTTTCGATTTACTCTTGTGTTCTTCATGCTTACGTTTAGATTCACGTTTTTCATCATTTTCTTTGGTAGCAGAAGAGCCAGTGGAGGCACTGGTTATATTGCCATTTTCTTTGTTAAGACGATTACGATATTCTGCTATGATTTTCGGCTCATACACTCCACGTTCTTCCCATATATTTAGAATACGTCCCAAGCTACCAAAAAGTTTTTCCGATTTACAATTCTCACCAATATGAGAGAATGCTTTTGGCAAAACGGTCGCAAACTCTTTGCCATATTCGGGACCTTTCTTCTTACTATTCTGTATAACATCATTGGCCAAATACATGAAAGTTAATTTTTTCGTCTCCGGTACTTTTTAGCAAACGAAATAAAATCAATAATTTTTGCTTCTCCATGTTATCTTTCAATTTGTTTACTTACCATTTTGCAATTCCCTTATCCAGGTCTTAACAATGCTAACATGATGTTTACGATGATGTATTAACCACAAGGATAATGTTTGTATACTTTGCTGACTAGAATTCAATTCAGCTAATTTTTTTAAAAATGCCACTTCAGTAAAAGCCGACATTATGTTTTTGCTGTTAATTGTGTTTTGTTGTTTTCAAACACTTTAGGCCTTGGAAAAGGCTTCTTTTAGCTTTTTATTACTTAAAAAATTTTAATTAGATTTTATATTTTTAATAAATTTTAAAAAGTTTTAATCACTAGATTTTAATCTTTTTGTAGGAAATTTCGACGATTAAAATTACTTTTCTTTGCTGTCGCTGTAAAAAATATGTTGACGGTTGTCATTAGTAACAGCTGGTTGCCAAATGTTCATATTCTATTACAATTTTTCAAAGACAGGAATGTTATACCGTATACGTTATACAGAGTTGTGTGAGAAAAATTATTTTAACAGTTAAATAAATAATCACTAAAGATTTTTTGTAAAAACAATATATTTACTAAATTCGGAATGCAAAATTATACTGATATTTATTTGTCCTTTCAATGTACCAATTATCCAGGAAAGCCATTAGACGTTTAGAATTAGTGAGATGAAAGAAAGCATCATCTCGCCATTATCTAGAGTATTCACTCAAAGCTACTACAGTGCCAGATGGCCACGCAATATGGGAAAAACTGTATCTTCATTAATCTCATTATTGTAACTGCAACAAAAGTCATTAAAGCGAACCCTATTCATTTTAACAGTGACCTGTTAATACCGAAAATATTATCACGGCATGATCTTTGCTGTGGCGGTAATGCGAGCATCTCGACAGTTCAACAGGAACGGAACATTAGTTGTATTTGGATTCAGAACCCAAGTACGGTCAACAGCTTTCCTGTATGTATATTGGGTTGTAATGGTCTTATTCGTTCTCATCTGGATAGGTAAGTTTGAAATTAATCCAAGTGTTAGTATTTATATTCTATTTTTTTTTTATTTTTGCACCATTAGTTAGCGCTCTAACATATGCAATACTTTTTTAAAATTTTGAAAAATAAATTTTATAATTCCATTTCAAATGCAAAAACAAAACATTCACAACGTCTACAAGGACAGTTAGCCTTGTAATCGAACGTCTTTAATAAAGTGATACTGACTTAATCGGTATCTTTAGGAAGTAAGATCGAAATTATTAAATATTTTCAACAAAAACCAACTTGGTCCTTTAAAGAGATAGACAAGCCTTTAGAGGTCTGTCGTCTAATTGTTTCCAATGCTGTCCGTTGATAGAAAATCTGGTTCAGATAGAAGGAATGGTTCACAATATGTTTCGAAAGACAACAAATTAGAAAACATTGTTCATATGAGCTACCAACACATCAGGTAGGAATACAGCACAGTTAGTTAAATGCTCAGACTATTTGGCTTGAGGAAATGTTGAAGAAAAGTTTAGGACCCAAAAGCAGCCAAAAGTGCCTAAAATGTTTTTGGCATGTCAAGCAAAATGTATTTGCGGCATAAGACTTCATAACAAGGCCTTGACTGGTACAACAACAATAACTTGGTATTTGTACCAGAAGATATAAATCCTCCAAACTGCTCATAGGTAAAGCCAGGAGAGATATTTAGCTCTTGTTAAAAGTTAATTGAAGAGCACAAAAAGTGTGATAAATTTAAAACGGAGATGAACTACCTGTTCGAGAAAGCACTATTAAAATGTTAATGGAGAAGTTTCCAAAACTATATATATTGTAAATTTTAATAATATATTCAATCAAATAAAAAAGTTTTTTACTTTAACTGATGTTTTAAAATCTTATGGTATAATCTTATAACAGAATGAAGTTTTTAAAACCTTTATGTGTTCCTATTCATATGGTAACGACATTTTACAGACCTCCAATAAATCCTTAAAAGATCGAAAACCTATCCAAAAAAACACGTGTTCATTATTAGTGTTTGGAATCCAGCGAATAAGAATTGAATGAAAAATTTCAATTCGATATAATCATTTCAAAATAATTACATTTAACCTATGGAGAACATTTTTCCATGTAACCTATGGAGAACATAATTACAACTATTACATTATTATTACCTACATTACATTATTTAATTTTATTTTTCTTAATATCCAAATCAATAAAATCAATCCATTTAAAATAAATAACAATAAAAAACAATAATTATTATTTCCCAAATTGATAAGAATTTAAAAAAGAGACAAACTTTACCAGGAGCCAGTCAAACGTAAATAATGTTCAGCGATCGCATTTATTTTAACTATTGGAAAACAGTCATTGACGAACTCTCTTAAGCAGCGGTACATATTCGATAAATAACGGAGTGAAAAAACTAAAGAAGTGAAACGTTACGTATGTGAAATAAGAACAAAACGTTAAGATAACAAAATAAAATATAAAAAATATTGTCTAAAATATTTCACAAAATCAAACACACAAACAAACGAATAAAATATTTCAAATCGCTTATCAGTTTTATTAAATTGATGAGTAATTAAAGTCGTCAATTATGAATGTTAAATTAACAATATTGAAATCTACTGTAATTAAAACTTAACATAATTAAATAAAATAAAAACCTATAAATTAAAAAGAAATTAAAGTCTTATAATCTAGTGTGATAAATTTGTAACTGAATTTTACATAACAAAAATGTGACAGTCACTGTCACTCACTCGATCACTCATTAATATCTAGTCTAACTTCAAAGAAATATTTAAACATTTAATTTGTTATTAATATTTTTTAATAATTTTAAATTAATTGCATTTCACTAAAATAATAGATAAAAGATGGATGGATTTTTTCTTAAAGTGTATTTTTTTAAATAATTAAAATATTATTGTTATATAATTTTTTAATAAATTTAAACAAAATAAAATAAAGAAAAGCAACAACAATTTTAAGTAGTTGTGTTTTGAAAAATATATATATTTTCATTTCTCTGGTGTATAACACAAGGTACGGTTTTCCACTCTTTTTAAGATCGGATCTTTCAAAGAGTTAAATTTGAATTTAATAAACAAGTGTTTTATATTTTATCGTTCTTCGATAAGAGTTTAAATCTGTAAAAATATAAAAATCCAAAAAAGCAAAATCCAAAAAGAGTTAAAAATAGAAGTCAAAAATGTTTTTATTAAATAGAAAAAGGGTTGTTTGTATGTTTACAATCTTGTTATGAATATACAAATGTAGTCATATTTTAACTTATGTTTACTTCAGCTGTATGAATTTTTGTGTATTTTTCTTATTGCATTTTTAATATAAAAAACAACAGTTACATTTATTGCGAATTATTTGTTTGAGAACTTGTAAATGTACAAGCTCATTTTTTTGATTTTTTATTTGTTTACCTCCACTACAACAAGTGGTGAGTGTGCAACGCTAAGGATCATCTAAAACCCCATAATGTATACATATACATAAATATTGCATCAAATCAAAATCTGAGTCGATTTAGCTCAATAAAATTTGACCTGAGTATATGTTATAGTCCTGAGAAGATTCTTATATAAAACTAGCAAAATTGGTTCAGTATATCAAAAGTTTAGATGGATATCTAGGGCAGCCTATAAATTCAAGCGAATAACCTTTATATTGTATTGTGAGTCTAAATGTACGAATTATAAAATATTTACTTTAAACGCATTTGTGGTAGAGATTATTAAAGATTCGGTATAGCCGAATATAACATTCTTAGTTGTTTTGATTTCTTTTCAACAATTTTGCATTTTTCTGCGAGTTAAAAAAGTCTTATCAGAAAGAAGCGTAAAAAATAACTCTTTTTTCGATTTTCCAAGGAGAAAACATATAAATAAAGATACAATTTTTTATAAAGAAATAGTTTATATTTTTTTACTCTTCCAAATGAAGATTAAATATTATGATCATTTGAAAATAAAGATTTTGCTCCGAGTTTTTCCATACCCTGTTTTAATATTTTTTATTTAATTTTATCAATTTTCAGTAAATTAAAACAAAAAGAAAATTATTAAGGAAAAAAGTATAACAATCAATTCGATTATTGACTATTGTCGCATTTGAAAATAATCTCAATATTTTTTCAATAAATAATAAACAAAAAAAGCAAACATTTTAAACTCTTAAAATCAGTACAATAACAATTTTAAATACCCTGCATCTGGCAAATCTAAAATTTGTTTTGTTCCAACAGATGAAAAATGAATGAAGATTGGATATTCCAGCAAGATAATGCTGCGATACATATATTATAGCAGTCTGTTGGACTGGCGGTCTAGCAGTCCACGGTTAAACACAATGGGGAACTTGTAGGGGTACATGATCCGTAAAGTTTATTCAAATAATCCCTAAATGAAAGCACAATGACTTTAACAAAATAATTTTTCGATCTTCTTAGAAAATTAGTGGAATAATTGTCAGTCCATATGTTTGAGATAATCCACAACAAATGATCATCTACCCATTATTAATAATGATATTGCGATTAAAAATGTAAAATTTTACAGTTGGTCAAGCCTGGTACTAGCATTTACCTGAATTTTGTGAGTTTCATAATTGTACAAATGTCGCACATCGATTTTTCTTTATATTTATCTCAATTTAATCAACTTTATAAATACCAACGTATTTGTAGGATTTATGTCCTTAAAAATTATAAAGATTTTATGGTACTTATGTGAAAAAATAAATACTCCTCGTAAATTTGGAACATCGTTTTAGAATATAATAAGACTTTTATTTAAAATCACTTAATATTTAGGATTTTTATGAACTGAAAACCTCATTCCGTGAGGACTCTTGTATGAGAAGCTCCCACCGTAGCCTATTGAATTTGGCTTTTGCAAAAAAATAAAATGAAATGCAAATGAAGTTTTTAGCTAGAAATATTTTAGAGTTTCACCTAAAATACGGGATATATTAAAAATATTGTTTGATCAATGTTTAATTTTTTCTAATTCTTTAAAAAGATTATATGTTTGCATTAGTGTAAAAATAACTTAAATAATTCTTTATAAACTAACAGCAAATAGACTGTCTAAATTAAAATTGCATAATTCTAAGATAAAAGTGCAGCTTCAAATATTTACTTCTGTCTCAATTTGATATTCATGTAGGATCCTGTAACTAACCATTACAGTGATAGTGTTAGACGTGCTTTTAAGTGTGTCTGGTCGATCCATCACTATTTAATTTCAATTCCGAAACATACACAGCCAGCATTATTAAATAGAGACAGAAAGAGATTCTAAAACAATTGTTACCTCTTAATGTATATTCACAATAACCCATTGACTTATGCTGGTGTAGAGTATAGATTATTTAAAGTTGTTGTTGCTTTTCAATCATTATATCTGTTTAACAATAATAACAATTTAAATTTGCTCTTTATCGCAATAAATGATAATAAAATCAAAATATATATTCTTTTATTCACATGAAGCGGTAGTAAAAGTGTATTAAAACAAAATTAAAATTTAACAAAAACAAAAAAACGAATGTATGATAAAACGATAATGAATTTTAAGAAAAATATTCAAAAATTTCTTTCAGTGTATTAGAAGAATATAAAATTCAACCGAAATTTGATATCTAAAAATAATAATGAAAGAGTGTGTGAATATAAAAATTCTATAAAATACAAGAAAAATCTATTGTGATTTCTAAATATTTTATCTGAAAAATAGATTCAAAAGAAGTGTTTTCATAATAATGACCTAAAAATGGCTTCATGGAATTTTGAAAAATAATAAATAATAAATAATAAATAAATAAATAAATAAATAATAATAAATATAATAAAATAATTACAATTAAATTTTATAAATTAAGGAGTGAGATCGAAAAATTATTAAAACTATTAATTACTTAAATTATTAAATATTTTTAACAAAACCCCACTTGAACCTACAAAAAGTTGGCCAAACATTTAAAGGTTTGGGAAGAACTTGCCCGTTGACAAAAAAACTGTTTCAGGTAGAAAGAATGGTCCATATGATATTTAAAAACCAGAAAATAGAAAGCATTTTCAAAAGTGCTTCTAATACATCAGATAGGAAACCAGACCGGTTAGCTCAGTGCTCGGACTATTTGGTACACAAAGTTAAAGCTTATGCAGGCTTAAAAATGATCCTGAAGCACAGAAAAAAAATGTAAAATTAATTAAAATGGATTTTTTTTTAATTTTTCTTCAGTTATCATTTCGCTACATAAATAAAAAATGTTAATTTAACATTGTTTTTTAGTAAATATATTTCTTCACAATATTCTTAAAATTTTTACTACTTAAAAGTAATTTTAAAAATTTATCATTCTATAATTTTATATATTAATTCATCACAAATGTTAAAACGTTAAATTTAATCTAAATGAAAAAAATTATTCAATCTCAAATCAACTATGTGCAATGTTGATTTGAATTCACGTTTTTTGCTGTGTGTAGAAGTGCTGCTTAAAATTAAGAGTCTAAAAACAAAGCACAGAAATTGAAGTCAAGCTGATGCTCAAGGGAATGTTGATTAAAGGTTTAGGACCCAAAAGCAAGCAATGTGCAGTTGCGGCAAAAGAAACCAATCATTTGTTACAATGGGCTCTATAAATACTGAAATTTACATTAAAGGATGTTTACAAAAAAGGCTGTATCCACTCATAAGACTTCATAATGTGTCCACTAATTTTTGGCCTGACTAGGCATGCTAAACAAGACCTTGAGTGGTACTAGAACAATTATGTAGTATTTGTACTAGTAATTAAAACTATAAAACATATTTTTTTAATTGTAATAATTATTTCAGTCAAATAAAAAACTTTAATTGTAATGTTTTCGTATTTAATAACATATATGTATGTTAAGAATTTTTCGATCTCGCTCTTTAATATGTAGTATTACATAAATGCAATAGTGTATTTACACTTGTGCAACACAATTTTTTAAACTTTAATTTTAATTAATTAAATATAAAAAATCATTTTATTTAATTATAATTATTGTGTCAAAAATCGTGTTCTAATAATGTTTTTTTTATTTTATAAAATTTATTTATAATTTCTTTTAGTGCAATTAAATAAAAATGTTAAATATTTGATATGAAATCTGTAATGTATTTTTGCAATAAATTGAAATATTGATTGCAAGAAGTATGAATTCGTTTTTAGAAGACTCTACGGAACGTATCAGTCGTTTAAGCAATGAAAGTCGTCATGATACGCTGATCAATGAAAAGAAATGGGAATGGGGTTTTCTAAGGGTAAGTTTTAAAATTTTTTAAAAAATATCTTAATTTGTAAAAATTAATCCGTTATTTCTGATCGCTATACACATGAAGTAAGTAGACGTTATGCCTACCACAATGTGGGTATAAATTGTATTTATGAAAAATTACTGAACAAATCTCGCGAAATTTGATGCCATTAACTTTTGAAACGTTGTTTAAATGAATTTTCATACAGCAGCCTGTTTAGAAGAATACAGGTCAATATCTGATCAGAAGTGTAGTAGATAACCCTCTAAAGTTGGGATCCTCGGGTATGTTCTGTTTTTGAAAATTAAAAACATTTAGATAAATGTGTGAATTTTGATGGAATTGGTCGATATTTAATAACCTTTAAAGACTTAAACTCCATTCTGGGATTAAAAATGGAGTTTTAACGAAATATTGTTCTATAACTATCAAATCAGATTCATATATATTAGGATACTTTAAACTATAATTGTTAAAAGCTTAAAAACCATTTCCACAACATATGGGCCTATTTTCGTCAAATTATTCAAGAAAGTTATAGAAATAATTATGCCGAATTAAAATAGAAATGGTTGCAGTCTGAGTTAAAAGCTTAAAGCTTATTTTCACAAAGGGGCCTTAAATGGGAGCTATAGAAAAATATGCACCGATATTCACCAAATTACTAACATATATTCAAAACAATGAGAAAAATAGTCATGACGATTTTAAATAAAATTAGTTCATATACAAAATTAACTCAAAACTTTTAAACCGATATTGTTCAAATTAAAAACATATATATTCAAGGCAGTTGGAGAAATTACTTTACTGATTTTAAGACAAAATTTTGCATATTTTATTAAATAACTTTTTTTCTTTTGATGATTTTTTGTAAATTCTGCATAAATCCAGTAACTTTTTGTTGAAAATTTAGAAGGATTCTCTTTCGGAATTTGAGGTTGCCACAGATATCGGTCTATACCTATTTGGAAATTAACCGAAAATGCTGGTTTTTAATAGAACAACAATAAACAATGTGACCAAGTTTTATTGATTTTGGACAATAATGGCATGAGAATGTAACCAACATATAAATGTACATATCTAAATCGACTCCGATTTTGATATCGATAATTCCCTCACGGTATGACAAAGTTAAAGCCCAGGAAATCTATCGTATTAAAAGATTTGGACTATTAAAAAAATATATTTTATTTAATTCTCAAATCGCAAAGACGGAATTATGCTTAAATTATCCTCATAGGTTCCTTCACCACTTATGATGGTGGAGGATATACAAAATTTACACCACCTAAAATATGAAAACATTTCTTCAGATTGGTATAGCAGAAACTTATAATTATTCCTATAAAATTTTTTCGAGGTTCATTAAATTTAATCGGTCTGTAACTTTATATATACTGATCCCATTTTGCTGGTGTAAAATAGCAATAGTCTTAGGGTTAAAATTGGTTGTAGTCTCCTTCTATGGTACGAAATAATAGTAATAATAATAATAATAATAATAATAATAATAATAATAATAATAATAATAATAATAATAATAATAATAATAATATGTACTTAATTTTGTCACGATATCTGGAAAACTATGACCTGTAGAGTCTTAAGCACAGATAGACAGACGGACATCTTTAAATCGACTGAGAGTGTGATTCTGAGTCGATCTGTACACTTAAAAGTTTTTCTTTATACTACAAAAAGAAGAAGAAGGCTATAAAAAGTGATCTTAGAATTGTTCTAAATATAAAAGTGCAAATTTAACTACTCTTAGAAGGTAGAGTTCAAGATTTTGCCTCCAAAGAAATACAGAACAAGGATAAAATTTTAGAATGCCAGTGGTCATTGTAATAATTATATTTTAAATAACTTAAGTTTATGGATTTTTTTAAATGAAATACTTTTTCCACTTTTCAGAATCAATGTGCCAACTTAGAATTGGAACAATTCTATCAGTCGTATATGCAACGTTTGCGTGTCAGTTATTTATCGCTATTTATCATCATACAATTATTAGTAGTGGGTGTCCATTCCATTATATTGCTCTCGACGATAGTAGTAAGTATTTAAATAAAAATCGTTTACCCCACTTTAAATTGGCAAATTATTTAAATGAATTTTCATTTTCAGAATTTAAATAATGTTGCAACCGATATATTTGCCTATGTCACATCGGCTCTTTTGGTATGGGCTATATTGGCTATTAATTTTCGTTCTGAACTTATTAAACGTTATCCCTGGATAATGTATGTAACATCATGGTTAGCGGTAACCATATTAACTGTAACGGATATAGGAGTTTCTGTTTATCATGCTGTCATCAATTTAGATATATTACGTCCAGCTTATGGTTCCTATGTATTATATGCTGTCTACATATTTATGCCTTTGCCCGATAATGTTCAAGCATTTTTGTTGGGTATGTCAGTGACCGTATCGTATTTAATCGATTATGCATTTGTAACATATCGTAAATTACCTGATGGCACGAATGCTTTGGATGTGGATAAATTAATTACCGAAGGAATATTTTTGTTAAGTATTAATTTTTTGGGTATTTTCTTTCGTATGATGAAAGAGATTGCCATACGTACCACATTTTTGGATCGTAGAAAATATGTTGAGGAGAATTTATTATTGCGTTATGCGAGAGAAGAGGAGGTAAATTTGTAATAAATTAAAATTTTTATAAATAATACAAATATTTTCTTTATTTTGATTTATAGCGAAGTTTATTATTAAGCATTATACCAGCCCATATAGTTAATAAAATCGAGCATGATGTAAAGGCCCGTTTGGAATATAAAAAGGCCAAAAGAAGGGCTTCTCAAAATCCTCATCTTGGAGCGTAAGTCAACAAAGGTAATTCCAATTTTAAAGTAGACATTTTTTAAAATAATTTTTTTAATAACGGCTTTCAGAGAGGTCCAGCCAAAAATATCACGATGGCGTCAACCGGAAATTGAGTAAGTTTTCAAACAGTTTTATGTGTAAATAAAACAAAATTCTTAGGAAAAATATTTCCACAGAAAACTTTTTATAGAACCGCATGATGATGTTACCATACTGTATGCTGATGTGGTTAATTATACTTATCTAACCACTACTTTGGACGTCAAAACTCTGGTAGAAACCCTACATGATTTATTTGTTAAATTCGATACAGCTTCAGAGGTATATCAAAATTTTTACAAATTCTTATCAATTTGTAATATTTTTTTCTATAAATCCCTTAGGAATACAATGTTTTACGTATTAAATTCTTGGGTGACTGTTATTATTGTGTGGCTGGGGTCTCAGTACCCAATGAATATCATGCCAAATGTTGTGTAGATTTGGGTCTACGCATGATCAAGGATATACGTGATGTAAGGTATAATTTTTATGCAAACGTTATTGAATGCAAGCAATTTAATTTAAAATATAATTTATTTGTATATTTAGAACAAGACGTAAATTAAATATAGATATGCGTATTGGTGTTCACACAGGCAGCATTTTATCCGGGGTCTTGGGAGCTTGTAAATTACAATATGATATCTGGTCAAAAGATGTTGATATAGCAAATCGTTTGGAACAAACCGGTATGGCAGGCAGAGTTCACGTAAGTGAGGAAACTTTAAAACAATTGGAAGGTGAATATATGTATGAGGAAGGCACACCACAGGCAAGAACCGACCCAGTTTTAAGAAATTTTGGTATACGTACATTTTTAATTAAACCGCCCAGGGTAATGTGCATTTCAAAGATCATTTCCAAATATTTTACTAAAGATATTTTGTTTATGTTTAGTACGCTTCCTATAATGAACAAAGACGTCCCTGGACGGGTGTAAAACGTCAAATCGAACAACGCTCCAGAGCGGATACTTCAACGAATTTTATGCAAAATAATATACAACAATTTAATCAAATACGAACACAAGCGAAATTGGAAATGAGTCGAGAATTGGATAAAATGCCAATTGGGAGAATACAGTAAGTTCAATATTGGAATCCAAAAAATCTGATTTCAAAAATGTTAGAAAAAAATATTCTCCTCTTATTATTAGCGAGTTATTTCAATTTGAAATTTCATAATTTCTGAACTTTGTACGATGTTTAATAGCATTTTCTTTATACATCCCGATTTTTTGCGCTAATTATACCCTTCACACCCAATATCTTAAACATGGGGATTCTTATGAGGAATGTTTTCAATCTTATAATTCTCCGCCCCTTTGTTAACGTTATAGTGAAATTTCAAAAGTTTCAAATTTATTACAAAAATGAAACTGCATTATTTTCATTCTAGAAAGAATCTTTAGAAGGCATTTAAATTCTTTTTAAGAACTTGCAATCGAATTATTTAGTCATATTTCTCATAACATTTAGGAAATAAATTAGATACTCCAGAAGTAGGGTACTTATGCGCTACTGGAAGGGATCATGTCTTCATATAGAATGGCTAATAGGTACTTACATTATACTTAGAAATTTTTACATTCTGCTAATTATTAAGTTTTTTCAAACAAAGGAAATCCTTATTTTGGATTCTATATTTGCGGAAATAAATTTCCTTAAATTTTCTATATTTTGTTTCTATTCCAACAATTAGAATCACCAAATTTTGTTTTGATCGTTCAAAACGTTTGACTCAAGATGAAATGGAAGAGCAAAACTTTCGGCGCAACATAACCTCAATGTGTTTATTTTTCAAAGATTGGCGTTGGGAGGTGCAATTTTTAAGAGAACCCGATGATATGCTAAAATACAGTGTTATCATGGGTGTTATTATATTTTTTGGTATAATGGCTATACAATCGATTAATAAAGTGTAAGTTCAAATTTAAAATAAATACCGCTATTCATTCTAAAACAATTTTTTTTATCTTTTAGACAATCGACCAACTTTTGGGCCAGTAATGCCACCTATATAGTACTTATGGTGATTTGTATATTTTTAACTTGGTTTAAAAAATTATGGATAATGTATTTTGCCGAAACAGCTCAATCAGAGCCGAAAAATTATTTTATATTATTCCTTTACAATGTCTCTAAGCGAATACAGAGCAGTATATCGGCACGTATAACAATTTATTTACTTATAATTGTTATACACTGTTCGGCTACATTTATACAATTGGTAATGTCTCGATAGATTCGATCTCTTAAATAAATATACAAAAAATCTATATAATTTCTAAACTTTTAGTTAGATTGTAAAAATTGGCCGATTTATATTGATGTTAATAATTTAAATCAAAATTTACAACAATTTAGTAATGGCCGGGAATGTGAAGTTGGTTTTAATCCTTGGGTGAGTTTTTTTAATTTTTAAATTCAGGTCCCATGATTTTTCAATTTGTCTCTATTTTGTTCTTAGGGTATTACCGAAAGTTTAGAATTGACCATTTGCATGGTATTTCTTTTCTCACGGACTCCGTTTGTTTTGAAACTTGCCGTGGGTATTTTAATATCTGGTATTTATACAATTGTCATATTTGTTAGTTATTCACCGATTTATGAAGCAAGTGCCTCAACAAATGTTGCTCTACAATCGGAATATTCTCATGTTATGGTTATAATTATTACGCTGGTCATTTTCCACTTAATGGATCGCCAAACGGAATTTATATCGAAAGTGGATTACAAGTAAGTACACACAAATTACGATAGTAATTTAATGTTTAATTCTGATAATTTGATTTAGCTGGAAACGTCAATTGCAAAGAAAACAAGAAGATGCTGAAGTAACAAACGCCTCTATTACAGTTCTGATTAAAAATATTCTACCGTCACATGTGGGTAAGTTTATTGAATATTGAATACTGTTTCTCTTGAATATTACTCCCTAAACTAGAACTGAAAAGGAAGTGAACTAGAACTGAATAAGAACTGAAATAGATCTGAACTAAAATGTAACTTGAACTGAATTAGAATGGAGCTAAAACTTAATTACAGCTGATCTAAACTTGAACTGAACTAAAATTTATTTCTTCATTTTCAGCCGACATTTATATATCGAAGTCTATGAAAAACGAATTATATTACGAGGAATATGATAATGTGGCTGTAATGTTTGCTTCCATAAAAAATTATGATATTGAAAGTGTTGGACTGAGGGTGTTGAACGAAATAATATGCGATTTTGATGATGTGGTAATTTTTAAAAATATACATATTTATATTAGAGGTGTATTAATAAAGAACGAAATTTTAATTTTAGCTCAAATTATTCGAAGCAGAGGGTATGTTTAAGGTGGAAAAAATCAAAGTTGCTGGTTGGACGTATATGGCTGCATGCGGACTTGATTTGGCCCGTTCTGAACATGTTAATACTCAAACAAATTTTCGAAATTCTTCATTGTTACCCAATGGACGTCGTAGTCATTATAATAACAATAGTTGTAAGTATATAGAATGGGAAACGAAAACATCTAAGTAAAATAAATCTGAATTTTCTGTTACAGTTAATTCACACTCTTCAAATGATATAAGATTAGACATGGGACCCTCCACCTCCCGAGAATCACAGGAACGAATTAAAAAGAATTCGAATCAATATGAAGGTCATAGTACTAACACAACTCAGAAAAGTCGTAAAATCAGTTCACCACAACAATGCAATGTGGTATATGTTATGGCTCAATTTGCTCTACAACTTATGAAAACCATGCACTCCTTCAACGTAGAGAATTTACAATGTGAAGATGGTGATTCCGATTATGGAATGTTAAGAATTGGTAAAAGAGAACATATATTTTAACTCAATTCCTGTTTGTTATTAATTATAACTATTAACTAGGAATTAGTAATGGTTCCATTATGGCTGGAGTAGTAGGATCCTCAAAACCTCATTATGATATTTGGGGTAATTGTGTTAATATGGCTTCACGTATGGATTCCACTGGTATACCTGGCCAAATACAAGTCACCGAAGATACAGCAGAAATTTTACGGACCTTTAATATACAATGCAATTTTCGTGGTATGACTTATGTTAAGGGACGTGGTGAAATACCCACCTATTTTGTGGGTATCGATGAGAATTTAAATTTCATACCAGAAACAAAAAGTACAAATAATGATGCAACTAAACAAATTAATAAAGACAATTAACAAATCAACCGACTGAATTCATTTGTTAAATTTTAATACACATTTATAAATCGCCCCCAGTTCCCTCCTCACCCGACACACTTAAATTGAATAATTACCAAAATAAATTTATTATTATTGTAAATAATAATTCATAGATTTAATTAATTGTTTTAGTTTAAATATTCAATAATAACAACATATAATTTGCGTATAGAAAAAAATAGTACATCTTTTATAATAAATAATTATTATAGGAATAATTTTCATATTTATACTCAATTTATGAAGATAGAAATAAATGTGTTTTAATAATTGATAAAAATACTTGATCCTGACGATGACATTATTTTGGATTTTGTAATATTATGTAGTATTCTCCCTCAACATTTTCCAGAAATTGGAATTTACTTAGAGTTTCCGTAAAATTTGTTCTTAAATCTTGACAATCTGAAAGGAAAGAAATTAAAAACTTAAATTTTTTTCTTATTTATTTAAATGCATCTTCAGCTGAACTACATGCAATATATCTGAACAAGAACTTAGCTTGAATTGAACTAAAACTGAGCAAGAAGTGAACAAGAACTGAAACAGAACTGAACTAGAACTAAATTACAACTGAACCAAAACTGTACTAGAACTGAACTAGAACCGAACAATAACTGAACTAGAAGTGAACTAGAACCGAACAATAACTGAACTAGAAGTGAACTAGAACTGAAGTAGCACCTTGCTAGAACTGAACTAGAACTGGACTACAACTGAAGTAGAACTTAACTAGAACTGAATCATGACTAAACGAGAACTTAACTGGAATTGAACTAGAACTGAACTAGAATTAAACCAAAACAGAATTAGAACTGAACTATAACTCTTCAAGAACAGAACTTAAACTTAAAACTTTTCCAAATAAATAATTAAGATGTAAAATATTTCATTAAATAATTCTCTTACCAATAATATAATCACAAACATTAATGTACTTATATCGGTCAGAAAAAAATTTATCTGCCAATAGGTTTTTCAAATATACGTTTAAAAATGTATCGAAATTCTCACTCCGTTTCGCGGATGCAATTATTTTAAGGTTTTTATTATTTTGCAAAAAGAACAACCAAAAATTAACATTTAAATTAATCAAATAAAATGGAATTTTTAAATATTCTAATGTTTTTGTTAAATTGTGATGAGCGTCTTCAATAACACCAATATTCGGTATAAGCCATACAAGAGGCAATAATAAATTTATGGTCAGACTTGTGAGCTGTGTAAGTTCTAATAATTGTCTGATATAAGACCACGACATAATGGGCAAATAATTTAATTCTAAAATGTTTAAAAGGTTTAAACCTCTTAATTCTGTAACTGATATATAATGATCGGAGAGTGTCAGTTCTTGTACATTTGGATAAATATTTGAAATGTTTTCAAAAATGCTTATGTTGGATAAATATTTACGAGGTGCAGTTTGCAACCAACTAACAGTGTGAACATTCTTAAAAGAATTTAAAGGATTAATGAAAGCTGGTGTTATATCCGCTTGTAAAGAGGTTTCCACTATTAATGTTTCTAAAGTATTAGAAGAATACGATAGTTCATATATGTTGCCCGAACAGAAGGTATTAATTATGGTAAGTGATTGAATTTGACACTCTATGAAGATGTCTTGCAAGTTGGAGCCAGTTAAACCCCAACACCAAATAAATGATAGATTTGAAAGCTTCTCAAATTTAGGAAATTTTTTAATAAATAATTTACATCGTTCCAATTTCAAACCATTCAAAATATTACAGGTATTCACAAGAGTTTCTAGTAAATTATCATCTATAGATAGATTTGTACAAGGATCTAAATATATAGATAATTCCATTAAGTTTTTGAAATGCATTAGATAATTAACAGAGGTAAACTGCTTCCATGAGCATTCATCGCAAAAACGTCCAATTGATAAATTTTCTATGGAATAAGTATCAACGATATGATCGTTTTCATTCACTTCATTATCATATGATTTAAATTGTATGACTCCATATAAAGAAAATACTTTTACGTTCGACATTTTTAGAAAGTTATCAACATACTGAAAATCTACTTCAGTGTTACTCGAATTAATTAACTCGAAATCCTTTAACATTTTCATTTCATTCAAAATATCTATATCAATATCACTTCCAAATACTAATGGTCCATTTCGATGATTTTCACAATAATTTATGTGAATTTTTGTTAATTTCAAACTGTTTTTAGCAATACTTTTTAAAATCCTATTATCTATTTGACTTCCCCAAAATTCGATGGCTGTTAGATTCACAAAATCAAAAGGTATTTGCTTTACAGCAGTTTGAATACAGTTAAGTTTCAAAATTTTCACATTATTTGAACATAAATTCAAAAAGGTTTGGAAATTTTCTGAATCCAATGACACCTCACAGTTTGGTTTGTAACACTTCACAAGTATTGTCATCTCAAATGGCTCAATAATTTTAATAGTTTGACATTTCACTGGCCATATTAACTCTCTTAGGGTAATTTCAAATTCTGCACAAATTTTGGCAACTTTTAATTGATCTTTTAGGTTTAAGTATTTGAAAATTGATACCAATATGTCACAATTAGTGGTTACTTTTCGAAAAGGATCCATTTCGTAAAACAACTATGCGATTTAAACGCTTCCGTTAATTGATGTTATTAATCAGTTAAAAACTATGATGGAACCATTATAAATGGAAAAAATATATATTTAAAATGTAAACCGCAATTGCATGAATGAGTTTCAATTTTATTAATACAAAATGAGTCAATAGTAAATTCACTGGATATAAACAGGAATTTAATTAAAGCTGACCTCAACTAGAGCTAAACTAGATCTGAAATAGAACTGAACTGGAACTCAACTAATGGTAAACTAAAACAAAACTAGAACTGAACTAGAACTATAAACTTAAGAGAGAGCTAGATCAAATTATTTACCGACCCTCGTAAAATTACGTAAATCGATTTTTAGTTTGATCAATTCTTATCACAATACTTGCGTACATATCAGATTTAAGCCTTTCTAAGTGTTATTTTAAAGGGGAGTTATATGGGACCTATGAGAAAAATTGGACCGATCTTCGTATAATTTGTCACATCATTTTACAATATTTTTAAATAAAAAATCGCTTTATATTTAGGACTTTTATGACCTTAAAACCCCATTCCGGGAGGAGCATTTGTATGGGGGCTAGGTGAACCAATGAATCCAGCATCACCAATTTCAATATGTATCGCCCTTGTGCAAAAATAAAGACACATGTCATCGAGGTATCTCAAAAATTGAGTCCTGCATTTTGTTCACAAAGTTCACATGGACAGTCAGCCAGACGGATGGAAATCGACTCAGAAAGTGATTCTGAATCGATCGGTATACTTAAAAGTGGTAGCAGCAATATTTTTTCTGTGCGTTACAAACTTAAGCACAAACGTATTATATCCACCTATGGTGGTGTAGGGTATAACTAGAACTAGAATTAAACTAGAACTGAACTATACTAGATCCAAACTAGAACTAATTTAAAACTTAACTAATTTGAAAGAAATTAATAGCTTTAAGTCAAAGTGAAAACCATTATATTCTCAATATTCTTCACTATGAATATAGAGCTTTCATTCTGAATAAAAGAAACAATTATAGTGACTCTTATTGTATATCTTTTTTATTTATTTCCCATAAAAATCTATTTTGAATATCAATTTTAATCTAACTTGTATGATCATAATTTTTTACCTCATCAAACATTAATTGCTTCCACTGATCAATTGTGAGTTCCTGACTGTCCAGTTTATGATCATATGTCTGCAATGTTTGTGGTGCATTAACCTCCTCATCATCGTACCAAGGTCTTACATAACTGTGATTAAGGGCTTCTTCTACTGATATACGTTCATCGGGATCAATGCGTAACATTTTACTAAGTAAATCTCTGGCTTCGATAGTTCTAATATCATTCTCATTGCTATTTTCGTTGTGTCTATCGAATAAGGCATCTGGGAAGAGACGTTCAAACGTATAACCCTCACAATGTCGTAATGTTGCCAGATATCTTTGAACATTAGGTGATAATTTATTAGTAAATGTTTCCGGAGGAGTTCCTAGTTGTTCGATTATTTTATTCCATTGGTCGACATGTTCATTACCACGAAATAGTACAGAACCACGAATTACTTCAGCGAATATACAACCAATTGACCAAATATCAACATTTTCAGTATAACGCATACCTAATATTATTTCGGGAGCACGATAATAACGTGTCACCACATAGGCAGTCATCATAGATGACAAGCCAGCATTCATACGTGCCAAACCAAAATCCAAAATCTTTAAAGTACAATCGGATTTCACCACAATATTAGAAGGCTTCAGATCACGGTGTATTATACCAGTTGAATGTAAGTGTTTTATACCACATAAAATCTGATAGATTAAAAATGACAAACGATCATGATCTAAGCCCATGTGTATGATGCTATTAAAATTCGCCTCCATTAGCTCAGTTACCAAATAAACATCTTGAAAATCTTCCATGCTCTCAGCGTTCGTGAAAGCATCCAGCAGGCGTATAATATTTCTATGATTTACTAATTTTAACAGTTTCAATTCACGATAGGCCCGTTTGGCATGTAGAACATTTTGAAATGGGCGACAGAGCTTTTTAATTGCCACATGTCGATTTCTTAAACTATCGTAAGCCGAGCAAACAATACCCTGAGCTCCATTGCCGATTTGTTGTAAATCTTGATAGTGCAACGGTACAGTAAAAATTCCATCATCAATTTCAAAGCTATGGAATTCATAATTTGTTGCCATTGTTGTCAAGATGTATTCTTCACACTTTAACGATAACTTTTCCAATAAAGAGTGATTTGTAATTATAACATTTTAATAAAGAAATTATTTTATGGTCAAAGTTATATCTAATTATTATAAATAATTAACCACAAGAAATGATTAAGGTAGTACAGTGTAAGTGTGACATTGAATGAGCTGTTACACACTGGTTCCAAAACTATTTATCTATATATATATCTAATTCTTTAACTTTTGAACCGTTAAAGATATTTAATATTTGATTTTTTTATTATTAATTTTATTAAAAAAATAATTTAATTTAACATTTTAAGTTCTTCAAAACTTTTGGACTTTAAATGATATTTCACTTACATTTGCTCTAAAATTTTAAGTCTTCAAGTTTCAGCGTTTACAAAGAAACTAAATATTTGTGTAAGAAGTTTTAACATTGGCTGAAAATCCAACCTAAACTAGGCTTCCTAAAGACAAACTTAACTATTTTCCATTCATTTGTTAAGGAAATTACAGAATTATTAAAAAATCGTTTTGGAACCATTGTGAGTTGCTACGACTACAAAAATAAATATTGTAGAACTTTTCTCTGTACTGAACTGAACTAAAACGATAATAGAACAGAACTAGAACTGAAATAGAATTAAACTAGAATTGAATTAGAATTGAACTAGAACTCAATGAGAACCGAACCAAAACTGAATGAAATAGATCTGAACAAGAAGTAAACTAGAACTGAAATTGAACTGAACGAGACCTGAACTACAAATAAACAACAACCGAACTAGAACTGATTTACAACTGAACTAGAACTTGACTAGAACCGAACTACAACTGAATCTAAACTGAACTAGGACTGAATTAGAACTGAACTAGAATTGAATTAGAAATGAAATAGAATTGAACTAGAACTGAACTAGAACTTAATGAGAACCGAACCAGGACTGAACTAGTAATGAACTAGATCTGAACAAGAAGTAAACTAGAACTGAACTAGATCTGAACTAAAACTGAACGAAAACTGAACTATAACTGAACTTGAACTGAAATAGAACTGAACTTGAACAGAACTAGAACTGAATTGGAACTAATTTAGAACTGAATTAGAACTGAACTAAAACCGAAATAGAACTGAACTATAATCGAACTACAATTGAGCTAGAACTGAGCTAAAACTGATTTACATTTGAACTACAACTGTACTAGAACTGTTTTAAAGCTGAACTAGAACTGAACAAGAACCGAACTTGAACTGAATTAAAACTGAACTAGAACTGAATTGAGCTAGAATGGAAACAGAACTGAACTAGAAATGAAATAAAACTAAACTAGAACTGAACTAAGCTAGAACGAAACTAGAACCAAACTAGAACTGAATTTGAACTGAACAAGAACTTAAGTTGAACTGAACTAGAACTAAACTAAAACGGAACTAGAAAAATTGTTATAGATAAATAGATAAAATTTAAGCTCAAAACATTTTCTATATATATACTGATACGATAAAATTTTTAATGGATCCATCTAAAACATGTTTCTTATTCATAAATAAATCAGATTCTTAAAGAAAATAATAATGTTTCTTAAATAAATTTTAATTTTAATTGTTTTTTTTTATTCTTTATTGTACATATGTATATGTGTTTGTATATTCATTTTTTATTTAGATTAGAATAAGTAATGAACATCAATATATTGATTTAGTATATTATTTATATATAATTATTATAAATTGTGACTTTAACATCAGATATAGAGGTTCTTGGATAATTTAACACTCTTTTTTATCTCAATATATTTTAAATTAAATATAATTTACACAAATATTAATATACAAATCAAATACTTTTAGAAAAAAATTAGAAAGAAAATAATATGAATATAAACTTTCTTTACTTAAGCACCATAAAGATTTGTGCACTTTAATTGTAGATATTCAGAATGGAATTTAGAAAAAAAACATATAATAATAACTAAATATTTTGCTAACATTTAAAAATGTTGTAAAAAAATTAAATTATTATAAAAAAAATATCGCAAAAATGTGTTTGAGCTTGTCTTTGTGAAATTTGTTGTAAAACTAAACATATAAAAAACTTAAATTAGTATTTAAAAAATAATAAAAAAAATTAAACAAATAAAGCAAATTTAATTAAATTAATAATAAAAGAACTTGTAAACACATTTTATTCAGCACCATTTGTTAATAAAGCCGTATCTTCGGGTAAAGGTTTCCTTTTGTAAGCGGGATTCGTGGCTAAATAAAAGACTAAACCACCAAAGATGACATACAAAACACCAACCAAATTGATCATAACACCAGAACTGGGTAAATTTGAATAGTTGGCACTAAAAAGTATAAAAAAATAAAATAAAATTAGTTAATTGATTAACATTAATATTACAAACAAACAAAACAAATTAATAGAAATAAAACTTACACAGAAAATATTGCCTTTTCAGTTATGCCCATTAGAGCCGAAGCAATTGCCAATCCAAAACCAAATAGACCGAAATATATGTGTAATGGCATGATAGCAGCTCTCAATGATTCCTTAGCACCTGGCACTAAATAGGCAGCAAAACCAACAACATATTGTAAAGAGAAAAGTATGACGGCCGATAGACCCAACCATGAGTGCAACGAATACATATTCGGTATGGGAACTTTGGCTAAATTATGTGAATCAAATACGGTTTTGAGGGCAATAACCGTTAATATGAATGCACCCATGTGTATGGCGGCATGTGTAATTTTCAATGCCTTCTTGCGCACTGAACGGAAGCCGCGATAAACCAAAATGGCTACAAAAAAAGTGTTAAAAAAATTAAAAACGAAAAACATTATTATGATAATGATTAACTAAATACATTTTTTAACAAATATGTATGTAACTAAGTATTTTTTATTTAATAATTGTATTTTACTTTTGCAAATTTTTAAAGTATTTATGTCAAAAATTATTTTCAACTAAATACTTTAAAAACTAAATTATATTTATTAATAATAAACTCACAAGAAATGTTAAGATTACACATTACAGATGAGCGATACCGTAATTATTGAATAACGTCGTTCCCAGTGATAGTGATTTTGAAATCACTTTAAGTAGTGATCACAGTATTTCGAAAGAAACCATAAGAATGTTTTTTTATTTTTTAATAATAAAAAATTAAAAATCACGGAAAACTGAATGGTTTATTAAAAGACGAAAATGAGTATTATTTTCTTTGAATATGGAATTCTCTGTAGAGTTGACACTGTTCGCGTAGGAAACGTGTAATTTTAATTCTAGATGAAACGTGAATATATGTTCAGCGCCAACTTTAAGTAATTTTTCTGCCTCAAAATATTATTAGTAACAGTTATTTAATTCAGTATGATTCCAGTGATTTACCAATCACAGTGGTTAAATCACAGTCGTGAAAATATCGATCATATGTATTACACAGTTTATAATGGGACCAAATATTATATGAAATAGATTCCAATTATTAGTGCAACAAACATATAGTGTAGAACTGCTTTTTTATTGAAGTAAAATTTAACAAAAACTAAACAAGAACTGAGACAAACTTTAATTTGAAGTAAAGAATCTGAAATAAGCCGGAATAAAACAACGTAGAACCAAGACTGAACTAGTTCTAAACTTGGAGAGAACTAATAATATTTAACATATTTATGAAGAAGGGTTTTCAATCCTCCAGTTTCGAAAGTTATGCATTTTGGAATAACTGTGTAATCTTTAAAAAAATATTTATACTTTTCCAAAAAGGTTTCTTTAAAGGCTTTTGTGCAATGCAAAAGAAAAGTTCCACAAACTTAAATTTTGGAAGAACCAGATTTTCTCAAATTTACATATTTTTCAAAACACTTTATTTTTTTAATTAATTTCTCAAATCGCAAAGCAAATATTTTAAAAAGATTATGTATCCTTGAAAGCTTGATATGTTCTAAAAAATTTAGTAAGAGAAATTTTTGCGTCCCGATATCATTTGGATAGAATTTGGGAATTTTTGAAAGTTGTTTTGGAATTACGGGATTCCTTTAAAGAAAAATAAATTAATATTAAAAGTGTTCAGTTAAGTGTTAAAAAATCTATTAATATTCAAAATTTTATTAAAAAAGATTGAATAGGAAAAAATTAGTTTGAAAATGAAAATTTTATAATTTCCAGAAAAATTAAATGGCACTTTTCCGCAACGAATTTAATTATTATCAATAATATGATATATTTTTGAAAAGTTGGCATAATTTCCGATACATTGATATATACCTTTACTCTTCCATTTGTGTTAAAAGCTAGTTCTTTTTGTAGAACCAAGATGGGTTTGTTGAAAATTTTTAAAAACTTTAGCGATTTGTTGGACATTAAACATAATAACTTGATCAACAAAGGAATGAAATAATTCTTGGTTTAAAAGTTTCAATGAAAAACATGTGTTAAGAATTTTCAATCTCACTTCTTAGCTCGTTATGTTTTAAAACTTTTGATAGACATTTTTGTAAAATCTTGAAGTGTTTGGAGAATTCCAGGAATTTTTCTTTAAGATAAAAAGAAAAATCAATTCTGAAATGAGAAATGAATAAATTATATATTCATTATGATTGCATTTAAACCGTCATATCAATTGTTGTAGTTAAACTCAAATGAACATTATAAATTCACTTTTTTATTACTCAGTTCTCCCTTTCCAAAAAAAAAAATCATAGCAAATCCAAAAAAATCATATGTCTAAACAATTTAAGAATGTTTTTTTTTATTTAATTCAAATATTTAACAATCGAGTGAAGAATGTGAATAAAAACCCAATTTGCAAATATAGAAAACAGTCAATACCTAATTTATAAACATAAATGTATAAGTGTGGATTAAAAGTAAAAAAAAATAATAAATAAAATAAAAAGACGTTCAAAAACGTTTTTGGCATATTAATAATATCAAAATAAAATAGCAACAAATCCAAATTCAAAAAAAAATATAATAAAAAAATTATTAAATAAATTTCAACGATTGCACAATTTGCAAATTAACTGCACCCTCACGTCACCTACGAAACACACAACATTAATTCAAAATTCAAAACCGCCATCTATGAAATCCACACACACACATACATACATACACCTTTCAGATACAAAAACTCCAATGATTTGTTCATTACCATCTGGAAATTGATTGTTTTGCATTTAACATATAAAAAGGAAAAAAATCCATATAATAACTTTAGGTACGACATAAAACCTACAGACTTTTTGAGAAGATGTCAATTATAATTTTATGTTTAATTTTGAACGACAAGTGCAATCAAATGGCAGGAATTTATTTTGGTTTCGAAATCAAAAATACCACAAGTTGACAGTTAAAGAAATATGAAAAGAATTAATTCTATAAAAAACAATAGATTTGTAATAATATGCTTTTTAGAATCAAATATGCTTTAAGACTCAATTTAAACTACATTACATTTTGGTTAACTTTTGCTCCCTGTTACTTACCATTTCCATATAAAAATATTAAACCAATTGTCATGAGTAGAGGATGCCAATTAAATTCCAAACCTGGGTTGCTGGTGCCACCCAAACCGCCCATATGTACACCAATCCAACTGCCCATTAAAACGATCATTGTTAAACCACATAATTGGGTTAAAACGTATAACACTTTAAAGTTGGCCATAGCCGGATCAGTGTCCATTTTGTCTGTAAAGAAAGAGAAGAAAGAAATTAATTTACTGATACATATATAAAATCCACAGTAAAATAGACTAAAGACAAGAATACAATTCGACAAACAGATTAATACAGTCAATAGACTGTTCTAGTTTTGTTCCAGTTCAGTTCAGAAAATTTCCTTCCTATAAAAATCTTATATTTTCTAGAGATCCCATTTCTATATAAAATTTTCTAAAATTTTCCATCCTATAGAAAATTTTCTTAAGACTATAATTCAATCTTTAAACTCAACTAGAAACTCGTCTAAAGAATACTCTATAAAATTATCTAGTGTATAAACTGGACTATAGATTAGAATCTTTAGTAGATGCTATAAACTCGACTTATAGTTTTAAAGTTAGAATTGTAGATTATATAAGTTTATAAACCCAACTATCTTTATACTCTGCAACAGCAAGTATATAAAGTGCATTATAATATGTTCCATTTGCAGGCGAATAGTAGACTTGATAAACTGAACCAGAGAGAAATTTATATAAAAACACTATAGTATAGTCTATAAACTTTGTATTCTAAAAACAATTCTATAATCTCGAAGTATTTATATGAACAAAATTATAGTCTTATTTGTAATCTTAACTTTAATATTGGTTGTAAACTTTACTCTAGATTTGTTTAAAAGCTCGACTATAGACTAGCATATAAAGTCGACTATAGTTCAGTCTATAAGCTCGGCTAGTCTATAAATTGCATCATGATGTATACTAGACCAGATTGTGATCCATAAAATGAAATCCACTATAGTCATGTTTAAAAACTCTATAAACACGAATATAATACAATCTCCAAAATCAGCTATAATTTACTCTACTAAATAAACTTAACTTTTATATAGTCTACATTATTAAATCGGAATAGTCTGCCTAAATTTTACAAAGGAATAATCAGATATTTCTTCTTTAAAATTCTTCTCAAAACGTGAAGCAATTAATCGTAGAATTTACTCTTTAATTTATTAAGATTTTCATAATTTAATAATTTATTTTCAATTAAACATCGTCAACATCAACTTTGTATATTCAATATCAATTATACATCATTATTATTTATACTTTTTATAAATAATAATGATGTATAATTTAAATTATTGATGTACCCTCCATCATCACAATTAATGAAGGGGTATATAAACTTTTTTATTCCGTATGTTACGCTAAGAAAGAATCGTCTCAGACCCTTATAATGTATGTATATTCTTGCATCCAATCAAAATCTGAGTTGATTTAGCTACATCTGTCCGTCTGTCTGTTGTTGGCACGCAAAATAATTGACAGAGTACAATGAAGTTTGTTCTGAATATTTGTTATTATTCTAAGAATTTTCCTATTTAAAACCAGCAAAATCGGTTTAGTATATTTAAAGTTATAGATCGATATATGGGACAGCCTCTGAATTCAATAGAAGATCTTTCTAAAATTATCGAAATCGATTCAGTGAAAAAGTTATAGCCAAAAATGTAATTAATTTTAAAATTCATTAAGAAGAAAATGAATCTACTGCATACATCTGTGAGTGTGTATGTACGAAACATAATGTATTTACTTCACACGCATTTGTGGTAGAGGCTATTGAAGATTCGACATAGCCGAATATAGCATTCTTACTTGGTTAATTTTCTGTTTAAATTTAATTCAAGAAGTAGAAAAAAATCAAAAGTAATCAGAACTACGCAAAATAATTATAAATTCAAAATGCATAGCATACGCGTTTTAAAAAAAGTGCCTGGTACACATTTGACTACAAATCATATTAAGACTTAATAGTAATTTTGTAAATAGCAGGCAAATGTGTTGGAAAACAAATTCTTTAGGAATTTTAATAATATTTTTTAAATAATATAAATAATAACTTAAGTAGAATATATAGAGAAGCCCTACCCTAACAAAATGTAAATAAATAAAAAATAATGAATATTAAGTAATTTTTATTTATTCCTAATACAGGTAGCTATAGCTATTGAATATAAGTAATAGTAGATATTAGATATGTCTGGAGGTATTTTACATAAAACTTATACGCAAGATTAAATATCGGATATAATCAATCTTAAACAAATAGTTGAGATTTATATATCACTTGTGTCAGAGTTTAGTTAGGCTAAAAATTAATATATAATATAGAGGATATATTAGGTTTTAGTGTATAAATTCTATAATACACTGTAGTCCAATATAACTCTATGCAGACACTTCACTGTACACCAATTTATAGCAATTACTGAGACTATAGTAGTGTAGTGTCTAACAAATTATAAATAGGCTAATCTACAAAATAAACTTTAGTCCAATTTAGACTAAAATTGTCTTAAGTCTAGTCTTTACTATTGAATCTAGTTCATAAATTAATTAGAATATATTTTATAAAATTGAGAGTTTAGTTTATAAAATTTACGTAAGTTTTGTCCAAAAATTAATAAAGTCTATAAAATTGTCTAAAGACTATAAAATTTATTAAGGAATATAATACTTAATAGTCAAAACTCTATAAAATTATCTTGCTTATAGCACATAATAGAATATTACCAACAAAACACACTTGAGTCTGGTATAAAGAAAGATTAAGGCCGTTAATTCGAATGTATATAGTCTCGTACATAACCTCGACTTTAGTCTTGTCTATAAAATTGATTTAAGTTTCGTCTATAAACTTAACTATAGTTCCTTCTATAAACTCGACTATAGTCCCGTCTATAATATCGACTATAACCTTGTCTGCAAACATGACTACAATTTCGTCTGTAAACTCGACTACAGTATCGTTTACAAACTCAACTACAGTCTAGTCTATAAACTTGATAATAGTCTCGTTTGCAAACATGACTACAATTTCATCTGTAAACTTGACTATAGTCTCTTCTATAAACTTGCCTATAGTTTATTCTATAAACTCGCCTATAGTCTCGTCTATAAACTCGCTTAACGTATCGTCTATAAACTCGCTTAACGTATCGTCTATAAACTCGCTTAACGTATCGTCTATAAACTCACTTAAAGTCTCGTCTACAAACTCGCATATAGTCTCGTCTATAAACACTCCCATAGTCTCGTCTATAAACTCGCATATAATCTGGCGAATAAACTCGATTATAGTTTTGAATTTAAGTATACTCGACTATAGTATCATCTATAAACTCGCTTATAGCATTTCTATAAAGTCAACTATGGTCACGTCTATAAACTCGATTACAATCTCTTCTCTAAAAAGCCTTGTCTCGTTTATAAGCTCGACTATAGCCTCATAAATAAACTCAACTATAATCACGTGTATTAGTACGACTATAACTCGCCCACAGTCTAGTCTATAACTCGACTATTGTGTTATCTGTAAATTCGTCCACAGTTTCGTCAAAATTTCATTTAAAAAATATAATTTTACTGATGTTTAAAAATTGTTGTTGAATTTTAAACTCTCGGATTAATTAAACTGCTTCTAATTAACTCTCCATTTTTGTAGCCATTTTACCTGAATTATTTATAAATTTATAACCATTTCTTTTTAGAAATTTATTATTTTTCTTATTAATTTGCAGCGGATGCTTGAATAAATATTTCCTTTTTATCTTTTGTTTTTTTGTCGAAATAACTGATAAGAAATTGAATTTTATTTCATTTTTTGGTTAATAATTAGAACGAAGTCTTTAAGTCAGTGAAATATTTATTTTTTTCTTAAATATTTGCACAGTATTTTTATAATTGTGTACTTAAATTAAAAAAAAAAACAACGACAAATAATAAATTTCAAAATTGTCTTTTTTATCGTATTTTCACTTTTGCTATAATTAAATTTTAATTTGCTCTTGTTTTAGTTACTTTTTTATATCAGTTAATTAAGTTTTTTTTCAACATACAACACAATCTAAAAACGTGCATCTTAGATTTCTTTTAAAGAAATATGATTTTATTATATTTTGTTAATTATTGAAACAATTTGGATAATTTGAAATTAATAAAAAAATAAAATAGTCGAATCTTAACTAATCACCGGTTTATAGACTATTTTACTATCTCATTTAAGGACTAGACTATAATATAATTTATAGAACATATTATAATCGACTATGGACAAATGAATAGAAAAGACTAGAATTCAGTTCAAAGAAGAGACTATGGTTCAGTTTATAGACAAGAGACCACTTTGTAGACTAAACTATAATCCAGTTAATAGAATAAAATATAGTATAATATATAGTATGAATATATATAAAATATATAGTCAACTTTTTATAGTAGACTTTAAAATATTCAGTTTATAGATTTAACTATAAATCTGTTTTCAGATTAAACTAGAAACCTATTTATAGACTGAAATATAATCCTATTTAAAGACTATATAGTTAATAGAACAACTTATAATACAATTTACGGATCAGTTAATAATCAAGACTATAATTCAATTTATAGAATAGACTAAGGTTAAGTTTACAATAAAAACAATAAAATTAACCGTAATTAAGTTAATAGAATAAAATTAAATTAAATTTTAAGATTAGATTATAGCACAATTTACAGACTGGAGTAAGGTCTAGACTAAAATAGAAACCAGTTTATAGACTAAAATTAATCTCATTTAAAGAGATTATTACATAAATTATAGAACAAATTATAATTATAAATACACTTGACTAAGGACTAAGTTATAGACCTAACTATAATCGAGTTTATAGGCAAAACTAGAGAGTTTGTAGACTAAAATGTAATTCACAGTAAAATAGTCTAATTTATATATTTAGAGTTTAAGGCCAGTTCATAGACTTGATGATAATAGAAAGTAAATTGAACTAAAATTTATTGATTAGATTAAATTCTAGTTTACTGAGTCTCTAGTGATGTTTATGGACAAGATTATATTTCAGTTTGTAGACTAGAGAATAGTTCAATATATTGACTAGATTTAAGTTTAGTATATAAGCAATTATAGAACAGTTTGTAGATTAGATTATAGTTGAATTTATATTCTAGACTATAGTATATTGATTAGTCTATAATCAAGATTATGTAGACTAGACTATAGACCAGTTTATGGACTATAAAATGGTATATGAAATCGTCCACAGTCAAGCCTATGAACTGAATTATAGTCCAATCTATAAATTAAACTAAAGTCTAAGCTCTAGTATTTGACTATAACTATAACATGATCTATTAACATTAGTATAATTTCATCTATAAACATTAATTTCTAAGTCAACACATTAGTAAACCCGCATAACTCCGGTAACAAAATATAATGCAGTATTTGCAGCTGCATTAAAAGAAAAAAACAAAAACTCATATATTTTGCTTAACCACATGTTGCAAATGCAATAATTTTAAAACTCGACTTTCGCTTTTAAATCATCATTGTGTTTGAATGAGCATGTAAACACTTTGTGTGTTTGCAATTAAATAGATGAGGCATGCAACAAAAAATATTTAAAACAAATAAGGAGGGTTAGGCTAATTCCAGATGAAAGATAAGAAAAACAAATTTATGATTTTCTTTTCAAACGTTTGAAAACAAAATAGATACTGTTGCCGTTCCCCTTATACCCCCTTTGGAATAATTTAGTGAACAAATTGTTTTAATTTCACTTAAGTAAATAAACAAGAGTAAACAAACGCATATAAAATCACCTGTATGTATGTTTCTTTCCATGATGATGATTTCATTAAACAAATACAAATATTCATTCATACATTTATCCATTCGTTCACTCACTCACTCACTCGTTCAACAACTTTAAAAACAATTGCGATTTAACAAAATTTATTACTTTTTATTTTTTCACTCCTAAGAAAAAAATGATTAAACTTAAAATAAAATGTAGCTGAAAAACATATTTTATTTAATATTTTCTTATGTTTTAATTTTATTATTTCAAAATAAACATTAATTTCCACAAATAAAAAAATGGAAACATTAAGGTGGTAACGAAATAATGGGAAAATTCTTGAATATATTAAAAACATAATCTACACATGACTTTTGCTATAGTTTTTCATTGATACACAAGATATATTTTTATTTCAAATGCAGCACCTTAATATAGACTTGTATCATTGTATTTGTATTATATTGTTAAAATTGTCTAGAGATAGCGAAATATTTTCGAATGGATTCAAATTGTAATTAAGTTATAATTTGAAGCTAAAGATACGAGTGAACACAATTGTGTTTTGTGATATTTAAATTTAAACTTGATTTATTTCTTGAAGAGCACAAAAAGCATTTTAAATGGGGAAGGTAACCTTACTCATTTTAAAGGAAAAGCCTTTTGGAAAAATTTAAGAAATTTTTCTCTAATCAAAATAATTTTATGAAAATTTTAACTAAACTATAAACTTGAGTATAAACATATTTATATATCTGTATGTATGTACTATAGAGTCTATATAGTCTATAAGCTGGATTGCACACAAGTCGTAAACTGGATACAGTTTGTTCTGCAAACTGGATATCGACTAGTCTACAAACTGGACTGTAGACTTGTATATATATATACAATTTAATATAAACTAGAAACTGTACTATATATTAGTCTATAAACTGGACTATAGATTAGTCTATTAACTGGACTATAGATTAGTCTATAAACTGGTCTATACTGGAATACAAACGGACTATAGACTTTTCTATATATGGGACTATAAATTTGTGGTGTAGAGTATAGACTAGTCTATCAAGCAGTGTATAGAGTAGTATATCAAGTAGTGTGTACACTCGTCTAAAAAGTGGTGTATGAAGTATGGACTATAAAATGGAGTATGGAAAAAAATTAACTATAAAAATATAATTAATTATCGAAAATTATCTATGAAACCAAAATTTATCAAAATTTCTTAAAACACGAAAATTATCCAAAATATCCTATAAACCATTTTAATAGTTGAAAATTTGTTATAATTTTAAAATTTTTATTCATCAAAAAACACCAATATTTTAACGAAAAAATTCATTTATGTTTCGAAAGGAAAGTCATCTTCCCCTCATAAATTTTGCATTTTATTTCGATTCGTTTGAAGAAAACAAATTCAAAATAAAGTGAAAATTAATGTTAAACAACAACAACTTTTACTAAACTTGATTATAATTTTAATTTTCTATTGTTATGGCCATAATAGTGGACGGATGAATGACTGACTGAATGAATGGACGGATGAATGGATATGAAACTGATACTATTTAATTGCGTATTAACTACAACAACAAAAATATACTAGAAATAGACCAGGTAGTGGCTATGAATGCACTTAAATATTTTATCGTTTGAATAGGAGGCAGAATTATCCACCACATTGATGGAGTTAAAAACTGGATATAAAACGAAATTTTGCATATAATTCGTATTATTTTTATGGTTTTAGTTTCTGCTCTTGGAATTGATTTTGTTAATTTGCATGTTAGAAATGCATTTGTTTGTTTGTCTGGGAACAATAACAATTTTATTTTAATTTCGTCCATAAACACCTTCACTTTGGGTGACACATTGAACTTCTATGTTGTTACATTTCATGCCTGAAGAATTCTCTTTTACATTAATTGCCTTTAATTGCAGACAGTAAAATAATTATTATTTTCTTCGGTAATACGAATTATATTAATGTCCATGTAATAGAGCTAAATGGCAAAAGGAAATTCTAAATCAATAAAAACCCAAATGGAAAATTCCTTAACATGCAATAAATAAAAAAATTAATTGTTGGTAAAGTGAATTTTATGACTATTCAACAAACTGGAGTAAAGAGAAGCCTATAAATTGAAATATTGGTGTATCTATAAACTGGGCTACAGACTAGTTGAAAAAATATTTTATACGAAATAGATATGCACTAAACTGTACTATAGTCTAATCTATAAATTGATATATAGACGAGACTACAAACTAGACTATAGTCTAGTCTATAAATTGAACTTAAGACTAGTCCATAAACTAGACCATAACCTAGAGTCCAAAATTTACTGTAATCCAGTCCATAAACTGTACTGTAATCTAGTCCATAAACTGGACTGTAATCTAGTCTATAAACTAGACTGTAATATAGTGTATTAACTAGACTATAAACTTTTCTATAAACTAGACTGTAATCGAGCCAATAATCGAGTCTATAAACTAGACTGTAATCTAATATAAAACTATACTATAATCGAGACTATAAACTAGACTGTAATCGAGTTTATAAACTAGACTGTAATCTAATGCTTATCTATTAACTGAACTATAAACTGGACTATAGTCTAGTCTATTAGCTGGACGATCTACGGACTACTATAGCCATTTATTTATGGTGGACTATAGTCCTGTCCGCAAATTAAAATATAGTCAAGTCTACATGCCTAAACTCTACTTGGTAATACCGATTTCTTATATCTCCTTTTAGGCAGACAATGTGAAAATTTCTTAAAAATCTGTATTGCTTTCATTAATTTCTATATTCTACTCGATCCTATCGATTACTTATATATACTTTTAGGCAGATACTGTGAAGATTTCTTGAATATCTGTCTTGAAGTTAAGATGTTTATGGACTTCAAAAAACATACAATTCTTCATTACTTTCTATATAAATAGATCCATAGTTCGATTTGTAATGGTGACACTATAAAAAGAAAGAATCAGAACAGTAACTTTTATTACAAACAAATATAAAATTGCGTAGTAATTCGGTGCCAAGACAAGTAAAGAAATCGAGATATTGAACACTCTACTTGCCTAACTACTGGCCTCTCTGAATGAGTGATATAAGTACAATATAAATCATAAAAATCTAGTTGTTAGAACTTTCGATTTCAAGTTCGATTGATATATTATCTTTATCTCCCAAAACACTAATTTCCTTAAAAATTCCCGATTTCTTCAGAACTAAAAGTTCTATAAAAAACACATTTTATTTTAATTCTCCAGAAATTAAAAATTTCCCTTTAAATTCTGTTTGAATTGTAATTGTCTACGACTCTCCCTCATGTCAGTTTTACCTTTATTACTGGTCATGGTTGTGGTGGTAGTAGAGGATGATTGCATTTGTATCTGTTGTTGTTGTACTGAATCCATAGTATCCATTGGAGCTAAAGGTGTTGAAGAAGATTTCATTTTAGAATCAGTCGCATCAGCTTCAGCAGGTGTTGGTGGAGGTGTTTGTGTTTCCGTAATTGTTGTTGTTTCAATCTGTATGGCAGCAGGACTAATGACTGGTATTTCAACAGTCATCATATTTGCATTCGAATTTTCCGAACTAATATTATTTTCTATATCCATGGTGGCCGTATAGGACATGTTTCACCTTTTTTGTTTTTGTGTTTCGTGATTTTAATATTTTTATTTTGTTTTGGGTTTTTTATTCGTTTCTTTAATTATATTTATCTTTATTTGTTATTTTTTTATTTCAATATAAAAAAACTCAAATTAATAATATTTTTCTCTTGTTTTTTTTTTAATTTTCACAACACTAAATTATGTTTTTTATTATTAATATTTTAATAAATTCTTATTATAATTATTTTTAAATTGCCACTAACGACAAAATAAAACAACTTAACGTTTTAACGTTTCAATCTCAACTGAAAAATAATTGTGAAAATTATTAAACTCGCAATAAGTTTTGTTTTTTTTTTTACTTTTTCACTTTTTATTCCCTCAAGTGCGATAAATTTGTGTATTTGCGAACTTTTTGTTTGCTACTTTATTTTCTTGTCTGTCGTTTTGTCTGCTTTAACCAGTAAATAATAGTAAAAACATAAACAATAATGAGTTACGAATACGAAAAAACACACATTTGTGAGCTAAAGTGAAGGTAAAGTGACAAAGAAAAATTATAAACGTGACTAAACTGTTTTTTAAATGGAAATTATTTCGTAACTTTTGAATCCTTGGAAATATCTTAATAAAATTTAACATGCTTAAAGCTGAGTTGCTTTCGAGTTTATTTGGAAGAGGACAGGATATCGTAGTAGTTAATCAGGAATGAGGTAAGAGACCTATTGACCTATATATTACTAGCTAAGGCCCGGTGAGCATTGCCGTACTTATAAAATGGGTAGCTCCCCTCCTTATGGTCCTAAATTTTGGCCAGTAAAACAGTTACTTGAAAAATGTATTGGGATCAATTTCACGCTGTTATAGTTCTTTAAATATTCGATAATCAATACTTGCTTTATATAGGGGGTACCTCTCTCTCGAACATTTTTTATAGTCTATGTTACTTTCGGATACATGGGGATCATTTTAGAAAATGTCAGAAAAGTTGGTCCAGTGGTTCGCTTTCTATAAATGCCAAACAAATAAACGAATCAACAGACAAGCAAACACAGATTTAATAATTAAAGCTAAATGGACCCCGATTCCGATTTGCTACAGGAGAGTATCGAATGATACTGAGAAAAAAGTCTCACAGCAAGAGTACTTTAGATTTTTGATAACTAATATTTGATTTTTATCGGGGCTAACTTTTCCCCTGATCTTATTCGTTATAAAGTTTGGCCAGTAAAACTGTTTCATGAGAAAGTAATCGAGATGAAATCTTAATACTCTCACTTCAACAGTTCTTTGGATATCCGATTATAAAAATTTGCTTTTAGGTCTACGTCTCCCCCTGTTGCTTTCCTTCCTACATTTTGACCAGTAAAACAGATCATGAGAAAGTGATTGGGACAAAATTTGAGAACTCTCACTGTTATAGTTCTTTAGATACTCAATAGCCAATATTTGCTTTGTAAGGAGTAGGGGGAGGTGTATTCCTCCTCATGGTACTATCCGTCCTATATTTTGTCCAGTAAAATAAATCCTGAAGAATTAATATTTATTTTGTAACCCCATACAACCTCCTCACACAGGTTCAATCGGAATTTGTATAACCTATGCTACTTACAGGTATATTGGAATATTTTGGCAAGATTGGTTCAATAGTTTAGCTGTCTATAAGTTCCAAACAAACACAGAGTCATATTTATATACAGACAGATATAAATTCTACTTTTTTTAAATAAATTTGATTCCCAAATCACTCGCCCATCACTATTAACCAGCAATAAAACAAAGACTCACACACTCGCGCACACAACATTCCAAACATAATTATTCATTTTTTCTCATTTTATTTTTATCAACAAGTGTGTGTTTATTTTCTACGTTCGAACATAAAATACAATAAAACTTCTTGCATGCTAGAAATTTTGTAATTCTCTCTAACAACTTTACGCTCATGTAAATATCATACAAGATCTAATTACGCAAAAGAGAGTGAGAGAATATTTAACATAATAAAGATTTTTGCGACAATATTAACGCAAAATTAGAAAAAAGACGTTTATTTGTAGCAACAATATTACAAACCCATTTAATGTATTTTTTTGGACTTATGCGTTCAGTACATCGATCACCTGCTATTATAAGACATTTTAGTGAACAGACAATATGTCTAAGTGACTGTCTGTCTGACTTCTTTTTATGTATTTGTAACGATGTTTTTGTTTTAAATCATAAAAATAAACGTAGACAATTTTAGTTAATAAATCATTTTCCTTGTACAATATATTTTCTTATTTTAAAATGTGTCGATATTAAATGTAACCATAAAAACATAAACGTGACATATGTAATATACAGAAGAGAGTAAGAAAATAGCACCATTAGTAGTAGCATACCTAACACAGTGGTCCCAAACTAATAATTTTACAAATAATTTGTAGTAGAAATATATGAAAATGGACAAATTCGATTAGATGAGGCCTAATTTATTCTCGTTTTCCGGTCAAGATATAAACTTCTTATCCAAGTATTTGGTATTTATGAAATCTTTAGAACTTTAAGATTGATAATTTGGAAAGTAAAAGCTACATGAATGTCATTTGATATCAATAACTTATGAAAAACTATAAATTTCGCAGTTTTGCAGTTTTTTTTAAATTAATAGTTAAAATTAATAAATTTGAAATTTCAATAAAATATAGTTAAATTTGTCTATTTGGAGGGTCACAGACTACGCCCCTGACCTGATAGAAGTTGTTCAATTTAAATCTAAAACACCTAAACTCATTCATTAAGATATCTATAACGGTTAAAAGTTACAGAATTGTTTCCAAAATAATCGACTTGGACACAGTTTGTAACGGTTTAAAAGTTACGAAATTTTTTAAAAGAAGATCGTTTTGAACCCCCTAAGTTCTTAATTTAAAATCTTCTAAACCAGTTTTCATATTTTCATGATGAATAATAAAAAAATTAATTCATCTTGATTAAATATATTAATTGATATAATTTTCATATCAATTGAAAACAATAAGAGAAAATGAAAGAAATTTCCAATTTTATCGTCTGTATGAGAAAAATGACAATAATTGCAAATTCTGTTCTGCCATTTTTTCAATTATCTTTTTAAAGATAAAAAATGTTTAAATTTTTTCTAAAAATACACTTTTTGTTAAAGTTTTAATTATTTATTGCTGATAACAACAGCATCAACTGTAATTTAAAATATAATAGAAATAGACTTTATTTCAGAACCCATTAAAGTGATTAAATTTTCTTTTGTATTAAAAAGTTTAACTTCACCTTTTTTAGCTTTTAAAGTAAATAAAGAATTTAATAATTTGTTTATCTATATACATAAAAATGAATCTGTGTTTGTTTGGGACAGAAATGATCCTCATATATCCGAAAGTAACATAGGCTATAAAAAATTCGATAAAACCAGAGGGAGAGGTACTCCCATACAAAGCAAACATTGATTATTGAAAAGCTAAAAAACTGTAACTGCGAGAGTTCTTAAATTTGGCATCAGTAATTTTTTCAGGATCTGTTTACTAGACAAAATAAAGGACGGATAAGATCAGAGGGACAGGTAGACTCCATACAAGGAAAATGTTGATAATCGAATATCTAAAAAACTACTACTCCGAGAGTTTTCAAGTAACTGCTTTACTGGGAGATGGGTTCCCCATACAAAGAAAATGTTGATTGTCGAAAATCATAACTTTAACAACAAAAGTTCTCAAATTCGACCCAAAAGCTTTTTCAACAATTTGTTTTACTGATTAAAATACAGGACGGGTAGGATCAAGGGGAAAGGTACTCCCATTAAAATCAAATATTAATTATCGAATATCTAAGAAATTGTAAAAACGGGAGTATTCAAACCGATAGGACCAGGCAGAGGGATACCCGCCTTACAAGGGAAATAATGATTAACGAATATGTAAACAACTCTAACAGCGAAAGTTTTAAAATTTGGTTCAAAATCTTTAATTGGACAAAATGTAGGACGGCTATGATCAAGGAAAGAGGTAGCTCCCATGCAATGCAAATATTAAATAAAAATTTAGAACGGACAAGGCCATGGGCATTTGGCAAAATGTTAATTGCATAAAATTTTTTAATACACGTTGTGAGTTGTGAAATTTCTTGCGAGATATTGGACTGAGGAGAATGTTTGTGCAGCAAAGCGCAACGGGAAAAAGCTAATTTATTTAAAAAATTATTTGTTTGTTAAACTTAAATTTAAAAGTAAAATTTAAGATAGAATCCATTGCAATTATAGAAGCAATAAAATCTTTAGAAAAGTTTTGTGGCCTGAAATTGGGAGATCATACTGAAAAATTCAAACGATTCGTTCAGAAATAATGCTTTAACTTTTGAAATGTTAAAGATGTCGAAATGAAGGATTACAGGTCCTCAACTGTTTAGGGGAGTAGTGGGTGGTCTTGCAAAGTTTCTCATCTAGGGTAAGTTGATTTTCTTATGGTATAAAAAAGGGATATAGATAGTCCTTATATATCTCTGTAAAAAATTTTGCTTACTTGTTTAGGTTATCTTTCATAGTTTTCAAGATATAGAAGTCGAAATAATATTGAACCCAGGTTTCTTATAACGAACACAATTACAATTACAACATGTAATAAAAAATCCCTTGTTTACATTTTGAAATTGTTTCAGAAATCGGTCTATAACTTGTATTTTTTTTTTAATTTCATTGACCTACACCCCTTAAAAAAAGTGAGCTTGCCAACAACAACTGACGGACTGACAGAAAGAAGGGCGGAGGAATGAACAGACGGATAGACAGAATCGTCTCATATTCTGATGTGATGCACGAATTCTTTAATACTTTAAAGGGTTTTGGATAAATTCTTTTTCTGCCCCACTGTGTATCATTAGAATTGGAGAATTTTATCTGACATCAGTGCAATACTTATTCTAAGTCGGAGCAAATAAACGTTAACTGATTTAATAATGTTATACTTACAAGGCATTAAATATATTAATATTAATTTAAATCGGTGGTAAAAATTTAAAATTTTTCAAAATTCAATTTTTCGTATATAAATTTTTCCAAACTTTTCACACTTTAATCTTAACTTGTGTTATTTAATATTTCTGAATTCTTTAATTTATATATTTTTTTGTTTTTATTTTAATAATTTATTTTTTCCATGTCTTCATTATTTTTTCAGTTATAAAACTTTCCAAATTTATATAGAATTTCTTCTTGAATTTAATGTTGATCATTTGATTACTGTTTGGTAAATAAAGAATCAGAAGAATAAAATAAGTAACTAATAAATTTCACCATTCTTGATTTTATACCCTACAATAACATTGATATTTAAAGCTTTTATTCATTTGTGATTTGATTTGTAACACACAATTCATGTGCGGCGATTAAAATATATTAGTAGTTCTAGTTTTGCTAAGTTCAATTATGCGTATTTTAAAACGCAATAATGTTCATAGTTTCTGATCATAATTTCCGATAGAATCAAAAATATTTCCCATAGCTTTTAAGCCTTTTTGTGAAGTTTAAAAATAAACTTCAAATCGATATAGTTATTAAAATTGATCATATTTCCTGATGGACTACATTTAAAAAATAGTTTTCATTCTTAATGATGTAGTGTACTACAAAGTCCGGATTTGTTGGATTATAATTTTTATATTTATTTTATTTTCTTATACTCTGAGCAAAACTCTACGAAATTAAACTCAATGAAGAGAATCTCTGCTGAAAAAATGAATGGTTTTCTTTTTTCACCTGAATTAGCAAAGTGGAAAAAAGTAGAACATAACATGATCACTGCTTAGTAATGCAACGTGCTGCACATTGGGCCAAATGCCATATAGTCTGATAGTTTCTTATGATCGTCTATATTAAATAACGCTTTAAAATATTTAATACAAATTTAACTAAAAATTAATTATTAAAAAATGCATACAAACGCCTTTCAGGGGGAGATCTTAGACAGATTACATGATCATTCTTTTCAATTATCAATAAGTTGTTTATTACACTGTGACGTGAGGAAATTTAATACATAATAATTAATCTAGCACAAAATATTAAATTTTAACGCACGATTAGGGACAGGAGAACATAACACATCTAATGATCTCATATTTTTACACTTATAAAGCAGAGTTGCATTTTCTAATGTTTCCAAAATCTTTAAGTATGTTTGGATATAGTTTTATTCTTGTTTAGTTCTAGTTCAGTTCTAGTTTAGTTCTAGTTTAGTTCTAGTTCATTTCTAGTTTATTACTAGTTCAGTTTTAGTTCAGTTCTAGTTCAGTTCTAATTCAGTTCTAGTTCATTTCTAGTTCAGTTTTAGTTTAGTTCTAGTTTAGTTCTTGTTCAGTTATAGTTCAGTTCTAGTTCAGTTCTAGTTCAGTTCTAGTTCAGTTCTAGTTCAGTTCTAATTCAGTTCTAGTTCAGTTTTAGTTCAGTTCTAGTTCAGTTCTAGTTAAGTTCTAGTTCATTTCTAGTTCAGTTTTAGTTTAGTTCTAGTTCAGTTCTAGTTCAGTTCTAGTTCAGTTCTAGTTCATTTCTAGTTCAGTTTTAGTTTAGTTCTAGTTCAGTTCTAGTTCAGTTCTAGTTCAGTTCTAGTTCATTTCTAGTTCAGTTTTAGTTTAGTTCTAGTTTAGTTCTTGTTCAGTTATAGTTCAGTTCTAGTTCAGTTCTAGTTCAGTTCTAATCCAGTTCTAGTTCAGTTTTAGTTCAGTTCTAGTTAAGTTCTAGTTCATTTCTAGTTCAGTTTTAGTTTAGTTCTTGTTCAGTTATAGTTCAGTTCTAGTTCAGTTCTAGTTCAGTTCTAATTCAGTTTTAGTTCAGTTCTAGTTCAGTTCTAATTCAGTTTTAGTTAAGTTCTACTTCAGTTTTTTTATTACAGGTATCGAAAATAATTCTGAAACTGGAGTTTTTTGGAGATTAAGTTACATTTGTTTTTATGGAATCTGACGTTAAAAGTCATTTTTAGCTCACAACTGTTTACATTTTCTCAAAACATAGCAACACCTTAATTAATTTGTTTATGTTTTGTTTTTTTTTACAAAAAATAAATTAATTTTGTTTTTATTTTCTTTTAAACTCTCGTAACAGTTTTCAATTCATTTAAGGATTGTAGAAAATTAAATCAAAATGGAATGAAAATAATGTCATTTTAAAATGGACAAGAATTGAGTAATAGAAAAAGTGTTAAAAGAGAAATAACTATTGTTGAAATGTTAAATTGCACAGTGGTTCCAAAACGATTATATTTATAAATGAACTTTGTATGGCAAACGTTTCCAAAATATTTAACACTACGATCTCCACTTCTTTCCAAATCATTACGATAATTTTAATTTCAATTTTTTTTATTTCAAAAATGAATTTGAGACTGAAATAAATTTATGGAATTTTATTCATAAATCTCTTCTCAATCTTGAAAATAATTTCAATTATTTAAAGAATTTCAAAAATTTTATTATTTTTTAAAAGTCACCACACCCTTTTCTTTGGAAGAGGGGAAAGAAAGACATAAATAAATTATAAAAAAATAATTATCTACAATAACAAAATCTAGATTTAAATCTCAAAGCTCAAAACTGCGAATCTAAATGATTGAAAACAAAAACAATTTATTACTCATTCAGATAATAAAATCTGTTTAAATAAAATTTTTCTCCAAACAGAATTTTTAATAAAAATAGAGAAATAATGAATGAACAAACAAATGTATGTGTCATTAATTATTAAAAAAATAAAAATAATAAAAAACATTAAAAAATAAACAGATTTAAATTTAAATAGATACATTATTATGATTATGAAATTTCTCTCATGGAGTATAAAGTTGTCGTTGTTGTTCACTAGATGTTTTTTTTTACATTAAAATAAAAAACAATGTGGCCAGATGAATTTTTCATAAGAACTAAATTTTATGATTGACACAAATTTATCTAAAAATCTAATATGTATTTTAAAGGTCCTTAAATCTGAGTCCTTAAAATTTTGTAAAAAATGTTTGTTTATAAATAAATAATAAATTTACTCTGGCAACTCCAATCAGAATTGATAAATGCGGGAGGTATATAAGGTTTATCATTGTGTTTGTGACATTAAAAAGATATTTAGAATCCGATAATACGTATGTTTTTGATCAATTTCAAAATTTTAGTCGCTTTACTGGCCGAAATAAAATCGAAAAATAATCTTAAAAATGGGTTTTCCATAATTTTTTGGATCTATAAGTTTGATTTTAATTTGATTTCAACTTTTTCCTATTATAGGGTTTCGGAATTAAAAGAATATCTTTTTAGGTTAAACGTATTCTAAATAGAGTATTCGGTAACGATTAAAGCAAATGACAAAAATGGCAAGATCTGAGCTCTAATACTCTATACCACCATATGTGGTTGGAGTATTATGCGTTTGTCCTACCACAACTTTTAGGTATACCCTTCGACTCAGAATCGTTTGACTGAGTCGATTTAACCATGTACGTCCGTTTCGCAAAGTACAATTCGCAGTTTTGAAGATGTCTTAACAAAATTTGGCACTTAGTATTATTTTAGCCCAAAGGACGTCGACCCCTCTCGGAGTGGCTCATAAATTTGCTAAATATGAAACGGTTGGACTAAAATAAGTCTTATGATTCCTAAGCAAATTTATGAGGATTGGTCCACTATTACCCATTGCTCCGTACTTTAGTTACGTCAATCTACAACTCTCGAAATAAAAGGTATTAAGATCTGGGCTAAATGCAAGTGATCCGAAATATACACAATTATTCAAAATGTGAAATTATGGAATTGGGTCTGGTAGAATATTGAGTGAATTTTTCGTTGAATCTCTTTCAACGAAAATATTTTTTTGATCATGGGATGTAGTTTTAATAGATCAACAGATCGTAACACAAAACAACCTTCTTATCCCACCAAATATAGATCACATCTTTTGCGTCATTGATATTATACTTCGGCGTTAATTTGGTTGGTTGGCCAGGCTTTCTATATGACATGATGTGTCTGAATATTGTAGTCGTTTTTCATTGATTCTCTTCCAATGATCGCAGGATACAGTTTCAATAGTTTAAGATCATAACACAAATCACTTTCTATTCCCACCGAATTCAGAGCATTTTTTTGGTGTCATGAAAATTGTACTTCAGTGTTAATTTGTCTGGTTGATCGAACTTTTGTGCTTGGAAAGAATGAAATTTTATTACACTCCAAAATCAGTGTTTTATATGGTTGTTTTGGTATAAATATAAACATCAGGAATTGAAGTGAATTATGTAGGGCACATTATTAGACCTAACACACGTACATGAAGTCTCCTACAGTAATAGAGTTTTGCAAAATGCAGGTCGCAATTTTTGAGATACCTCGATGAAACTTGGCATGTTTCATATTTTGGTCCAAGGGCTATGCCTATTGAAATTGGTGATGATGGGTTCATTATTTCACCTAGTTCCCATACAAATGTTCCTCCCGGAATGAAGTTTTAAGGTCATTAAAGTCCTGAATATATTGAACTAATTTTGGCCCAAATAAATCTAATAATATTTTAGTATTATGTGCTAAATTTTTATTATACGATCGGTCCATTATTTCTCATAGGTTCAACATAAGTCTCCTTAAAAATAACACTTTCAAGGACTTAAATCTCATATATACGCAAGTATTATGATAAGAATTTGACAAAATAAGATAAAAATAAACAAGAATCGATCGATTTCATCTAGCTCCCGTATTATACCCCTAAAAGAAGTATTTTTAAAACTCACAAATCATACATATATATTAGTACCATAAATACTGCACTCTTAAGCACAAATTAGAGAAAATATTTTTACGAGGGTCAATCATTAATTTTTGATAACTACCATTAATAACCAACAATGTGATGTAGGGTGTTAAATAGTCGTGCTTGACCGATAATAACTCTTACTTGTTTTTTTTTTGGCCTCTCCAAACTAGTACTGCTGTAAGGTATTTTAAAGTTCGTCTTAGCCGCATATTGCATTATTAATTTTAATTAAATCTCGTAGTTACTTACATTATTCACTAAATATTCACTCGTATGTTAATTTTTGGCATAACAATAAAATCGAGAAAATAATTATCTGCTTTGGCGTTTTGTAGAAAAATTCTCATACATTTTTTTTAACATTTAATAAAATTTACATGCGTTCATGCGAGAAAATAATTGGGACTTGGTCATCATCTTTGTCATCGTTAAACAGAAAAATATGACTTTACTGCTCCAAGTGTCATGACTTAATAAAAAGGGGGGAAATTATGTTTTATAGAAGAAAATAATAAAATATTAAGTATGTGTTAATAACATTATGCCATAATAATTATGGTCATAAGCGAATAGTAGTTACGGGCAATAAAAGGTGTTCAAAAGGAAATAATGAAAATTTATCATATAATTGTTATGCACCACAATTTATTTATTATGCCATATAGTATTTTGGAGGGTAAATATCTGACACTGTAATTTAGTTTTCAATATATCACTTTCCCTCAACTCCTTTAAAAGAGCATTATGTATCAGGGTTATAAGGCGAGGGAGTCATTATTTTACAAATATTTTTACGCGGTCTTGTAACACTGTCTATCGTTTGAAGCTACTTTTTCCAATCTGGTAACATATTTATACCACTTTCTCATACCATGTTCTGGAGTGAAACGAAAAAAACGGCAGTGGGAACAAACAAAATCTGTAGTAAAAGTTGGGTGATCCAAACTTCCTAGATTTTTAATATAGAGCACACATATGTTGGTATATAATCAAGATACTTTTTTATTAATATCAGCTTTGGCATCTCTTTGCTCTGTAAAAAATCTCAATCCGATAGGGCAGAGGGTAAAGTATTTTCCCTAATGTTTTCAGATTTGCTTTGCATAATGTTGCGATTTTTTTTTCATAACTTTAAAGAAAAAATTATAGTCCATAGGAAAAAGGTCAATTTTAAATAAAGTTACTATTTTTGGAGTCCTACCTTACGTACCCAGTAAGCACTAAGAATGTGTGCTTCTCAAGATCAATTTAAAATTACTTCAAGAATATGAAATTTCATAGAAATTATTAGGTAACTTGTGCGCTCTGCCGACATTATTAATATGAAATCTTAACACTCTCGCTTCAATAGTTCCTTTGATAATAATAATGAACGGTATGCTACCACTTACCTTGATCCTATAAGTCCAAAAATTTGTTTCATTAAATTGTACCTTAGAAGAATAATTGATGTAAAAGCATAATACTCTCACTTCACTAGTTCTTTTGATATTCGATAATTTTAATTTGCTTTATGGAGAGTTTCTCTCCCCCTGATTCTAGGAAAAATTGGGCCAGTAATTTAGCTGCCTGAAAGTCCCAAAAAAACCGATTCATTTTTATATATATAGAAGATTCCTAAGTATGGGAAATAATTAATACCTTTGAAGGAAGAAGTCAACGAGAAACAATTGGACTGTAACCTTTTATCATTACAGCGCTTGAACAGTCTAAAATGTCGAATCTATAATCCTTCCACCACACACATATATTTATAAAGTTTCATTAATATATACATTAAGATATACACATACACTAACACACCTTATTCGGATCGCAGTACAAACATCAAACTGTTTAAATAAAAAACAAAATTTCATATGTTTGACTAGATTTGTCTATAACTTTTTTCTACTTATCCGAATTTTATGGATCGGTATTTTGGATTAGTAATGAGATGAATTTAGGTATAAATTATAGTTAAATTTTGTTTTGTTCTGATGAAACATAGAAAAGTTTTTACCATAAGTTCGAGGTTGTCTCTGATATCGCTCTGTAACTTCTTTGTTATTGGACCTATTTCTGACCACATTTTTTAATTCTGATTATTACTGGGAGAATGTTTCAAATAGACGGACATGGCTGTATCGATTCAGACTTTTAATATGATGCGAGAATATATACTTTATATGATCTATAGATGATTCCTTTTGGCGTTACACTTGGAATAACAAACTGAATATGCCCTCTAACCCCAACTGTGTTGAAGGGTACAATAATAAATGTTCAGTTTTGCCTTATAGCCCAGAACTTGGCCTTGTCATTTGTATTTGTTCCGATCGATATAGAAAGCCATAACTGGAATATATAATAAAAGCAGTGGCTAACGATGGACAATATTTTGAATAACGTTCTTTGTAGTTTTTTGTTATAACGAATGTATTTTTCGAGCAAAAAAATTTAAATCAAAGATGTCAGCAATTTGACAAGAAGATATTCAGTTTGCAATGTGTCAAGTTTTTGGTCACTATAGTGTGACACAAGGGTAACAATCTAAACTCGTCTCCGAGTCCAGCAAGAGAACAACTCACAAACTTGAGGTGAATTTTGAATTAAAATTTAAGTTTTCACAATAATCTGTGACTCCGATAAAGTCTATTGATCTCTTCAAGCATTCTGAATCCAGATCATGTGATTTGGTTGCACTACACTTTATAAATTTATTTTTCTTAAAGTAAAGAAAAACTTGATTTAATTTTATTATTTTCAAGTGCAACAAACATTTGTGGAATATTAATTCACAAAATCCAGGTGTGAATTTATCATCTGTTTCAGAAGAGGAAATATCAATTATAAAAGGAATTTCTAAAGATTTTAACAGTTGTTTTTGTAACAATTACGGCTTTAGACTATAATTTGTTTGCAATTTATTAATTTATTAATATCATTTCTTTGCCAAGATTTTTTTCTCCGATACGCTTCTGGTAAACGTTCAATGTAATTTTATACCCCATAAATGTGAATTGTGAAGAAGCGTGATTATTTTAATTTAATAATTCAATTGTGCCATTTATTAATTTTATTTTTAAATACAAAATATGAGTATTTGAAAAGTTTAATGATCTTATTTAAAAATTGTTATATGATTCGATTATAAATAAATAAAAAAGGAATATTAAATAAATCACAGAAAATGGGGGAGGGTAAATAATTAAAATTAGTAAAAAGGATATTTTCTTAAAAAATCGATGGAGTCAAATATCACGGCACTAAATATTTAAAATTATATCCGACGATCGCAAAGTACCGGTGCCGATATGTTTGAAGACATCATATGATGAAAACAAATAAGAATGTATAGTCGATCAATCCCGACTATCTTATACCCTACATTGTTGCTTAAAAATGGTAGTTATTAAAAATTAATGAACTACCCTCATATATTTTGACTTTCAGATTTATTCAGATATGCAGTACATCATTGTGAGACTAACATCTATGTTAAATTTATGAGTTTTAAAAATAATTTTCTTCTGGGTGATTATATGGGAGCTACAAGAAATTTTGAACCGACCCTCGTATAATTTTGCATATAGATTTTTGCTTATATTTACCTTAATTTAACCTGTTATAACTACAATACCAACGTCAAAAGTGATATTTCGAAGAGGGTTTATATGGGACCTATGGGAAATAATGAACCGACCTTCACATATTTTGGCACAATGTTTGAGAATATTATAAGACTTACTTGTGCCAAATTTTGTTTAAATCTATATATATTTAGGACCTTTATGACCCCAAAACAAAACGTTTTTATGGCAGGTACTTGAAATATTGGACCAATTACGGTCAATTTCAATCGGAACCGACCTTAAACCAAAATAATAATAATATGTACCAAATTTCATCGAGATATCTCAAAATTGGAACCACAACATTATCATGGACAGGCATACGGATGGACATCGTGATTCTGAATCGAATGTTATACTTAAAGGTGGGTAATAAATAAGAAAAAGTCGAATATCTTTTACACTAAGGTGGTTGTTACGCATTTGATGGAAATTGAAAAGAGTTTTGTATTACCAGATATTGAATCATTGACCATTAATTCGCTTGAAGACATCATACAACGAAAAACATCACGTATGTTCTTCCATCCATGAAGGGGAAATTAATTTTTAGTGGACATTTTGACTTTTCTTATTGTCATTACTTTCGATCGATACACCTCAGTTTGGCTGGAAATTGCTTCACTTCTGAACAGAATATCAAAAAATGGATTGACTTATTCTTTACTTCTAACGGGAATAATTCTTTTAATATTATTTTTTAATATTTGACAAATTTAACATTAGACTATGACACACAATTAACACTGTGCCCTCAAGTTCGACTGCCCTTTATAATCAAATCTTCGACATCACTGTAATTAAAATATGTTATGAGAAGATTTTAATTTTGAATTAAATTTAACTTAATGCGGACAAAACCCCTCCCTCTTCCAAGAATTATATGGATACACAATTATAGCAGTTCAAGTTGTTGAAATAATTATATATCTCAATATTAAATGAATCACAATGTATTTCTGCGTTGCTGTATTATGTTTGAGATAAATGCAATTTGTTTGTATGTATAATTCCAAAAATACCCCGCAGTTTTAAATAGAAATATAACGACCGAATATGTGAATCCATTCATCATGTATGTTTTTCTGAAAGATCAGTTTTATAGCTATAGTTCTTTACATGTTCGATAAAAAATTTTTGTTTTGTATGGCGGGTACCCCTTCCCTAATCCTATATGTCCAAATTTGAAAATTAATAACCTATATTTGCTTTGTATGGGGGAGAGTTTTCTTCCCCTGATCCTATAGGAATTTTATATCCTATGTTACTTTCGGGTATATTGGAATATATATATATATATATATATATATATATATATATATATATATATATATATATATATATATATATATATATATATATATATATATATATATATATATATATATATATACATATATACATATATATACATACATTCTTGAGATCTTTTAGCACAACCCTCCTCTTTGTATCTAAATGACAAATATAAAAATTTGTATTTAAATACATGTTTGTAACAATGTGTCCACTAAACATCTGATGTGTTGATATAAAAAAAGTACCGCAACAACAATAACAATACAAGTGTTCTTTTTCTCGATAATAAAAACTCATGACGTCAATAATCATTTTCTAAGAGAAAGAATATTGAGTATTGAAAATGTATGATTTCATACTCTTAAACTAACAATTACAACACATTCACTCAAACACATGTTTTTCAATTCAAATTATCTCTCTTAATTTTTGGGACTCTTTCCGTTTGTTATTATTAATCGTAACGTGTAAAATTTATCCAAAATAAAATATGGAACAAAATTTGTACAATATGTTTCGGTTTTTTAATAAACTATAAATAATTTAATATATTTTATTTATAAATAATTGAAAACTTACCTTGAAAAATAGCTGTTTGTAAATATAGAGAAAAAAGAATTAAAAATTATTATTGGAGGATATTTTTTTATATAATTTTGTTTATTCCGATTAAATATCAACAAGTTCTTGAAATTTGTATAAAGAAATATCAACAAATAAAATAGACACACACTCAAGACAACAAACGTAATATAAATGACTGAAAAAATAAAAGCAAAAACAACAGTTCTTTCGTTTTGTACAAAGAAAAAAAATAATAAACGGAAAATAAAAACAATTTATATAAACATGTGAAGAGTGTGTGTGTTTTTATACCCTACACCACCGTAGGTGTTTGGGATACAGAAAAAATTGTGTAACACCCACTTTTAAGTATACCGTTCGATTCAGAATCACTTTAACGATGTTCGGCCGCCCGTCTATCTGTCCATCCGACTTGCTGTCCATGTAAACGTTTTGAACACTGTATATCACAATTTTATAGACATCTTTATGAAATTTGATACATATTATTATTTTGGCCCAAGAACGATGCCTATTAAAATTGCCCATGTTCGGTCCAATATTTCTGGTACCTCCTACACAAATGTGCTCGTGAAATGAAGACATTTGTATAAACTGATTTTAATGAAATTCGTCAAAAATATGTCTTATGGTATTCTTAATCGATGTGCCAAATTATGTGTGGGTCGGTCCAGCCCCCTTATGTCATTTTAAAGACATTAATCTCACATATACGTTGGTATTGTAATAACAACTCCTCAAATTAAAATAAACATAGATCGATGTTTCAAATTATACGAGGGTCGGCCCTAATTTCTTCTACCTCCGATATAAAATAAGAAAAAAGCCTTTTAAAATCATAATGTGTGCACACGTAAACATGGATTAGAAAATCAAATTGTACGAGTGTCATTCATCAATATTGTGGTGTAGGGAATAAGATAGTCGGATTTGACTGTCAATTTCATTCTTGTTTTTTATGATTGTTATTATAATTGTTGTTGCTGTTTTAATTTTGTTTTTAAGATTTTATAGAGTTCATTCTTTGGGAGGCATGAAAGATAGAGATACATTTGTTAGATATTTATCTATTTCAATAAGTTTTGTATATTTTTTAAAATTCTAAAATTGTTTTCACATTAAAGATTCAATGCAAATTATTGTTATCTACCGATATTAAAAAATTGTATGAAATACATTTACTCACTTTAATTAACCGTGTTATTTTTAATGCTTTTGTGTTTGTTTTTTTTTTTTTTTTTTTTTTTGCTTATTTAACAAATTGTGTTTTAAAAATTGATATTTTGCAAACTTTGTTTTTTCGAAAGCTTTAAAAAGTATATTTCTAAAGTCATAAGACTCATTTATATACCTTTTACTGCAAATGTACCACATATTGGGTAATATAAGAAGTGATTTCTTTCGACAACATTGAAGTTGATTTGAAGGATTACATGGCCACATATGGTCAGATGGGTCCTTTCAAATTTGAGCATTTTGACATTTGAAAACACGCAAAAAATGATTATATGCTGGACCACCATAACACAGTACTCCGTCCATTGAACCATTGATTTTGTAAATTTTGGCAAACTATTAAAAAAATTTGGGCCTGATATGATATTAAACAGCCAGCCAACGAACATCCTCAAATCGACTGATAAAGTGATAAAAACTATTTCCATTGCATATTGTGAAATCTAATACTTTGCATCTCTTCATTCATATTCATTGAATACGTTTAAGTATTTTTAATATATTTACCACATTCCTGAATAAAATCCATAAGCATATTTTTCATATACACACATTTATTTAAATTTCTAAACTCCCAAAACAACAACAACAACAGCGACAACAACAAAATGTAAAAATTGCAAATTGTTGTAGTGAAAAAAAATTTAACTTTTATTTTTTTACTTCTTGAAAAAAAAATAAGTTTTATTTAATAATAGAAAGTTAATTTTACTTACTAAATATGGGCAACATATTTAAAATGTTTTTATTTAATTTATCTTAATTTCTTTTTTTACTTTAATTTTATTTTACTATTTTCTTTTTCCAAAAATGCACAAAGAACTTTATCTAAACGTTGTCTGCAGTAAACTGTATATGAAATTCACTAAAAGATTAAAGATATATTTTTCCCAGAAAATTTACTCTTTTTTTTCACATAAAGGTGACCATGTGAAGGATTTTCATAGTAGGAGTATTTAAATAAATTAAATCCTTTACGTAAATTCTCCATATGGTCACCTTAGATTATCTCTTAAAAAAACAGTTAAGAATATTCTCCTTTATTCTCTTTATGTAAAACAACAAAAAGGATGTAAAAAATGTACCAATATTTTCTCAATCAACAAGTTTTCAAGGCCACCACCTACAACGACATTACTTTTACATTGGTATTAGAGTACAAATGATGCCGTATTAAATGAAATGTATAGTAAAGTTTGATAAATAGAAAGACTTTTATTTACCGTTATTTACTTATTAGATGTGGCATCACAAACATCAATAAAATATTGCTGATGTTTTTTTCTCTTCACTTTTCATTCATAAAATCTCATTGAAGATTTTGCTTTTCTGTCACATCACCACTCGTTCCCAGAGAACTAAATCAAATGGTGTGATATATCGTATAACAAACAAATGGTAGATTTTTTTTAGTTTTTCTTTATTAATTCAGAAAATTTGTTGACCACAATGTATCAATTACAAATTTTTGTTTGTAAAAACTTTATCAAAAAAACAATAGAGATATGTTTAGCAGCATCCCAAGTCGCCGCAAATAAAATGAGAAAATTATAATTAAATTTTTAAACCCTCCATAAGTGATGAAGATAGTTTATTCCGTGTGTAATGCAAAGAAACTTATTATCACGGCTTTACCCTATGTGTACAGAATTCATCATCGGCATGGGCAGAGCAGTCAGCTTTGATAGGAGTTTTTACGGGTAACGAAATCCTTAAGCGCGAGATACATGTATTGAGTTATATATGAGTTATGCCGGCTTCTGAAGATTTTGCGCAGAGGAGAAATTAATTCGGTTATGTGTCTCTACTCAATCCGCTGGTCTGTAGGTAGAAATACAGCCGATACTTTGAGGTAGATCTCACTAGCTCGTCGAAGTCGAAGAATCTAATAGGGTTTGCGAAAAGTATCGAATGATTAGGGGAATTCCTATTCACAAGTTCTAACCAGCCTTTTTATTTTCTTCTTCTCTTATTCTTTAATTTTACAGGTATTTGTGTGGATCATATTTGACCAAAAGCGTCTCCGAGTGGTGGCGTAATTTTTTGAGTAATTCCCAAATAAATCTTTACCCAGATCAAGGTTTTAAACTAGCAAATGATAAGAAATATAGACTTACCACAAAAGAACGTAGACTCTATACGACCCATGCTTGTAAATCTTCAAAATTTGAAATTTTCCAAAGCCTTTATTGAGCTCTGTCTTTCGAAAATCACATTAAACGGCATATCTCCTACATTTGTGACCATCATGAACATATCATAAATATAGAAGCATAAATAATGGAATCAAATTCTACGAGGGTGTTTCTAAATTTTTAATGCATACGTAATGGTGTAGAGTGTAGAGTGTTAATAAAATTAAATTCAATGTTTTTCCTAAACCTGTCATTTTAACTATTGTGAATGAACAGCTGTTTTGAAACAAATTTCACAATTTCTTTGTATTACAACAATAACAATAATATGCTACAAATTACTACAACGTGTTGTAAACAATTCGGTGTTCAAAATATTACACACTTTTTAGTTTTTTATTTAAATTAATTTTTTTTGCTTTGAAGCACCAAAAATTAAAAGAAATTAATTGAAATGCTCTCAAATCTAGTTGTAACAAGGCAAAAATTTGTATTAATTAAAGGTATTAAATAATTAAATGAATATTATAAAAATATAATGAAAATCCTTGTTCTTATTTAGATGAATTGGGTCAGGAAAGAGTTTCCCAGAAATTTATAACACAAATGCTCAAAGAACAAGGAGAAGATAGCAGCATTAAATCACTAACTCTTAGTGCTCAGTTAGCTGATGAGTCCGCTCTACAGAAATTCCTCAACGATTGTAATACTAGACCTCAAGAAGAGAACAAATTATGGAATGTTATATTGCCCAACCTGTCAGATTTTTTGGCGTATCAGAAAGATTCAGTGATATTTAAGTTCCTTAACAATTTGAAAAAATGTGAATTTGTTAAACGAAGTTTTCTTTGGATTTCTCTAGCCCATCTGCAGCATGATCATGTGCAATATTTAGTGGCAGCCTTCGAATATATGGCAGATTTGGTATTACATATTTTAAGCACAAATGAACTTTCTTTATTAATATGTAAACCGGGTGGTGGTGTAAGTTTAAAACATTATACTTATAAAAGAACAAAAAATGAATTAAAAGTTGAAGTGAAAGTGGAAACGAATAAATTAAAAGCTACCAATTCCAGTGTGGAAGATGAAAAGAAGGCCGAACAGTTAGGTACTTTCAAAATTGAATTGGATGAAGAGGAGATGGTGGCAAGAAATGCCATGAAAATGCCATATGAAAAGTAAGTTAAATAAGAGAATTATAAAGAAATTCCCAAATTAGAAACAATTCCTAGTTAAATCTAGGAAATTTTAAAAATAGGTTTATTGTTTTGAATTGAAAAATTAAATTTTTAAATTATATTATAGAGCTATGGAGGCTACCGAAAGTAATATTATTTATACGCCAGATGCTGCCGATGATTTTGATGATGAAGATCCCGACGAAGATTTAAATATTTAAGAATTATTGAAATTCATATTCTTTTGTACACTTTTTACCTATATAAATGGCTTTACACTTAGTAGTATGAAATATAGTTTTGAATAAAATGTTAATTTTTTTTTTATAAAAATATAGCTGCTCTCCTTTACATGAGAAAATACTTAAGTTCCCCAATTGAATTCTCTTTAATTAAAACAAGTAAGAGCGCTACATTCGAATGTTGCAAATTTTCAATAACCTCCACTACAATTGCGGATGAAGTAAATACGGTATGTTTCATACATACATACTCACACACTGCGGTAATGAAGTACATATGGCTTAATATTATAACAAAGTCATCATCGATTTTTAATTGACAATTTTACGGAAGTTTTTTGCTTGCACTTAGATGTTGGTTTAGAAATCAGATTGAACCGATTTGGCTGATTTTAAATGGAATACTTTTCAGGACTATATCAAATAACCTGGCCAAATTCGATTGAGCTCTGTTAATAATTGTGGATGTGAGTGATCTAATAACAGACAGACGTAAATAGTTAAATCGTCTCATATTTGGAATTGATGCTAGAATGTTTATACATGAAAGGAGATGATTCCTTTTTAGCGTTACTCACTTGTGGTGGAGTAGGGTATAACAAACAACGCACAGTGTTTCCAAAACGATTTTTTTAATTCCGGTAATTTTCATCTAAATATAAATACATAGATGGAGTTAAGGTGTTTCAAGATAATTGGGAGAAGTACAAATTTCTTTTGTCTGAATTTATAAAGTTTTAGCGAAAAAAATCAACATACCCGAGGTACATACATATTTTTGGAGGAACACCAACTTCATTCTTGGCTATATAAGAACCTGTGTGGCTCCAAATCAATTAGAAAACATCTTAATCTCATCCGTAGTATGTTTCTAATGGTCCATTATATAAACAAAATTATTTGAATCACCATATAACGTATTTTGGTATTTTATTTAAAAAAAGAACATTTATAAACAAATTATTTATTAAAAAAGAATATAATACTTAAAAACTAATCATCCTTGGAAGCAGCTACAAAGTTATTATAATCCCTTCTAATTGTCATAGGAGGACGATTACTACCACCACCACCGCCGCCGACTCTACTACTGTTGTGATGTTGATTAAAGGAAGGTCTGCTATGTGGATTACATCTAAGATCATTTCCTCCATTATGATCACGGCCACCACCACGTCCACCTCTTCTATGTCTATAATTACGGCCAAAACCTCCTCCTCCACCACCTGAATTTCCACGCCAATTTCTTTGATGTCTAGGACCACCACGATGATGATGACGAGCAGCACCCTCATTTCGACCACCATCGCTACCACCAACGCCAAAAGTCCAATTTTCTACAACTGGTGGATCATCTAAGGGCTTAGCACAATGTGCCATAAACTCTGCATCTTCGTCGGTGTAACGTAAACCAAATTCTTGTTCACATTCTTCTAAAAATTCTATATCTTTATCGGTTAAACGATTAATTTTACGATTGGGATCAACCATAATTTTATGAAAAGGTTCTTCTGTTGCACTAAAAAATACAATTTTTTAAACAAACAACTTTTTGTTTTAGTTTGCGTATTTTCTCAAACAATTCTTGAGAGATGTCAATAATTGTTGCTTTTTTTTAATACTAATTCACAATAAAAACAATGATTAACAGCTGTTATTTACAATAGCTAAACAGCTGTTATGAAATGTTGACAACTCTCAATTAAATAAAAGAGGATTAATAAAAATACTGTGTTTATGTATATATTTTTTACAATTATTTTGAATAAATGAAAATTATGCAAAATCTCATTTATAATAAGAAACAAGCTTTTATCCGATGCGCTTTGCTTCACAAAATGAGGAGTCCTTGATGTCGACACAATTTTCACAAATCACGACATATATTGAAAAAATTTCATATCCGTTCTAAAATTTTCCATTAAAAGCATTTCATGGAAAATAAATATTTCCATGAAATGCTTTTATTTTTAATAATATTTAATAATACTTTGAAAGCGTAGTTGTGACCGAAATAGAGAACTGTCGCTGTTAAAGTTGTTTTTGATATTCGATAATAAATATTTTCTTTTTATGGGGAACATTTCCACATGGTTCTATCGGAATTTTGTATAGCCTATGCTACTTTAAGATATATTGAGATCATTTTGTGAAATTTCATTAAATTTGACTCTACCGTTTTGGTGCCCATACGCTACATACACACATTCATGCTGTTTTATGTATATTGAGATACAAGGCATTATTTATTAATAAATATTATGACATATTTCCGTATTAAACTCATCATTAAAAAACGCTTAATATACTAACAGTTTACTTCTTGATTGACATTACTGCTGCTGTCAAATTTAGTTGCATTTTTTCTTGTTCTGTGAAAAGTTATAAAATTCTCTCTTTATTCTTGTCAAACATTTTAATAAATGTTAATTAAATAAATTAATATTAATTAAAGCGAAGAGCTTTAAATAAAATTTTTATCAAAAATGTGTATTTTACTGTAAATATGTATCAAATAAAAACAAAATGGTTTTTGCTCTTCTAAATAGCAACAAATAAACAAACGAAAAAAGAAAAGAATACAACTAACAGACCCGTGCATTTTTCTCCGCCCAAGACACCTCCTCACTGTTTATTATTTTATTGTATATTTTTTGTCTTAACGCTTAGAAGTTTTTGCTTAACAACAATTGTCATGTTAAATCTTGCGTTTACGTCGCCAGCATTATTCTTAATAAATAAAACCAGACCAGATTTTATTAATTACTTTACTACAAACTCTTTGGAAGCTAGTGCGTGATAGAGCCCACGCTGCTGCCAACTTCACCTTCTCTATATTATAATTAAATATGGCTGAGAGTCTGGTGTGGCGTCTTTTGTGCCGCTATAAAATATTCTTTTTAGTGGGTTTCATTATATTCGGCATACAGATTTTCTTGGCCTATAAATCTTTAAATCTAACAAATTTAACTACTAGTGATACTCCTGATGTAAATAATCCTGCCCTCTCATCGTTGGCCCAGCAAAGAGGTCGCTTATCAGCTCATTTTAATTCAGCTAGTGATGATGAAGATTCTTCAAATGCCTCTCAATTGCCACGCAAAAGATCTGTTATTGATGTTTCGATTTCCGAATCTGAAGCTGCTGCTGCCCCTTTAATTTCAGCCAAACAATTGGGTTTTACACCCTTCTGTAATATACAATCAAAAGATGCCGTCTCCGCCTTACAAAGAGCCAAAACCAAAGACTGCCGCCAACATATCGCTCAAATCGCTTGTGCCATTCAAGCGGGTAAATTTTATGCTACTCACCTGCCCAGCTATTGTCCGCGTGGCAATCATAGCGCCAATACTCAATTGGGTTGTTATCGTGATGAAAAAGAATTTCGTCTTTTATCTGGTTACTTTATTAACTTCAAATCGTCCAATTCGCCTGAAAAATGTCTACAATTGTGTCTTCAATCTGGTTTTCCATATGCGGGTGTTCAATACGGTTCCGAATGTTTTTGTGGTGCTGATGCTCCACCAGATGCTGCTAAATTGGCCGATTCTAGTTGTAATATGAAATGTTCGGGTGATCAACATGAAATATGTGGCGGTTATTATGCCATGAACATTTATGAAACGGGTATTGCAAGTGAGTATGTTTTTTGTTTTTTTTTTTTTTTTTTTTTTTTGAGTTGAATAAGATATAATTTTAATTAGTTTAAATGAAATCCATTAGATAAATTTTGATATTTTTAGTTTAAGAAAAAACCATAAATATATTTGCAAATTTAATATTGAAATTTTGCTTTTTTGTGAAATAACACTTCTTCCAAAGCTATTAACCTTACATGTTCTTGTAATAAAATAATTGGATAAGGAACGCATAAAATTCCTAAATATAAAACGATTTTTTTTACCAAATTTTGTACCTTAGTTTATGATAAATGTCCCTTACAACCTCGTTCTAAATATCACTTAAAATGTCTTATAAATATACCAAATATGTTGGTATTGCAATAATACTTATTCAATTTATGACAAATATGGCTCCTGTATAAATGTGAGTGTCACAATAATGTCCACTTAAGCATCAATCAGATAATCAATTTATATGATGGTCGTTCTTTCCATAGTCACTTTTTACCCGAGTAACGAGTAAGATAGTAAAATTCTAAACACACGTGGTCATTAAAATGAATGACCACAAAAAAGTGCATGCTTAAATTATTAAATGTTTTCAACAAAACACAACTTGGTGCTACAAAATGTTTGCCAAGCATTCAAAGGTCAGCCATCAAACTATATATAATGTTATTAAACAGTACCGCGAAACTTGTCCGTTAATAAAAATCTTGATACAGGGAGAATGAATGGTACACATGTTGTTTTTGAAGCCAAAAAATAGAATTTTTAAGAAAACTCCCAATACATCCGGTAAGAAAGCAGCCCGGTTAGCTCATTGCTTGCAATAACATGACAGGAACACTACTTAAAGATTGGAAGCCAAAGAAAAACAAACACAGAAATTAAAGTCAAGTTTTCTAAAAATATTCTTGCTCCATAATGGATTTTTTCGCAACTTCCTGTTCAAAAATTTTATATTGCTGATTGCCTGGAAATGTTGAAGAAGAGTTAAGGACCCAAAAGCAATCAAAATTTCTCAAAAAGTTCTTAGTATTCTTGGTAAATGCAGTTACAGCAAAAGAAGTGAATTATTTGTTACAACGGGCTCTATAGGAATGTTAACAAAAAAGACTTGTCGCTATAATAAACAAGCCCTTATGTGAAACAATAAAAATAAAGTGATTTTTGTACCCAGAGTATCAAATCCTCTAAACTGTTGGGAGCTTAAACAATTGGAGATATATTGGTCTATTGTTAAATGAGAATTGAAGAGCACAAAAAAGGTGTTCCAAAGTGTTGATAATTAGACACTATAAAAACCTTTCCATTAAGGGTTTCGGATAAAGGTTCAAAATTTCATCACAAGTGATTAAAACTATAAAAATATTTGTTCTTGTAAATTATAATAATCAAATTTATTAAATATATATGAACGTTAAGAATTTTACGATCTCACTCCTTAGTAATTGAAAATTTAGCGAATATCTAAGAAAATGTCTGTTCGAAAATGTATTTCATAATAAATTTTCCTACAAATATTTATCTATGAAATCTTATTTTTTTAGTTGCTTCTAGTTAAGCAAATTTAAATTTGGGTTAATTTAAGCAATTATTTATTAACTTCTGTATCTGCATTCACGCCTTATTTATATTTATAAGTTTTGTTGTTATTTTTTAAACGAGTTTTGGTTTAAAATTTATTTTATTATATCAAATTTTATTCACTTTTATTCGTTGGGACTAGTGCAATATTTGCATCATATTTGAACTCGTTTCCTTATTGTTTCAATGTCTAATATTTTTTTTATTACTTTGTAGTTGTGTGCAGGTTATTAAACTCTTAATTAGTAAATTATGTTCTTGTTCAACGTTTTTTGTTTTTGCTTAATCTACAAAAAAAAAGCAAAGAAAAAATACAATATTTCAATGCAATTTAACACGTTAAGGAAATTTTTTACACTAGACTATTAATTTAATGTTTTTTGTTCTTGTAGTAATATTATTTTGAATTTCATAAGGAGCTAGCATTTACACGGTGCGCTTTGCTTAATCGTTTGATCCTATTCGTTCTATATTTTTTCCAGTGTGACATAGGAAGGTAATTGGGATAAAATCTAAATGCCCTCACTTCAATAGTTCTTTGGATATTCGATAATCAATATTTGCTTTGTATGGGGAGTATCTCTCATCTTGGTTCTATCCGCCTTATGTTTTGTCCAGTTGAGAAAGTAGTTGATAACTCTTTTTTTTATTCGGCAAACAATATTTGCTTTGAATGGGGGTACCCCTATTTGCTTTCGGGTATTTCTTCTCTAGAGGAAAGAAGAGCACTTGATTCCAGAAGCCACATGACTCATTTACAAATTACTTTGCATAAAACATTCTCTTCTTCGAATTAATAGCAGATATCAACGCTATCACGCCGAATGGATCTTTCAATCCATCAAAAACGGAGCTATAATACAGGTTGAGATTGGCTGAAGTATTATAGGATATATGATCAAAACATCGTTATTTTTAACGACAACAAGACCGCTATCAGGTCTCTAACAGGTGTCTACGCGGAATGCTGTACATCATTGAATACGATAACAGAGCATCCCAACTTTGCACTGGTTTGGTGCATGTGCACGAGATGTGTCCGATGTACTATTGCGTTTCTTTGGTTGAAGCTCATTATAATTTATAAAAGATTTGTCTTATGCTGATTTAATGAATATCTGTAATTTTATTCAAAATTGTGGATGATTCTATAAAGAATCTGTGAAAATGACTGTGCAGTCAGTTTCACTAAAAACTTCTGTAAAATTGACTGCTGAACATATGCAGCACATCTTTACTATTTCTCAGACATTAACCTTCATTACTTCTCTTTACCATTATCCTTTAATATTTACTGTTCATATCTTTGCTTATTTTCATCTACAGTTTCAGTAGTAAAATTCAGTAGTTCCAAAGTTTGCAAAACGAATAATAATAATAATAATAATAATAATAATAATAATAATAATAATAATAAAATAAAAATTTTACTATTCCAAACTAAAACGTTTATGTTCCCCAGTGTTATACCTGTTAAATATTCATAACATTATCAGTAGCAATATTTTTTATTTGCAATTGTTTTTTGCTCAACCTGAAATATTTGCATTATTTCTTCATACACCATAAAAGACCAACCACAACAACAACTACAGCAAGCAAACTCTTGAAACATGCAATTAATCAAATATTTACTCAATACTTAATAAAATCAAATCAGTTTTTTTGTTTCTATCGTTTTTTATTATTTTTTGTATACTTTTATTTTTTTAATTGCAGAATTTTCAGCACAAATTGCTGAGACTAGTGTTAAACCCGATACTACAGAACGTATAAAAGTTGCATTTTTATTAACATTAAATGGACGTGCCTTACGACAAGTCCATCGTTTATTGAAGGCTTTATATGCACCACAACATGTCTATTATATACATGTGGACAAGGTAAGTGCCGTTGATATGTGAAATGTTGTAATATGCAAATTTTCTAGTTTAGGTGGTCTAGAAATAAAAACTATAATTTAAACTAGTTTAATGATTAAGGAAAAAGTTGTTTTTTTATACAAAATAATTTATTTTAACTATAGAAGATAATTTGCAAGTGCAGTAAATAAACGCTTAAATTTATGATTCATTTTAACAGTTGTGATAAGTTATATGTTTATGAAGAACTTCCCTTTTATCTTTTCTTTTTTGTGAAATTATAGCGCCAAGACTACTTATATCGTAAACTTTTAGAACTTGAATCAAAATTTCCCAATATACGCTTGGCACGCATCCGTTTCTCCACTATTTGGGGAGGAGCTTCACTCTTAACTATGCTTATGCAGAGTATGGATGATCTTTTAAATTCTTCTTATCATTGGGATTTTGTAATCAATCTTAGTGAAAGTGATTTTCCTGTAAAAAAACTAGATAAACTTGAAGAATTTTTAACCGCCAATCGTAATCGTAATTTTGTCAAGAGCCATGGTCGAGAAACTCAACGTTTCATACAAAAGCAGGGTTTAGATAAAACATTTGTAGAATGTGATACTCATATGTGGCGTATAGGAGACCGTAAGCTGCCTACTGGCATACAAATTGATGGTGGTTCGGATTGGATTGGTTTATCAAGACCTTTTGTGGAATATATTCTAAAAAATAAGGAATCAGATGAATTACTTAAAGGCCTCTTGGTTATTTTCCGTCACACACTTTTACCCGCTGAATCATTTTTTCATACTGTTCTAAGAAATTCGCAATTTTGTGGTACATATGTAGATAATAACTTGCATGTTACGAATTGGAAACGTAAATTGGGTTGTAAATGTCAATATAAACATGTGGTAGATTGGTGTGGCTGTAGTCCCAACGATTTTAAACCAGAAGATTGGTCTCGTCTACAAAATACTGAAAATAAACAACTATTTTTTGCGCGTAAATTTGAGCCCATAATTAATCAGGCTATTTTATTGAAATTGGAAGAATGGTTATATGGACCTTATCCTCAAGACTATCCAAATTTATTTGCTTATTGGCAAAGTTTTTATCATTATGAGGATAAGCGCACAAAACAAGATGATATAACTTTAACTATTGCTGAAAGCTTAGTAAGAAAGCTAAGTAAACAATGGTTAACCTCCCATCACAAAGTATTGGAACTGACACAATATTTACATAACGATCAGTATAAAGGATTTTTAGTAAGATACCAAACCAGAGATATTAATAATGATACTTTGTATGAACTGGAGACACGCATAAGACCTGTGCAATATGCAAAATTTGCAAAAAATTCGAAATTTTCTAAACGTTTAAGAAATTTTGAAATATCCTCAGAATATGATCAAAAAGAGCAGATAGCTAGGAATTTTCAAAAGTTTTTGGGACCCTATACCGACCTAGTATTAACATTCACCTTTTTGGGATCAGGATCCAATTCTCCCAAAGATACTTCTCATTCTTATAATCTAACCTTATTATGGATAGATCCTATGGGACGTTTACAAGATTTTAATGAACTGCATATAGAAGATACCCAAACGGATAATATCAATTATTCTAAGGCTCTATTAAAACAACCTTTAACACCGGGCATATGGACAGCAAAACTTATAGGACGCACAGCTATTTATGCGCAAACAAAATTCCTTATCACTCCTTTAGCTCTATACAATGGTGAAAATATAACAAGCGATAGAGCAAGATTAATTAATGCTGGTGATGGTTTGACGTTAGCAGAAGATTTTGCGGTACCACAAGAATGGCTACAATACATACCCACATTTGAAGAATCCGATCAATTGAAAAAAATCGCTGCCCGTAATGCTATGCGAACTGGAGAAAAACTTTACGAATGGATTGATGATTTAACGGGGAAATTCTTTCATACTAGAGAAACCTGTGCGGCAAATGAGGCTGCCACACAATTAACAACAGCAGCTTTAGAAAAGCTGCCCTTATGTAAAGAAACCACTTGGAGTTCTTTGGCACCAGATCCTAAAAGTGATGTTTATGCGCTAAATTTAAGTGAACAATAAATTAAATTAAAAAAACAACTTTATAGCAAATTAAATAACTAAAAACTCAATTGAAACCAAAAATTAAACTGAAAACAAAAAAATCATGCAATATTTTTTTTAACAACTAAAAAAATAATTTACAAATTTTATTTTTTAATTTTGTTAAACATTTTCATACTTACATATTAACTAACAAACTCAAGTAACTAAAATTATGCCATTATTTACATTAAAAAACATTTTTTTATTAATTAATTATTATAAATTTATTTTTGTTAAGATTTTTGTTGTTATTATTATCTATTTTTCAATTTCAAAACAAAAAGTAATTTTTAAGCATTTTTAAAAAAGCACAATTTTCTTTTTCAATATTTTTTTTATTAAAATCTAAACTGCAAACTTTAAAATAAGCACATACAGACACACGTATTCTTTAATATTAAGTAAAAACAACTCAAAAAAACTCTAAAGAATTTTACTTAAAGTGACGATATATATTTTTTTTTAATTAGCTCCATCTTTATTGAAACCTTTAATCAAATAATTCTCTCGATGCACAGTTTTTCAAATGAAAAGGAAATTAATCTGTAACTTTCGAGTTTAAGTTTTGATTTTGAACTTTGTGGACCTAACGGTGTTCGGTCTACTAGGCCCCAAATTTGGTCAACTCGGGTCATAAAAGTATTTCAAAACGATACAGATTACTCATATCTGAAGCGATTTTAATCATAGTTTAAGGTTTCCCAACTCTTATCGCATACAAAAAAGGAATTTGCCGAGTTCTACAAGAAAAGCTTAAGTGATATTTAGCTTCAAAATTAAAAATTCTATTTTTTGCCCGATCTTGGCGAAGTATTTATGCTTTAGAGGGACCAAATTTTTTTCCGATTGTTGTGTCAAATATTTTTTAATATTTTTAATATTGTGAAAATACATTTGGGAATTTTCTATATTTGTTTATGACACATGTTTATAACACATTGTTTATGACACATGGAAGGCCGAAGTTAGACAAATTATTATTATATATCAATGTAACGGAAATTATTAACTACTATCACTATGAGAAATTTCATTGAAATCGGACTTCATTATTCATTTAAAACACTGTGCGATGTCATATTAAATAACCAATAAACAAATTCTTTACTCTAATTACATATATACATACATATATCATATTTACATTTAAATATTTTCAAACTTAAATTTGTGATATATTCATTCATTCTTCTTCTTCCTTTTTTTTGTTTATTTGTCATATTGTAAATATAATATTAATTAAATTCTATTTAAACTTTATGAAAAATATCATACATTTCTTTATGTATTTATTTTACTTTTAGATTTTTTTCTTAAATTTTATGTATTTTTCTTCTTAGGTATTAATGTCAAATCAAAGAATCTAAATCTCTAAATTTCTCTCTGTGTATATAACCTTAATTAGTTAAATAAATTTATTATTTTTTTCTTAAATATTGTAACTAAATTATAAAATTCAAAAAGTATACCATTTAAAATTCTTTTTTTCAAAGAAAAATAATTAAATTAAAATTTAATAAATGAAAAAAATAAAGAAATTTTGAGAATCATAAACACTTTAGAAGTTTCATTTCAATATTTTCATAATATTAGAAATATTGTTTGAGTATGCAGACCTGTCAAAGAATTCCATTTCGATCGAAAGGGTTATTAATTTCGAAATCTGATCCTTTAGTAAATGAAAAATGAATTTTTTTGTCGGAATGAAACCACTTTCAGTTTTTAAGGTGACAATAGAATCTGAATTAATAATAAAATTTCCTTTGGATGCAGTCAAAAAACACAATCATCAACAAGTGTATCATTAGAAGTCTGCGAAAACTTTACACATAAATTACTCTCTTCTTATCGAGAAGAGATTATAGGTTGCCTTCTAGGACAAGTGAATACCTTTAGACAATTGAATAATTAGCTCAGTAATCGTAACCAAAAGCTGCTGGAAATACGTTATTGTCATCATTTGAAAATGTCAATTGAAAATTATTGCAAATTAGCATTTTTAATAATCAAATGTTTGGACTGTACCAATCATAAAAATATGTACGTACATATGAATGTATTTAACAGGATCGCCAAAAAAAGACAAAATCGCATAATTTACTTTAGTTTTGCATAGTCAATTGAAAAATTGCTCCGATTTGCTGTTTTCATTCATAAATTTTAAGAAAACGTATATATTAGTTGTAATATCGTACAGTATGTGTTTCTAAATGTTGAAGTTACAGGTACAGTTGGCTGATGATGTAAAAGTTGTATTAATGGAGAGTGGATGAATGTGTCTGAAATATTAATAGATAATGATTACTGGAATGACAAGAGAGGAGGGCGTTAAATTCGATTTTTTGCAACGAGCCATGGTGAGACAGATGTGGGTTGAGATGACCACCCCCAATATTGAGCTAGTGTAGGCGACATCGTAACTCACCAGAAAAGTCATAGGTTTTGTAACATGTCATTTAAAAGGTGAAGACCATTCCTTGTTTTTTGTTTACATAGCATAACAGACATATCAATTGTCCGATACATTCGGAAGAAATCCACAAATTTACTTTTTGAAATCGTTACCGTAAAAAAATAACTTATAAATTATTGTTGTTGTTGTTGTTGTTTTTACAAAAAGTATTGTAAAAGAATTTTAAGAGTTTTAAATAACGACATGATCCGGAAAAATTGCACAATATTCATTCCTATTTCGCTAAAAAGAAAATAATTTTGAAAAGTTTTGAAGTTTTTCGAAACGTATGCTGCAACATTTTCTTTGCACCTTGAAGCTCCTGCAAATACCGATATAAAGGTTGTATGTTACTGGGACGATTTTATATCAAGTCATTATAATATGGACTTTGGGTAATTATAACCAACACTACAATAAGTTGTTGGATATTACGCGCTTGTGCAAAAATTTTACCAGGCAAAAAAATGTGCTCCTTCCACATTTAAGTACACCATTCGACTCAGGATTAGGCTAGGTGGCTGCTCACGTAAACCTTGTGAACAAAATACAGGTCGCAGTTTTAAAGTTAATTAAAGGCGTGCAAATATGAATTCAAAATTTAATGTTTAATACGTCAAATTTGGAGCATAAATCGTCTCATAAAATCGTCAAAATGACGATAAATCGTCAAATCTGGCAACAGTGATAACAGAATAAGACCTCCACTTAAAAATCCGTTAAATTTAAAAAATACAAGAAACTATCATACTACCACAATACAACCCTGTCTATTCACAATAATCGATAACTCATATCAACATAAACACTTCACTAAAACGTATAAAAATATTTCATCTCTATTTATTTAGGGATACAAAAAAGTATATTTTATTTTTGTTTTGGCCAATTAACTAAGAAAAAATAATACAAGTTTAATTACATAAAGCACAAAAAGATTACCTACAGAAGATACCACTCAACCAGTCTTCTATAAAACTAAATTATAACAAAAAATCTCTCACAAAGCAAGAAAAAAGCTTTAAAGAAACGTGTTTTCTTTGTATTCATCGAGCAAGAACTCATCAAGTATCTAACCAGAATATATCTTGGAGTTTATTAATTAAAATGGAAAAAATATTTGGTGCCAATTTAGAATTTGTACGAGAAGATGATTATGTAGAATATTTTATATTTCCAAAATTTGATGAAATCACTAGCACTGATGAAACGGCCCGTGAACAACAAATACGTAAACAATTGGAAGATGTGCAGGGACAATGTATGAAATTAATAGAGAAACTTATAAGGGAACGTCAATATATTTGGCATAAAGATGAATTTCAATTACGTATACGTACATGTACAAAACAGGAGATGTTGTTAAACGATGAGTCAACGGCATCAGCAGCGACAAAGGAAAAGGCATCATCAGCAACAAATAGTAAAAATGCGCAAGAAGGTAAGCAAAATCATCATTCATTAACATGATCATTATCTACTACATAATTATTAGCAACATCATTAATCTTTTATTTTGTTTATATATAAACAGTTGTATAAACGTACAAACATATATTGTGTGTATGTCCATATACTTAAGTATAGGTTTAGTTGAATATACACACTGTACGTACAAACTACCTTTGTTTGCTAAAACAACATTGTGTGTTCACTTTTGTATTGTTTTATATGAATAATTTGCCGGGGGGATTTGAAAAAAAGATGGCATTAACATGTTGTATTATCCGATATTTTGAATATCTCAACTCTACATACATATTTAAATGCATAGTTTTATTTTAAATATTTAACGTATTTTTTTAAATTTAACAACTGAATGGCTTCTGTTGGTTTTTACCTGCTTTACAAATGGTTGGTTGGTCTAGTAAATCTTTGTTTATTATTAATACGTTTTTAAGTTACGCCCAAAGCGATGATATCATTAATTGTGTTACATTTTTCAAATGTCCTGTCTATGCTAAATACATTTTATAATACATATTAATGGATATGATGAATATTGCAAAAATATCATTAGGGTCAATGGAAATTAAATGAGGAGTGAGATCTAAAGATCTTAATACATATATATGTTATAACGAAACCACTTTACCAACAGTAAGAATTATTGCAATTATTATTACAATTTACAAAAAAATGTTTTCAATGTTATTAAACAGTAACGGTGAACTTGTCCGTAGAAAAAACCCGGGTTCAGATAGAAGGAATAGTCCACATAATATTTCTAAAGTCAAAGAAAAGAAAAAGGCTCTCAACTCTCATGGTAGAAAAGTAGCCCGATTATCTTGGTGCTCAAACTTTTTGGTACGAATGCAGGTTTAATAACATGCAAGTCCCATTAAGAGGCCAAAAACACAGAGCGGTAATTAAATTCAAGTTTTCTAAAAAAATATTTTTAATGCATAATGGATGAGGAAACGTATGTTCTGGCAGATTTTTCGCAACTTCCTGGTCAAAAATATAATGTTGCTGATGCTTGAGGGAATTTTGAAGAAAAGTTTAAGTCACAAAAGCATCTGAATTTATTAAATTTCTTGGTATGGCACAAGAAACTGCCGGAACTAAGGCCGGTGGAGAGATATTGGGATCTTGTAAAAAAAAAATTGAAGAGCACCAAAAGTGTGGATGACTATAAAAATGTTAATGAGAGGGTTTCCGAATTAAGGTTAAAATTTCATCACTAGTGATTAAAACTATAAAAATATATATTTTTGTAAATTGTAATAACAATTTCAATCAAATAAATAATTAAATGAATAAGTTATTTCGTTTTTATTAACATATATGTGTGTTAAGATTTTTGCGATCTCACACTTTATATCCTTGTAATTTAATGCATAACGTTTGTTACTGTATTTAATCAATAATTTAATTAAAATTATATTTTATATTCCATTTATTTTTATATTAATAAAGGTTTATTATAATAGACTCATCATAAAGTCCATTGAAAAACATCAAATAAATAATAGATTTCCCTTTAATAAACAGAAAGACATATATTCTAAATGAAATCTATTTTTATTTTTTAATTTTATTGATGTTTTGCTCACTCATGGGGATTCACATTTATTATAAATTATTTTTTTATTTTTATTCATAAACCAACATCATGGTTTATGTTTGCATTTCCTTGCCTCCCCTATGTTTTATTTAATTAAAAGAAAAAACAAAAACATTTTCTCTTAATTTCCCTCTTTTTCTCTTCACACTACAGATTCCTTACCACCACATTTGCATGGTGTTACACATTATGGCGACAATATAGGCGATGAATGGTTTATTGTTTATCTGTTAACACAACTAACAAAAGAATTTTCCAATTTAACGGCACGAGTCATAGATTCGGATGGGGAATTCTTGTTAATAGAAGCAGCCGATGTTTTACCTAAATGGGCAAATCCCGATACTTGTGAACAGAGAGTTTATTTATCAAATGGTTGTTTGCATTTAGTGCAAAATTCTCCTTCAAATACGGCAAAAATAATGTCCATTTCAACGGCTGTTGCAAAAATACAAGATAATCCCACTTTGTATAAAGTCTCAAAGGAAATACAAAATTGTATTGAGGAAAGAATGAAGGAATTTGAAACATTGGAAAATCCTAATTTACATCATCAAATTGTACGTTTGCCTTTAGGAGTGGCCATGATATTAAAAAAACAACCCAGTTTAATAGCTTCAGCTGTAAGAGCATTTTGTGAACGTGATCCTATTGACTTGAAAGCTTGCCGCTCCATGCGTTATTTTCCTCCTGAACAAAGGGTGCGCACTAATGTTTGTTTTACCAAGTGTCTGTATGCCATGATTATGCATAGTAATTATGTGCCTGATCGTAAAACTGGTTGGAATTTATCGGAAAATCCCAATAGTGAGGAATATAAGGAAGATTTATTGGGTATAAAATTGGCTTGTGGTTTTGAAATATTAGCTTCTCAGGCTAAAGAGTCGAAAGATGAAGAAAACTCCCCCGCTTTTAAAGCATATGTAAGAAGTCTTCAAGCTAAAGGTTATTTTCGAGAAAATATCGAGGGTTCTGCTGAATATCAACGTTTATTGGAACAAGCTAAACAGTTTTTCAAAGACAATCAAACACGTTTTCGTACTGCTCCCTTGGTGGGTAAGGAAATATTGGATCTATTAAGGAGAACAGAAATTAATTCTGAGGAATTAAGAGATGAAGAGAATAATTTAAGGGTAAGAGAATAAAGAGAAAATGTTAAATTATTTATTTTTATAATCTTGTTATTCTAATTTCTCTCTCTCTAGCCCAGCGATACCGATGACTGGCTTAATATTAGTGCTGAACAACTAGATGCCATGCTAAATGAACGTTATGGACCCAAAAAACTTTACAAATCTAATGGTGATATTAATGCAGAAGAATTCACCAAAAATATTGCCGAGTTTTTGGAAAAACAATCTGCCTTCGAGGGTATTGAACGTGATTCAGATGATGATAGCACTGATGGGGAGGCTCCCGCTTCTACAGGGCGTTTTGCCAAAAGAGGTGATTTCAAAGCAAAAGTTAAAAAGAATAATTCTATGCGTCAAGCTTGTCGTAAAAACCCAATAAACCTTAATCAGTCTATTAATACCTCCGATGCTGATGAAAGTTTTACCACACAAGTTAAAAGCTTTTTAGATTTTGTTATACCTGAAGATAAATGGGATTCAAATTCGGAAATGAGTGACTATGAGGATGAAGATGATATGGAACGTAATTTTGCTGCCATGGCAGATGCTGAAAAACATATAGATGCTGACATTAAAGCTTATATGGATCAAATGGACCGTGAATTGGCTAAAACAACAATAGGACAATCATTTTCCACCCCAAATACTAAGAAAACAAAGGGATCGGCCACAAAAACTTCAGCTGAAGATGATTTTGATGATATTGAAGACTTTGAACCCATTAATATTAATGTTAATACCCTGAAAAATATGATGGATAGTTATAAATCACAGATTGGAGGTGCTGGTCCTGTTTCAAATCTATTGAGTGCTATGGGTGTTGGTATGTCTGCAGCAGCAGCTTGTGATCCATCAGAAGACTTAAAAGAATCGGCTGTTTAGATTTGTTTAAATAACTTAAATTTACACTACACGTTTTTTCTCATCGCAAGTATTTTCTAAGCATTTCTTATCGTTTCATTTGTGTCAATTTAAAATATAAGAGTTGCAGTATTAGATAATTGCTGCTATAAATATACTTATCATCACTATAAATTTACATGAAATTTATTCTCAAACGCTACATAATTAATTACAGGGTACTTATGTTTATGGGATATATCTATACGTATTTATATGGTTGGCTCCACTTTTTGGAGAGTATGATTTAATTTTAAGGATCCGCTTTTTTTCTTCTCTAATTAAATCGTTTATTTATTAAAGTTTGGAAAAGAAAAAATAAATAAATAATATTTCTTCTAATTATACATAAATGTTTGTTTTTATTTGTTTTACACTTGTTTTATAGAAACTGTACTATAGTTTAGACTATTAATCTAATTAAAATCAGTGGCCAGAGAAAAAGTTGCTACAAAAATTATTAAATATTTTCAATCAATTACAAATATCTGCCCCTTGGTATGGCAAACAACATGCAGTTTCAAATTGTTAAATTTACATCAAGGAATATTTTCAAAAAAATCTACTTAAAGCCAGTAGGGAGATATTGAGCTCCTGGTAAAAAAGAATTGAAGAGAACAAAAAGATATACATAAATGTGGTAGATTTTAAACGAAGATGGACTACATGTTCGAGCAAAAGATTAATGGAAGGATTTCCGAAAAAAGTTCATAATGTAATCACTAGTGGTTGAAACTATAATTATACCCTACACCAACGTATGTGGTTGGATTGATTGTGTTGCATTAAGTATACCACTCAACTCAGAATCATTTTCTGAGTTGATTTAAGGATGCCCGTCGTTATGTTTTGTACATACACACTCACTCATACATAAACTCACAAACGTATACAATATATAAACGTTTTTCTTCATTAACTATAATACGGGAACACTTAATGAATCAAAAAATTAGTTACATATATTTTTAATTTGGATCTTGTATCCAAATTAGAAGAAAGGACTCCATCTTAACCAATAAGGGATTTCTTGCTATAGTATTTCGTTTAGATTGAAGAGGTATGAGAACTTCAGTCGATTGTTTTATTTTATTCTGTCTCTGCTGCAAATTGTTGTTACTTGTTGCTAGTCTAAGAGCTCTTTCTATATAAAGAGCCTTTACTCCCGATTTGTGTAATTTTAATTCCAAACTTTTTGCTTTTCTTTTATTTTGACTCATTGGTTACGTCCTTAATGTACTTAAGCGATAATTGTTCTTTGCATGAAATTCTCCTTATTTCACGGAATTTTAAAATTTAACCCACAGCAGAGTTTCTAGCGGAGCAAATTGAAATAAAAACGATTTTTTTAAATAAAACTTATGCACGTTTATAAGAATATGCAACAGTGTATAAATAAAAAACAAATAAAATAGTTTAAATATAATCATTATTAATTTTATTTTATTTTCAAACAAATTTAATTTGCATAGATTTGTTATATATTTATATACAATGTATATGTAAAATATATGTATGTATGCATGTATATATGTAAGTATGTATGTATATATGTGGGTGTATATGTATATATGTACGAATGTATGTATGTATGTGTATGTATGTATGTATGTATGTATGTATGTATGTATGTATGTATGTATGTATGTATGTATGTATGTATGTATGTATGTATGTGTATGTATGTATGTATGTATGTATGTATGTATGTATGTATGTATGTATTATGTATAATGTTAATGTATGTATGTATGTATGTATGTATGTATGTATGTATGTATGTATGTATGTATTTATGTAAATATGTATGTAAGTGTTTATGTATGTATGTCTGTATGTATGTATAACTGTTTGTAAAAGATATTTTTAAAATTATTTATTATTTTAAAATTTAAATTTTATTCTATTAAACTAATTGCGTAATAATGAATACGTGAATTAAAAAAAATAAATTCGTAATTTAAATTTCTTTTTTATTTATAATTAAATTAATAGAAATAAATAATGTAATTTAATTTTCACTGAAAATAAAATTGCACTTTATTTAAAATTTAATTTTTTCACAAAAAATGGAATCGAAAACAATAATATAACTTATTTAACATAAATTAAAAGAATATAATAATTAAGCACATAAGAATTGTACAGCAATTAAATATTTAAGGAATTTAAAAGAAGAAATGATTTTTTCTATAAAATATGAGGAAGGAAAATAGTTTTTTTAAATGCTTTTTTATTGAGCTTTCTTTAATGACTTTTGTAATTTATCATTATGGAAGGAGTTGGACTTTACGATAACTATGTGTGATGTTTAGAATGGCACTTTACCATTTACAATCACAATTAATTCCTCTGGTCAATCACTTTTTGAATTCATAAATTGCGATGTCTGCAATTTAATTTCCATTGAGGTTTTACCAGATAATGTGCCATTACGTTCCATTAGATTCCACAGGGAACCCATGAATGCGCAAAACAATATAATAGCAAATACTAATAGTTTGAGCAATAAATATAAAGTCTTGTAACCAACTGGTACTGGAAATTCAGCCATTACTACTAAAGCCACCAATAATACGGCTGCTATAGTAAAGTAAATAATACGATCAGTTTTTAATTGCTTTAAATGTTTATCACATAATTCTATGGATTCTTTAATTATGGCTAAACTTTTAGGCAATTTAGGTTCAAGTTCTGTGGGACATTCTCCCACCTCCTTCTCGTTAGCCGTAACAGTATGACCATTAGCCAGAATGGGTGTTTGTGGTGGAGTTAGATGTATTTCTCGCATGGTATCACCATTATCATTTGCACCATATTCATCTTCGAGACAGGCATTGATGTGTCTTATAGAACATGTATCATCTTCTTGTTTTGTTTGCAGTCTTAAGCGCACCTGTACACCTTCATGATCAGAATAACTGAATTTTTTCCCAGGTATACGATCGGGTAAAGGTAATTTATATTCTAATATTGTTGTTTTAATATTATCCGAACTACGCACGAATATATGATCGATGCGATAGCCTTGGGGATTACGTGCTAGTACTTTTTTCGAGGTATATGAATTTTGTTTGCATTCATTAGTGGCCACGGCATCGTTATTGCAAGTATCTTTCATTTGCGATGTGTAGAGTAGAATTCTGTAGGTGAGAAGAATTAAAAAAATGAAAATATTTTAAATTTTGATTAAGTTAATTAATTTGAGTAAGATACTAAGGAGTGAAAGCGAAAAATTCTTAACACATGTTTTTCATTAAAACTTAAAACTCAAGTATTATTTTTATAATGTTTATTATCAATCAAAGTAATCTGACCAGAAAAAAAGTTTTATTAAATATTTTCAACAAAACCCAAATTGGTCCTACAAAAATTAGGCCAAAAATTGTCTTACAAAAGGACGATGACATAAATTATTAGTTTATGGATGCTATATCACACCCCTCAACTTTTAAAACTTTATCTGTCAACCCAACTAAGAATTTACGCCATCATTTGTATAGACGGATTCGAGAACATCATATTACTTCAAAAAATAAAATATAATGGAAAACATACATTTTATTTAATGTAACTAAACGGTGTATTTTAATTTTATGACTTTATGGAAATTTTTAATTTGGTTTTTATTCCCTACACCACCGTAGGTGTTGTGCAGATGTTTGTAATGGGCCGAAAAAAAGGAATAAAATATAAAACTTACTTATAAGAAATGTCTGTGGGTTTAGTATTTAAATCTCCCGCCAATATTTGTACGGCCGAATCCCAACGAGTAGCTTCTATAAATTGAGCAGTATCGAATGCTTGTATAACACGATGAGTTTTGTAATCATCATTTTTAATATTATATTCAGCATGTAACTGAAAATAAAAACAGGAATAAAAAAACAAAATAAAATACAATATAAGTTTTTACAAATATATATTAAAAAAAACAAAAGACAAATAATATACTTTGTATTAAAAATAAATAATACATTGTTTTTATTTTGTTCTGTTTTTATACCCTACATCACCGTAGATGGTTGGGGTACTATGTATTTGTTTGATAAATAAATCCCTTAAATAATGTTCGAAATAATACGGGGGTCAATCCATCATTTCTTCTAGCTCCGATATAAGCCCCGGCAGAAAAATTCTTCTCAAACGCATGTTATCACAATAATGTACAGTTAATCATTAAACAGAAATGCACATTTTACAAGGGTCGTAAATATTTTTTTCGTATTAATTTTACAACCAACAATGTTGTGTAGGGTATTATATAGTCGGGCTTGACCGATTAAAATATTTTTACTTGTTTGTATTTTCTTTTGTTTTTTCTTTTTGTTTATAAATAAAACAACAACAACAATGAGCACCTACATGAGCATTGTAAACGTGTACATAAATATCACCAACTCGTATCCTACACATTCCCACACCCTTGCCACCAAACCAATCAGCATGTTGTATACGATGACAATAACCATTGACGGTCCAGGAATGAAATAAACTACTAACAATGGGATATTTTGATAAAACCAATAAACCAGCACCAATGACACCACTTGAAAACGAGATGAAAAGAAATAATTATATCAATTATATTTTAAAAAATTGAATTAATATTGTGATAATAGAAAGAAATTTACCTATAGAAATAATGAGAATATGGTAGCATTGATTTTGTTAATTCTTGCAAAGTGTTGGAATCTTTTTCCGTCCACACCTCTTGCAACGAAACAATATCATATTTTCCCGTACTTAACTCTTTGCCAATATGTTGCATACGCTCATGTCTGTCCGAAGAGATAAATGGTATACCCCTGCAAATATTAAAATTAATTTAAATAACAAGTGGATTCAACCATGACCTCTCTCTTGTAGTTAAATTTAATTTAATTAGACAATTTCAATTATCACAAAAAAAAATACTTAAATATTAAATAACTCAAATTATTTCCCGTTTAAAAGTTTAACTTAACAGGTATCACTACCTCCCCCCGATCAAAATGAACTAGTTGGTGGGGACTCCAGTTTGCGCACAAAAGACTTTCTTTGTTTTATATGCAAAAAATTATTGTTCCCATGAAGAATTACTTACCAAACGTTTAAGGTTAATATACTTAATTCCAGTGAGACCATTATTTTTAAAAAACTATTTCTTTTTGACAAAATTAAATAGATTTTTTTATCAAGATCTCAATTTACATTCCCTAAAATTATAAACGCTTAACACGATTTTGTTTTTTAAAAATTTTCTGCTTTTTTGTGAATTTTTCTACTGATAAGTACGTCCAACAACAACCAACAACTACAAGTGATGGCAAACAGTTGAATACAACAGAAATCTAACAAAAAAATAGGAAGGGGTACAATAAAACACGCAAAATCAACAAACAAAGATATTAAACAAAAAATAAACAAAAACAAAGCAAATTTTATCAGTGTCGAACAATGAAAGAGAGCAAAGCTTTTTAATGAGAGAGAAGCCGCCGTTAGGTAAAAAGTAACGCCTCAAATAAAATACATTTAGTTATTTAAAACATGTTTTAAGCATTATATAGCTTCCCCTGCTAAAAGTGGCGAACTCGCTGAATCCATAATGTATATTTTCTTGTATTTAATCAAATCAAGCTATGTCCGCATAGCTAAAATATATTAATATATATTTACTTCATTGGCATTCCAAAAATAATCAAAATCGGTTAAGAATAAAAAAGTTCTTTCGTTATATTTAAGAAAAATTATTATAAATTGTATACATCTGTGAGTTTATATGTACGAAACACAACGTATTTACTTTATACGCATTTGTCATGGATGGTATTGAAGATTCGGCATAGCCGAACATGTTTTATTTTATATTATTTTATTTTATGTTATTTTATTTCATTTTATTTGCTTCCGATAAAATACGGCGGCATAATGTTTTTCGTTTACAAACGGCGTTGCTATTTAGCGACACCGATCTTTGTAACGGTTTTCTCTCTGTATTCTTTTTGATTAGAAACAATGATGTCCACTTGAACAATAAAACATCTTTACCATGTATTATAATAAGAATTTAATAAATTTCTAAATTAATTTACAGCTTATTTGTCTCTATTGTCATAAATTTTAGAAATAAAACAACAAACTCTATTCGAAAGTTGTTTCATATTATATTTTTCATTTTACTAAACCTAATTCATAACATTTACCAACACTTTTTATACAAAATAACTTTATAACACTAGTTTTTCTTATTTTTCTTTAGTTCTAAGATTCGTATTGTCGTGTTAATAGAGCGCCAAAAATTTACCTTAAGTGAAATTAAGTTTTACGGTTGTAATGTTAAATATATAACAAGAAAGAGTGTTTATTATATTAATTAACATAAATTAAATATGTATTAATTATTTTTGTGTACAAAAATTAAGAATTTCGTGGATAAAGTGTAAAATAGTGACGGGGCATAAATGCAGTAGACATTTTGTGCGGCTTTTGTTAATGAAAATACATATGTGTGCATGTATGTTTGTGTTTGAGTGCAAAAACTAATTAAAAGGTATTATAACCATAAATTTATTCAAAGAAAGCTTTTTATTTCCGTTCCAAAGTTGTTATTTGTCGATTTTTATGAAATTTTTAAACGATTTTGATTAATTTTAAGTTAATATTTTAATAAAATCGTTATAATAAAAAATTATTTATTAAAACAAATTTTTATGAGAAAAATCTCTTGCGAATTTCTTTGAAGTAGAATTTATTATAAATTTTCTTTAAACTTGTTAGAAATTTTCAACAAGGACAATTTCCTTAGACTTAGTCATCAGTTTCCCTTTTCATTGCCTATTTCTTTTTATTAAATTTATTTCTTAACACTTTACAACACTTTTAATAACATAAACCACAACAAGTTGTGCAGAAGGTACATTAACTTTGTCATTTTGTGTGCAACGCCTAAAGGAAATCATCTTAAAATATCAGTTGATTTAGCTAAGTCCGTCTGTCTGTTTATCTGTTATTGTCACGTTCATATCCACAATAATAATGAAATTTGGCCTGAGTAATTGTTATAGTCCTGAGAAGTTTACAATTTAACACTAGCAAAATCGGTTTAGTATATTAAAAAATATAGACCGATATATGAGGCAATCCCTCAGTCCAAGCAAACAATATATATTTGTTAAATAAAATTAAACTATCAATTAAAATTTCATAAATTGTAATTAGAAAATCATTAAAATCGCTTCAGTAGAAAGTTATAGCTAAAGATATAATTCATTTTATGACACATTAAATGTTCCGTGTTATATTTAAGAAACACTTTTATCTATTGTATACGTCTGTGAATGTTTGTATGAGTGTTTATGTATTTTCTTCACACGTATTTGTGGCGGAGGGTATTGGATATTCGGCGTAACTGAATATATCGTTCTTACAAGTTTGTGTTAAGTTACTTTACAACACTAGTTTTTTTATTGGCTTTCAGTTTGTTGTGTAAGAAGGCCGCCAAAGATTTTATTTTAATAAATTTGAGGCATTATAATTTTCGTTTATAATGTGTTATTTAGTAATAAATTCCAAGAAAAGAAGAGTTCAATCCAAACTATGAAACAATATGATTGAAAATGTATATAAATTTTGCTGTTAATTTTTTTTAAATTGAAAATTTATTGTTGTTTTCGTTTAAAATCCAATATTTGCTTTCTATTTGTATGTAAAACGATTTCCTTTTCTTTATCTTCCGTTTCCTTTTTTTATCACTTTCCTTTTTATATCACTATGTTATCAAATTTATTTTTCAACATTTTCCAACACTATGTTTTATGAAATTCCTTTCATTATTAATCAATTGTATTTTATCAAATCTGTTTCCTAACATTTTTCAACACTATTTCATGTAATATTACTTTGCAACACTTATTTGCCTTTAGTTGTCAGTTTTTAATTGTTTTGTTAAGAGACCGCCAAAATTCTCTTATTAGAAAATTAAGTTTTATAGTTGTTTTCTTTTCATAAATTATAAGAAAGAGAGTGCAAAATATAATAATTTAAGCGTGTTAAATAGGAAATAACTGTTATGTGAATTTTTTCAGAAAATTTAAGTTTAAAATTGAAATACAACAAAATGTAATAGTGGTACAAGAAAAAATTTAGCGAAGACACCTTGATTTGTTTACTTTTGTTTTTGCACACACACACACACTTGTACGTACTCTTATGTTTGCATGCAAAAAATGGTAAACGCAGAGAGAGAGAGAGCGATTTGTTTTTGTTCTCTTCTTGTTAAATTGAATAAGAGTAAAATGTTAATTCCAAGTCAATTCCGTTTCCTTTGATCGTAAAAAATTTGTTTTGAATAAAATAAAGTGAAAAAATAAAGTGAAGAAAAATGCAATAAATGCTAAATTAAATGTAATGAAATAAAAAAGTAAAAATCTAAATAAAGTGAAAGAAAATAATAAAAAAATTATAAAGTATAAAAGGGTAATGTGATGAAAATAAAATAAAATATAAAATTAAAAATAAATAAATAAATAAATAAATAAATAAATAAATAAATAAATAAATAAATAAATAAATAAGAAAATAGAAAATAAAAATATGATTAAGAGAAAAAAACAAAATAAAATGAAATAAAATAAAGTGAAAAATAAAAATGAAATAAAAAGTAATAAAATAAATGAAGTCAAAGAAATTAAAATAATTCAATAAAATAAAATTAATTTATTATATAAAATATAAAAATTAAATAATAAAATAATAAATAAAATATATTATTATATATAAATTAAGTAATAAAAAGTAAAGTGAAAGGAAAAAAGATCAATTAAATTAAATTACGTAAAATGAAAAATGTGAGTAAAATTAAATAAAAAATTAATTAAGTAAAATATAAAAGAGTGATGTGATGAAAATAAAATAATGAAATGAAATAGAGAAAAAATCAAAATATATAATATAAAATTAATTGAAATAAAATAAATCAGTAAAATAGAACTAATTAAAATAAAATATATGTAAATAAAAAAGTGATGTAAAATTATTTTTTTTTAGAAATTGCAAATTAACGTGTAACTACGAATCAGGTAATAATATTCAATATTATAATTATTTTAAGAGTGCAAGTTTATAAAAAAATGTTCGAGCCTAAAAAATGCAAAATCAAATTTTTGATACACATTTAATAATTTATTTAAAATATAAACTTGACCTAAAATTCTCAGTTCTGTAATTTTTATTCAAAACTTTTGAATAACATCTTAAATTCTTAGTTTTTATGAAAAAAAATGTAAATACAAAAAATTTGCTAATTTAAACACACTTTAAAAAAAATTATATAAAATTAATAAAAATATATATAATTTAACTTTTTTCATTTATGATTTTGCTTCAAAGACAAAAAATGGTTGTTTAATATTGTTTCGCAGTAAATACAGCTTCACTAATTACTAATTGTAATTTAAAAGTAATTTAAAAAATTATCGTTGTATAATTTTATATATTAATCTTGAAAGATTCTAATATGTACAATATTATTTCAACAGAAATTTATTCAATCTTAAATTAACTATGTTCAACGTTGATTTTGCTTCATCATTTTTTGTGTGTGTATAAAATGTTAAGTTAAAATTAAACATGTTTAGTAAAAATTTTAAATTTTTTATATTTTTTACAAAAAGTTTCAAATTTATATTAAAATTTATGAATTTTTCATAAACTTTACGAATTTACATTTAAAATTTATAATTTTCACAAAAAAACAATGTGTTTACTAACAAATCTAAATTTTTTCTAAAAAATCAAAATTTTTATTGAAAATTCGTTATTCTTAGATTATTGGTGTTGATTAGAATATATTCTAAATTTTTAGCAAAATTTTTTAAATGTTGACCAATTTAACTAAATTTGAATTTTTTACTTAAATATCTATTTTTACTAAAAATTTCAGAATTTTACGAAAATCTGAAATTTTAAAATTTTTGTGTGGAAGATATCTGATATAATTGACCGAACAAAATCAATTTCAATAGGCTTTGTCATGGGCCGAAATGATAACATGTTTTGCTTTCTTTCAAAATATCTCAATAGTTGTGACCTGTAAAGCGTTCACAATGTTTCCATCAGACAGACAGGCGGACGGATATCGTTAAATCAACTCAGAAAGCGATTCTGAGTCGAACGGTATAGTGGGTGCAATAACATTATTTCTATATGTTACAAAAATTAGCACGAACGCATAATTTTCTAAGCACCTATGGTAATGTAGGGTATAATTAGGGGCCATATTGAGTCCGCAAAATTCAAAAATAATAAGAAATAAGTAAGTATGTGGGTCAACTATCTAATACTCTACACCACATAATCGGTTATAAATGGTGTTGTGGAAATTAGATGAACGACCTTCGTATAATTTGTTTATCTGATTTATTCTTAAATATGTGGTACATAATTGTGGCACTAACATTTATGTTAAATTTATACGTTTTAAATAAATTTTTCTGAGGGTATAAGAAAGTGATATTTGAATAGGAGTTTGTATGGGGACTTGTGCCAAATTTCGTTTAAATCGCTTTGTATGTAGATTTATTTTATGTATCTTATGACCTTAATATCCCATTCCGAGAAGAGCTTTTGTTTGGGAGATATCTGAAATATTGTAGCGAACACGGCAAATTTTATGTGAAGAAATGATATATTAACTCCGTTTGTACTTTAGGAGGACAACGCCCTACAAAATTTAAAGAAATTTTGCCAGATTGTATGTTTTTGTTCCATGCAGTTACCTATTTAAAACCTGCTAAATGCCTTCAATGGCAAAAAAAGGTTTATAGACTGATATCTGAGACAGTATTTAACCGTACTATATTATCATACCACAACTCATCTAAATCTTATTAATGGAATATCACTGTGTAATATAAATCGCCATTTGAAAGCAAATTTTCTAAATTTTCTACATACATTTATTTTGGTCAAAAAATTTGATTATGCTGGAACCATGTCTGACCTAGCTCCAATACAAGGACATTTTTAAGAAAGCGATTGGAGCTAAATTTTAAACTCTAGCGCAATAATTCCACAGATTATAAATAGTTAATATTTGCATTGCATGGAAGCGTCCCCTTCCTTTGATCCTATTGGTTCTAAATAATGATATGGACTCTCACTCACGATAGTACTTCAGATATTTGATAACTTATATTTGTTTTTACTGGGGCTACCCATCCCATTGTTCCTATTAGTTCTTTATTTTGTTCAGAAAAAGTTTTACTTGGGAATTGGTGAATCTTATTACCATCACTTTAATAGTTCTTAAGTTATTCAGTAATTAAAATTTGCTTTGTATATGACTACTCCTCCCCCTGATCCTATCCGTTCTGTAATTTGTTCAGTAAAAGTTTTCCTTACGAAAGTAATTGGGATGAAATCTTATTACCCTCACTTTAATGGTTTTTTTCTATATTTAATGATTAAAATTTGCTTTCTATGGTGACTTCTCCTCCACTCTGATCCTAACCGACTTACATTTTGTCTGTTGAAACAGACTTCAATTTTTCTTTAGATATCCGATAATCAATAATTGCTTTGAAGGGGGCTATCTCTCCCTCTGATCTCATCTGCCCTACATTTTGTTTAGATTCCTGAGAAAGTGATTGTGATCAAATATGAGAACTCTTTTAGTTATAGTTCTTTTGCATTATATAGGGGGTGCCACCTCCCCCTGTCCTATCGGATTTTATATAGCCTATTACATTCGGGTATAATATGATCATTCTGTGAAAATATTATCAAAATTAGCAAACGGTTATATTATATAAAAGAAAATATTAATTCTATAGCATATGTTATATTCTAATTTATTTCCGGAAATTCCTGAGAATGATATATTTTATTAAAAATTGGGGAAAAAACTCTACCATTGGATAACTCTACCAATCATAAATAAGCTCAAGTCTGGCATCTCTTTATTGAGAAATAAAGCTCTTTAAAAAGCTCTTTTTCAAACTGTTAAATAACATAACCTTAAAAATGTTAACTTACCAGTTCAAGCGTTAATTTTGAAAATCAACATAAACTTTTTAAAAATTTTTGTATTATTTCCATTGTTTGTTTTATTAAATTATTATATAATTTGTTTTGTATATTAAATATTTAATGTTATTTACAATTTTACATTTAAAAATCAATCAATAACGTTATTAACATTACAATTAATTCTAATTAACAATTATAACTTTTTTATTAAAATTTATTTAATTTTTTTCACAATTTAATTATTAATTAAAAAAATAATTCTTAAATTTTATCTTTTTTTTAGAAAAAAGAGTATTTTACAAAAACAATCTATTGGATTTAAAATTATAACTGTGACTGGTTCTATTAATGTTGTTTAAACAAAAAAAAAATATTAGTGATGTCATTAAAGCGTTTAATTTACAAAAGATTTCATTATTAATTTTTCATTGTTTCAATAAAATGTTTAATTAAATTTTAATTATTTGACTATTGAAGGTAAATTATTATTTAGTAAATAAGTTTTTAGTTTAAAACTATTTATGAATTTCTATTTTAAATTTATAATCGAATAAATTTATTGTTAGACATTTATTCGATTATTTGTTAATTATGGCATTCTCATGTATGTGTGTATTTGTTTTTTCAAGTGTCAACTTAAATCACTTGTTAGTTTTATTTAAATTAATTAGCTTAATTAAATTAGTTAATAATTATTAAAAATTTATAAAACTTAACCTAAAAAAAATAAGTGGTAGTTAAGAAGAAGAAGAAGAAAGAAAAAAACATACGAACTAGCAAGTTGCTTGCAAAGCAGGTACGTTTAAAATACAATTCGTTAATTTTATTCGTTTTTTAAATAATCGATTACATTACATATCTGTGTATACATTTGTGTGTCTAAACATTTTTATTCGTTTGTTTTTTTTTTGTTCATTCGCAGGAAAATCGTTGTTTATTTTTTTGTTTGTTTCTAATAACGATTACTTTCTCGATCCGAATATTTACCACTCATTTTACTAACCGAATAACGATCCGAATAAGCATCATATTTATCTGCTTTATAATTGATTTCTTGCGGTGTATAACCAATATTCTTTTGCCAATGTCTTGTCCAATACAAATCTTCATTACGAACTTGTGATGGTGTTTTCGCATCTTTGCACACATAAACACAATAGACCATACAACCGATTAAGGTTAAGAAACCAAAGATTAAAAAGATTATGCCCAGAATCCTGTGAAATGCAAAAAAAAGATAAATATACAAATTATATTTTTTGGAATTCATGAATGAGACCGATTAATTATCATAAATTCGGGTATCAGTCCGTAATTGTTCAGGCTTACCTCATGGTAATGGGTATATATACTCGGTCTTTACCAACTCCTACTTCTAAAAAATATTGAAGTGCTCAAGGTATCATGGAATATTGAAGGTTTTAAAATGAATAAGATTCGAATTAATAATTTGAGACAAAATTATCGTTGTGAGTCAAGGACGTTGAGAATTTTCCTACACTTAATAAGATCGCAATTAGCTATTGTTGGGTAAAAATTAAAGAGCTTTAGACAATTTTCAAAAATAATTGAAGATTTGAAAAAGGTTCCCAAATATTGAAGCTTTCAAAAGTAAGTTATCGTTGTAGAGTGAAAGGCTTTGAGGGGCTTCATGCACCTAATGAAATCGTAATTCCTACTTCAAAATATAGCGAGACCTTTAAAAAAGACAAGAGTACTAAAGTCATGGATTTTATGGATTTAGTTTCAGTATAAATCGTACAAAGTTTTAGGAATTTGCTTTTCTACCATTTTGTCTTTCATAGTTCTAGTCCGATTCAGTAAATTATATCGCTTTTATTTCTTAAAAATAAGTCGATGATTTCAAAAGTTAGTTATCGTAGCAGAGTCAATGACCTTGAGAGCTTTTGTACACTTATTAAGTTCATTATTCCTACTTCAAATCATATTGTGGTCTATTTGGGGAATTTGTTGTTCCTTTTTAGGTGCTACCAAGCCAGGGATTTTCTGGATTTATTTTCAGCATAACTAGTTCATTGTATCAGGGAATCTAAACTCGGGAACTCTTGATTTTTTTACCTTCTTTACATCCATAAATCATGTTCAATTAGAAAACTGAAGGAAGTTTTCTTTTTCACTTGGATTCAGTTAATTTAATCGCCGAATATTGTTAACTTACCACACATAGAATGGATCATGCAATTGCACCACAATCACAAAACCCAAAGTCACCAAAATGATGCCCAAATTTAACAGCAGCATCAAACAACAAACACCTTTAACATTTGGACAAAAAGGATTAGGAGCTGACATTGTTTCTATTTTAGCTCCACGTTTTGTAGTGCTACGAGCACTACGACCAGTTTTAGCAGTACTGGCAACCGAATAAACACTACGGGGCGCTCTTGAGGGCGGACGATGACTATAGCGACTGAAAGTTTAAAAAGAAAATTACAAAATTTAGATAATTTATTTCTAACGCAAAAAAAAACTACCTTATTTCAGAAGGAGCTTTATAAGCAGCACTCGTTACATATATATCACTACCCGCATCACCACCATGATCATAACTTAGGGCCGATGGAGCCCTAGGGGGTAAACGAGATGGTGGTGGTCCATTCAAGGAGCGGGGACCACCACCATCAACTACTGATTGATTGTAATGACCATTTGATGTACCATTGGAGTGACCATTAAGGCGTGTCTTACGCGATGAATGATAGTGACCCTGAGGTGAGGTACGTTCGTGTGCTATTGTATATTCGGACATGGTACGTTCAGAGGGAGCACGATGTGATTCTTCGCCATCGGTTGAGTAGCCACGATTCGAGTGAACATATGGTGGATCGGGCGTTAAACGACCATGAGTGGCTACATAGTGACCGCCTTTGATTCTGGAAGGGAAAGATAATTTACAAAATTTTTATTAAAATTCTTTAGTTTAAAAAAATCTTGAACTTACTTTTTGACACGCCTTTCATGCATAATGATTATTTATTTATTTAATTATTTGGGTAAATTTAAATGGAAGAGAGTTTAAAATAAGTTGTAAAAGGATTTTTTTTGAAGAATTTTGTTTGTCCTGAGCCGTTTTAATGAAAATTATCGTCAAATTTTCATTAATTGTATGAAATTCCAAATGAATTCATATCATGGTTTCTGTAATTAAACGAATGTAAAAATTTATTAAAATTTAAAGCATACAATTAGGTGCTTATACAATTTAATAATTATAGTCTATAATTAAGCGTTGGCAAATTAAACTTAAAATTATGCGAATCTGTTTAATTATAAAAGATTCATTTCATTTCCTTTTTAAAGTTTATTTGTATAAATTTATTAAATCAAAAATTTAAAACTTTGTTTTTAAATTGAGTAAAAAATTATTTTGTTTATTTGTTGAAATGACTTTAAATTTCTCATATGTCGGTTATTAAAAAGTTCCGACATTTGGCACCTTTTTAGTCGATTCTTTTTAATTGCATTTAATTGTAAATTAAAAATTTTATTTTTTAATTTTATTAACTTTGAAACTAAAGTTTATCAACCAAAGTTTATAACCAAAAATATATTAAATGTATATTATATTTTTTTATCACCTCAGTAGGTGATCGATCGGAAATCTTCTTTTTCCTTAAAATTGATTACCGACCAAACTTCTTTGATCTCATTCAACTGGTTTCTATATGATCACGTCAACAACAAATTATTTATCTGGTCTGTGAGATTTAATAGTGAAGAGGCCTATTCTGCTGAAAAAGTTTAAAGATAAGGAATTTATAGCTTTCGCTCAAATTTTGAGTCTTTTTCTGGATATCAGTCTATAATATGTTATCTAGCGAAACAAACAGCAAGATTTTAAATTTGAAAATCAACCAAATTTCATATGGAAGTTCGGAGCTTACTTGGTCCTAACGGTTCTATATTATGTTTACTAAAATAGTTCCCTGTGAAAGTGATTGGGAACAAATTTGAAAATTCTCGCTGAGGAGATAAACCCAATCCGTCTTACATTTTGGCCAGTAAAAAGAACCCTTGGGAAAGTAATTGGAACCAATTTTAATACTCCCGCTTTAACAGTTCTTTAGATATTCGATTATTAATATTTGCTTTAAATGGGGGGAACCCCCTTGATCCTACCCTTCTTATATTTTGATCAGTAAAACAAATTCTTGAGAAAGTGATTTGATTTCGTATTCTGTTCCTTGGTAAAGTGGTTGGGACCAAATTTGAAAATTCTCGCTGTTATAGATCTTTGTATATTCTATGATCAAAATTTGCTTTGTATGGGGGCCACCTCTCCCTCTGATTCTACACGCCTCATATTCTGTCTTTTTCGTTAGATATTCAATAAGAAAATATTGATTTCTTTTTATGGGGGTTTTCTCTCCCCCCTGATCCTATTCGTCCTACAAGTAAAACAGTTCTTTGAAGAAGTGATTGAAACAAAATTTGAAAATTCTCGCTGTTATATTTCTTAAGATATTCGATAATCAATATTTGCTTTTTATGGGGGGGTACCTCTCCAGCTGGTCCTATTGAAAATTTTAATAGCCTATGTTTCTTTCGAGTATATGGGGATCATTCTGTTCAAATTTCAGCAAAATCAGTCAATTAGTTTAGCTTTCTATAGGTCCCAAAGTCCCATTTCCCGGAATAAAATATGAACCAAATCCATCGAATTCAGACAAAAAGATAATTGTCTTCAAATATAATGATGGATGATATAAAAGATTTGGCACAATTGAATATAACATTTTTATTTGTTTATTAGAATAAATGATTTTTTCAATAAGAGACATTATTAACTTGTATACCTAATACATAGTAAAATTCTTAAACATGGAATTATGATCATAACGGGGTGATAATCAATAAGGAACATGAGTTATTAACAAATTTTGTTTATCTAATTTCGACAAACAAAATAATGTTCAAATTTCATTTAAATTATTTTCACTTTCAACAAATTTGTCCAACAAAATTAACATCTTAACTTCGTTTAAAGTTTAATTTATTTTTTTTTTTTATTTTTAAAAATTTAATAAAAACATAAACAATTATAATTTTCTTAAATAAAAATAAAATACTCTCAAAGGTCATTTAAAATGTTATTTCCCTGTTTTAACGATAATGTCACTTTTGAAATGAAAAAAAGCCACATAAAAGTTTATAACCATTTTATTTCGAGCTGTTGGAACGAAAATAACAACAATTGCAGTAAGAAAAGTAAAAAAAAGTAGAACAAAACAAAAACTCAACTCAAGTTGTCAGAAAACAATTTCTTAATTCTTAAAATCTTAAAAAGGAAAATTGAAATGAAATAAAAATAAAATAAAAAATAACACAAAAGTTAAAAACATACGTTTTGAAGTAAAAAAACATGTTATAAAAGGATTATAATGGACTTATAATGAGCTATTGGGATTTATAATTTTTAAAGAAGAGAAATATAGAACACATTTGAGGTTAGAATGACGCCATAGAATATACTTCATAAAACGTTTAACAATATGAGTTCCTTAAACGTAAATGAAGGTCAGAAATCAGAAACATCGATAACATATGTTGTTAAAATGAATTCAAATGTTGTCAAATTGAATCCAAGTGTTGTCAAATTTACAAATATAAAAGTTATTTAAAATATAAAAGTTATAGGAATTTGAGATAAATATATCCGTTCCAATTCTCATCTCAATATATTTTAATAGTGTTCTTTATTATTCGCCTTAAGCCTCTGATTGTTAAGCCCTTCTAAAACCTCTAAATATATCCATAATCCATATTTTAAGTACATTACAAAACAAGTACAATAATAGAAGAACTTATTTCACCATGTCATAAACTTAACGCCTTCACTTTACCAACACTTGATTCGCAAAACTAAAACCACATTTGTACAATTTAGGTCAGCCAGACGATAAATGACTTTAAATAAGAGTAGTACATCGATATTGGATCATATAAAAAGTACTTTAGTTGATTAAAAGATAAACTTTCTTATTAAAATGGCAAATGTCTGATGCCCTTTTCTGCTATTAGGTACACAAGAAGAAAAATTATGGATGCATTCCGCTTTAAAAGAATTTTCCAGTTTTGAAGTAAAGAATGAATTAATAAATCTATTTTTTCTATTTTCTATAAATATAAAAATGAATCTGTGTTGTTCGTTGGTTTGTTTATTGGTTTGTTTGGGACCATTGGACCGATTTAATGATTCCCATGTATCCGAAAGTTACACAGGCTATAAAAAAATTTCGATAGGGGCAGAGGGAAAAGTACCCCCATCATATGAACATCGAATATCTAAAGAACTATAACAACAAGAATTTTCAAATTTGGTTCCAATAATTTTTTCAAAAAATTGTTTTACTCGATAAAATGAAGTACGGATAGGATTAGAGAAAGAGGTAGCCTCTATACAAAGAATCCCCTATCACTTTCTCAAAAATTTGTTTCACTGATCAAAATGTTGGACGAGTAGGATCAGAGGGAAAGGTATTCTCATGCAAAACAAACATTAATTATCAAAAATCTAAAGAACTGTTAAAGTGGGAGTATTCAAATTGGTGTAAATTACTTTCCCAAGGATCTTTTTTACTGGCTAAAATGTGGAACGAAGAGGATCAGGGGAAGACATACCCCCATACAAAGCAAATAATGATTATCAAATATCAAAAGAACTGTAACGGCGAGAGTTCTCAAATTTGATTCTAATCACTATTTTAGGCAACAAAATGTAGAACCGATAGGTCCAGGAGGTACCCCTCCCATACAAAGAAAATAATGATTATAAAATATCTAAACAACTAAAATTTGGTTCCAAAAAGTTTTACTGGACAAAATGTAGGACACAAAGCAAATGTTAAATATCTTTTTAGAAAGAAATGAGCCAGGGACGTAATCTCCTATGAAACTCTTTAGATATTTGCTATTTAACATTTTCTTTGTATTGGGGACAGTAAAACAGTTACTCGAAAAATTTGAAAACTCTCGGGTTTTTTGATATTCGATTTTCTATATTTTCTTCATTTTCATCATTTTCTTCATGTTGTCCTGTAAAATAGTTCCTTGATAAAGTACTTGGGAACAGATTTAGTTTCTTTAGATAATCGATGATCAAATTTTGTTTTCTATGGGGCCTACCCCTCCCTAATATCCCATCCGCCCCACATTTTGTCTTATAAATCTCGAAAAAATTATTTGAAAATTCTCTCTGTTATATTTCTTTAGATATTCGAAACTGAATATTTACTGTGTGTGGGGGGTAACTCTCCCCATGGTCCTATCGAAATTTTTAATAGTCTATGTTACTTTCGTGTATATGGGGATTATTCGGTAAAAATTTCAGCAAAATCGTTCTAGTAGTTAGGGTGTCTAAAAGCCCCAAACAAATAAACAAACACAGATCCATTCTTATAATTATAGATAAACAATATTTCGGTATACGTTTTTTGTGATCCTCAATTTTTTTTCTAAAACTCCAAACGTCTCCTTATTATTCTTAAATCTTAATAATTTGAAATATCGATTCTCTTCATATAAAAATGACCTTTTGCTATCATCACTTTTAAGTAAACCCTTCGACTCAGAATCATATTCAAAGTTCATTTAACAATGTCCATCCGACTGGCTGACTAACTGGTAAAGTAAACCATGTGAGCAAAATTATTCTAATACCTGAGACTATCAGTTTTGGAAGTCCATCCCAAAACTCCTGCATCAGTTAAGAACATATGATCTTCTATTCCAATTAGAAAATGAAAACTATGTCAAAAGTGTCTAAAGAACCTGTACTTACAAAGTTAGAGAATTATTTCTAAAACGAGTTTTTTGTGGCCACTGTGGGCCGTTATATGGGTACAATTTATGTATATGGTCATATTGTGCTCTTTAAAAGTAAACAAGTTATGTGGACTTTATATTCAAAGAAAAAATTTCTATCAAATCAAATAACATTTAGATACATCTGAAAACAGTCGAACTACATCATAAATTAATTCTTCGATTGTGGATTCATTGTGGTCGATTATGCCCATTCAAAAGTTATAAGTGTTTTCGGAAAAGGTTTTAACAATCGTATACTTAGATTTTAAAATCGCATAATTCCTTTTCGAAACATGTATTTTGGTCCAAAAATATTACCACCCTAATAGAAGCACTTACGTATGCCAAATATGCTACACATGTTGCAAGTAATAAATAAGTTTTATTTTTCACGACTACTGAAATTCGACTTACTAACACTCGCACTCACACACACACACACATTTCAACATCTATACAATATTATAGACATCAAATTTCATTTTAAGTGTAATGAGATATAAAGATTTTAATGTTTTTTCTCTTTTTTAGAATTTTATAATTTTCTTCTTTATATTTTTTAATCTTTTTTAGTGTTTAGAGTCACTTTTACTTTTATTTCCGTCTTAAACATATTTTGTGGCTAAAATTTCACTGTTACAAGAGGTTATTTTGATGATGATATTCTGATAATTGAGATAATTTAGAACTGCCACAGACCACAGAACAGTGGTGGTTAAATAAATATTACACATGTTTAATGTTGGATTAATGTTTGAAAATTATTCTAGATAAAGAACATATTTTAGTCTCCTTTTTTCTATTTCATAGTAATGAAAATGTTTAATTTTAGTCGGAAACTGGCCAATAAATCAAATCTGTGCTGCACAGTGGTCCCTAAACTAGTTTTGGAAATAATCCTATAACTTTGAAACTACTGAATATTTTTTAATTAATTGTCTTTTGATTTGAAAAAGGCACAAGGATTTAGGTAGTCCTAGGGATTTAGGGAGTTGGACTTTCAATAGGAATTAAAAAAATTGTCAAATCTTCATTTATAATTTAATTGAACTTTTTTTGGGGAAATAACTACTGAATGAATATTCTTGATATATTTTTCTATCGATTTGGAAAAGCACAAGTACTTATTGAGTCTGAGGTACGTGCGATGGACCGCACGTACCTCAAGAGATCAAGAGATCAATCAACAATGTTATGATATTACATTTCATTGTAATAACGGTTGATAAAATCGCTTAAACCCTATTTGAAAAACAGTGTTCTGTATTGGATGAAATCTGACGATCACAGAAGGCTTGCAGCCAAGTCAGTTGTCTCATTACACGAGAGCAAGCAACAATAAATGACCATAATTTTTAATTGTGTCTTTGGTCGAGAAGAACGTTTAAAACCTTTTTTGAAAACTTTGCTCTATATTTGATGAGATCAGGAGATCACAGTGAGCTTAAACCTCTTTTTAAGTCTCTTTTGCAGAGAGCAATTAACGAAAAACGATCAGACAGGGAACATAATCTTCCATTATAATAACGCTCGAACATGTAAACATGAAACATCATTAAAAACTATTTGAAAACATTGAATGAGAGGTTTTGTCACACCAGACTTATAGACCAGATCTGGGACCATCTGAGAAGAATTTTTTCAAACTATGCAAAAAGCCTTATTAGAAATTGGATCAATTATAAATTTGCATCAAAACCGGAATAGTTCTTTCTGTTCGAATCCATTTTGATTACATAGTTCCATCCTTAAACTGCTATTTATTTACCCTCTTCTTTAAATATTTTCCTCCCGCCCTAATTTTATTATTAAATCAAAAATTATTGTTATTCATTCCATCTCATATAATTTTTCTGAAAATTTTCAATACGATTTTCCAAAATAAAGAAATTATTGGTTATAAAAATTTTTATTCCAGAAGATGATTGGAAATATACTTTACTATATTTAGGTATATATAATTTTTATATTCCTAAACTGAAGTTTGTAGTTGTAATTTGATATATAAATTTGTAATATTTTGTAATGTTTTTGTTGCAAGTTATAGCGTTTTTTATATGTTCAGGTGTCTTGATATATATTAACGTGTATTTATAGGTCGTATTGACAAGAATTATGACCAAGTAAAAATGTGAGTGTATATGTGTGTTGTATAATAAAGGACTAAAATTTAATTATACCTAAGGGAAACATATTGAAAATTATTATACACAAATATTGATTGCTATTTCGATATTAAAGATTTAGTATTGAAGAAAAGAGGGTTAATAATGATAAAAGAACTTTAATGTTAATGTTTGTTTTTGTTCTCGTTAAGATAAAATTGTTTAAAGATAAAAAGTCCTAAAATTGATTTGATATTTTATAAATATTAAAGATTTTATTAAGGAATGAGATAGAAAAAATTAGAAAGGTGAATATTTGGGTCTTGACATTATGATTTGATTAATATTACAATACAAATCACAGAAATTCCAAACACCTTTTCTGAAGTTTCAGTTTTTGGAACAGGGTTTTGTTTCCTCTTTAACTCTTCTTTTCAGAAGAGTTCTGTATCTCTCTACTGAACTTAACAACGATTTGATTTGACCTCTTTAGCATCGAACCAAAGAACAATATCTCTCTACCAGACTTGGTGTCGATAAATGTTTAAATCGGAGCAAACAACTTGGAACTAGATCCAAAAGTGTAGTCGAAAGCGAACACTGCTTAATCGGTCAAATTGTAAATTCAATCGCGAGTTTTTGCTGTTAAAATGATCTGAAACAATTCATCACCACTCTTCAATTCGAAGGAGTGGTCCTTGGCTGCTCTAATTTGATTCCGCTGAAATTAAAAGTTTCGACCTTGATTCTCTTAAGACAGATTTGTTTTGTTTTATTTTCTGACCAATGAATTGCCATTCAGACTTTGCGCATGCGTAAAAGCCCAAGTAAAAGTCTTCATTAAATTTTTCGTATCTTTCCTGTGCGAGCATTATCATGGTGAAAAATAGAGGCATCGTGCAAAAACCCTTAATAATTAATGTTCACCATTGATGTTTTTTCAAATTGTTTTTGGTACAAGTCCTTTAGTCTCTCGATCAGAATACATGGTCATATTTTAAAAGAACCTAAAGGTATTTTGCTTGCCATTGAGGTAATTTGGTTTCGGAGTTGAATTGGTTGATTGGGCTTGACTTGGGGTTGCCGTAATGTATTTATTTTTAATCACTAGAAAAATAATACGACGAACAATATGAATCCGGTAAAAAGTTTTGTTAATCTGAAAAAACGATTTTTTGGGAGTATTTTTTTCAAAAAGATGGCAACATTTATTCACTAATGAAACCATTTGTTTGTTTTCAACTTAATAATTTTTTAATTGTTTCATAAAGGAATCTTAACGAGAATTCGTGAAAAATAAATTTGCACGAGCTTAAGGAAAATATCGTTAAAAAGTCGTTAAGTTCACGAATCATTAAGCCGGAATCATATTTAAATTATCTTTAATGTAGAGTTGTTTTTGTAAGGTAACCATCTAAAGAGTAATTAATTTTTTTAACATAATTTATATGTATGGAGATTTTGGGTATTTTCGCATGGTAATGTGGGATTTTATTTAATTCTCTGATTTTTAGAAAACTCTATTTATATCATATACTGTAATTTCAAACAGATATCTTTATTCGTTTAGACTTTATTAAAGTTAAATCTGAATATTTAAAGTAGCAGAAATAAGAAATTTTAAGTTCTTTAACACTCCACTTACGAAGGACCATTCAGGGGCAGAGGCATCGCCTTGATAGAAATATACTTATTGAATATATAAATTAATAATTTTTCCTTCTTTTCCTTTTCAGATTTTAAATCCATCATCGATTACCAGGTAAATGTCCTTTATTCCTTAATTTGAGCAATTTCCTTAAATTCAATTAATTTTCTTTTAAATAATAAAAATTCTTTAATAAAATTCCTTATTTTTTAAAAAAAAGTACATTATCAGCATAATTATTTATTTGATAATAATTTCTAAAGTTTAAATGTTAAACTTACATTCTACTTTTTTTCTTCCTTTTTATCGAAAATTTATTTGTCTCTATTAAATATTTTATTTATCTCAAATAACACGAGAACAACAAAAGAAATGTTATACTACAACGTGGATGGTTGTGGTATTTTGCATTTGTCTTGATGTTTGATACAGAATAAAGGGCGATATACTCACCTTTAGTATATCGTTCGATTCGGAATCACTTTCTGAGCAGATATTACGATGTCGTCCGTTCATCTGTCTTGTTCTGACTGTCCATTTAAACGTTTAAAAAAATTTCCCAATTTTGAAGACATAAAATTTTCAGATATTTTAAGTTTTATACGAGGATCGGTAAATTATTTCATTAGCCTAAGGTCTAAGCCTATTGTAATTGACCATATTCGGTCCAATATTTTAAATACCTCCCATATCAATGTCTTCCCGCAATGAAGTTTTAGCTCATAAACATTCTAAATCTTAAGCGATTTTAACGAAATTAGAATGAAATAAGTCACTTTGAAGAACATAAATCTCAAATATTCGGTATTGTAATAAAAATTCGATAAATTAAAATTAATGTAAGATATATCGACCTTCGTATGCCAAAATTATACGAGGGTCGGTAAATAATTTCATGTAGAACCCATTTAACCCCTTAAAAATCATGCATAAATTTCACATTAATGTGAGTTCCACAGTGATTTACTGCACACTTAAGAATAACATAGAAAATAAAATTATACGAGTGTCGTTCCTTACTTTTCTCATAACCACAGTAATCAACATTGTGTTGTAGGGTATTACATAGTCGGGTTTGACCGATTTTAATTTTCTTACTTGTTTTATTTTTTCTTATTCTTAATCGTTAAGGTGTGTGTTTTGGGGGAAATTCTTTTGTAAAAGAAGTAAGAATGCTACATTCGGCAATGCCGAATATTCATTACCCTTCACCACAAATGTCTTTGAAATAAATACGTTATTTTTGTACATACGCACATATACTTACACCCACAGATATAAATACTTTTCTCAACTATAATAAGGAACATTTTATGGTTCAAAAAATTAGTTATATTTTTGGTTTTAATCTTTTTCTACTGAACCGTTTTTGATAATTTTTGGAATTTTAATGAAGTATATAACTTGATGTTATGATTAATTTCATTCTTATTTGTCAATTTATAAATGACAATTTTAGGAAAGTTCTTCGCTTGAACTTAGAGGTTGTCTCAGATATCGGTCTATATCATTAAATATACTGAACCGATTTTGCTAGTTTTAATTAGGAAACTTCTCAGGACTTAGACTAAATTTCATTGTGGATCTGAGGGTGCCAAAAACAGACATATGCAAGAATATATATATACATTATGAATTCTGTAATGATTCCTTCTTAGTGTTACACACGAAATGACAAAGTTAATATGCCCTCTTCACCACTTGTACTACGAAATAAAATAATTCTTTTTTTGTTATTTTGTTAATTTTCCATTCACATGTTTAAAGAAAATTTAAAATCCAACAAAATATAAAAAAGGAAAAATTTATGTATGTGGTTTTGTGAGTGTATAAAAAACTGAGTGTATGTGTATGTGTGTGTTACATTTACACTTGTATATTGACACACCTTCATTTAAACAATTTATATCAATTCGTAATGCAATTCTACAAAAACAAAAAAATACAAAATAATGAATGAAAAAAGGAAAATACAATAAAAAACAAAAAAAGAATTGAATTGAATGTTTATATGACAGGAGGATGGACGGACGGACTGTTGGACAGACAAAACAATTGAATTGTAGTGCAAAAGGAAAATAATCAAGGAGTGTTTATTTGGTTCTTTGCTTGAATTATTTGGTTGGTCATTAAACTTTTATTTAAGTACGTTTCGTTTCTTTTTAAGTACCTTTGAGTAGTGGTTGTGTGTGTTCTCACACACATACAGAGAAACGTCTATGCCTCCAGATAAACACTGAGAATAATATTGTGAAGAATAAAGGAAATTTTAAATTTGGTTAGATAACTGTTGGATAACTTTTTTGTGCTCTTTACTTCTCTTTTAACAAGAGACCAATATCTATCCACCGGCCTTATCCCGGGAATTTTGGAGGATTTTTCTCTCTTGGTACAAATACCACATTATTATTACGGGTTTTTTACCATGGTGACAAGATGCCACGTCAGGTCAGAAATAGGTGAATCTTCCATTTTCTGCGAAATTCCCCCATAAAATTTTTGACCAAGAAGTTGCGAAAAAGTAGGTGGCAAAAATTTTTTGTAGAAGACTTGACTTGTCAGGAACTTTTTGATCCTTGTATGTTTGTAAAACCTAGTCCGATTACTGAGCTAACCGGCTGCTTTCTTACCGGATGTGTTGGGAGATCTCTATAAAATTGACACAAATAACGATATTTAATTAAAATATGTCCATATCGGATAATTGAATAAATTCCCACTTCTTAATACAGCAATACCCAAAATCCCAATCTGTTTAAAAACAGTATGCAAGTTTGACATTTTCCATTAAAATCATCACCCTGACCTTATAAAGGGTGTTCGGCAAGAACTACTTTTTTGGCAGTTAAGATAGTTAAACATGATTTCGTCTTTGCAATTTGTGAAATTAACAAAAAACGTTTAAATTTTTTTCTAAAATTGCCAAAGTTTGAATTTGACTTGTGGGCACAAATTTGCCTCTATATGGTCAATTTCCATCAAGAAAATTCAGTCATTCAAATGTTCTGAGGCTAAGATTAGTGAAGAAATATCAGGATATTGAAAATCAGATTGAAGGCCTCAAAAAAGGTGAATGAAAATATCGAGGTTTTAAACTGAGATAAAATTATTGCCCAAGAATTAAACTAAAAATTCAATTTATACCTGCTACGATTTTGTAGGTCCCAGTCCCAAAATCCCAATCCAATCCTTGGATTTCAAGTATATTAATTCCACAGATTCAAGTGTTGAAATGCTTTTCAGAATATAAAAATAATTGAAACACTATCGGTTTCACTATTATTCTAATATTCAAAATGAGAAAATTCAGGTCATTCTAATAAACACTTTTACTGGAATTCAAGTGTAAGAACATTTGGTTTCCAGTTTTAAAATCTCATCTATGAAAAACACTTTTATTGAAGCCTTTTTTCTGTAAAGTTTCCCTTTATAAATTAACCAAAAAATTTTATTGTTTATCGAATATAGTTTATTGGTAGAATTCAAGTTTAAGAACATTTGGATTCCAGTTATAAATTTTAAGCGCTGAAAATACATGCATTAAAGTTTGTTTCAATAGCATTTTCTTGTAAAAAGGAAACTTGAATATAAGTCGTACATAACATTGTTGAAATATTAAATGATCAGGAAATTATTTATCTGATCGAAAAAAAATATTGAAATCAGAATAACGAATCAACCAGTATTATTTATATAATTCAAGTATTAAGTTGAGAAACTTCAAGTTATCCTAATAAGCATTTTTTCTGGAATTCAAGTGTAAGAACATTTGGCTTTTAATTTAAATTTAAGTTTAAAGTGTTGAAAAACTCTTGTTCTCTAGTGATATACAAGTCGACAATAACAATGTTAGAACAGTTATATTCAAACTTTATGTTATAGAATTTTTTAAATTTACCTTAAACATTCCCTATAAATCAGATTCAGTATGTTTCAAATATTTAAAGTAGGAAAATTCAATAACTTCCAAGATACTTGAGAAAATAACTGGAATTTAAATTGAATTCAAATGAAAATTTCAAGCACTTGAACTTTATTTTTTTTTGGCTGATTATTAGATTTTTAGGGTAAAAATATAAAAATCTTTGTTTATAATTATTTTTTAATAATTTATTTGATTTTTTCCCACCTTCTTCTTTATTTTTTTCAGTGTATTAACAGTATTCATTTAATCGTTTCTGCCGCTTAAATTTTAATAACACGAGTTTATTTTGTTTTTTTTTTTGTTTTTTCAAATTCTCAATACTTTTTATCAATTTTATTTATTTTTGTTTAATTTATCATTATTGAAAGTATTTTTTCTTCTTAATTTACTTTCGCAAAAAACAGCAACAAAAACAACAAAAGATATATATACATATATATATATATATATATAGATATATAAAAAGAATCAATAATACGTTTAAGAATGAACAATAAAATAATAATTCAAACAGTTTGAGTACATTTTTTTTTTCATTTAATATTCAAATTGCATAAAAATTCATCTGTTTGTTAATGTGCAAATATTTGCAATATTTTTCTTTATTTTTTTCGAAAAAAAATAATAAAAATGACCCAATAGGAAATTTTTATAAAAAAAAATGAAAGTGAAATTTAAAATTTGAGATCACCTTTTATGATTTTAGTGATACTTTTCCAAAAATTTTTATTTTCACTTTCCTAATGGGTTTTCGTTTTATGAAACTCCAATTTGATATTATGTGGCTGCAACTTCAGCACGTACAACTCACCTCATTTATGTTTTATTGTTGTATTTATTGTATCGTTGCCAGTTGATATTTAACGTATGTGTGTTGCATACAACATTTTCACGTGGGTCGATAATTATATTTTGCGAAATTTTTATTAAGTAAAAACTTCAATAAATTTGCAGTTTAAAAGTTTTTGATAAAAAGTTTCGAATCTTTGAAAAAACTATAAAATTAGGGTAACCCAACCTACGACGAAAACTGAGTTTTATATTATGGGTAGTTATGGACCAGATCCATCCTGATCTGATACTTATCTATATAATATGATTCAAGTTATTATTCTAAACAGATTTTTTAATTATTGATAATTCATAGATATGAAAATGTTTTCAGGATCAAGTTCTAAAGGTAATGGAAAAACATCATTCAATATTCTATTTATTTGTTGATGTACTATCCAAGAATAGAGTAACTCTCGGACATTATTTCCTTATGTGAAAGTTATATCTTACGGTTTGCTGCAATTGTTTTTGAGTCTTCTATTCAATTTTCCTAGATCTTGGAGAATCGAACATTTCCTGGTGTTTCTTGTCGCCCATGGCTTTTTGATTCTTTCAGTTGGCTTTTTGATATTAGGGCCGTTCTCCCTCCATTTTCTAAGTTTAATTTCCATTACTTATTATGAGTTCCAGTGACCTATGTTGTTGTTATTAGGCCTACAAACCTTTAGTTTTTGCCAGATGGTTTTTGATGTCAATCCAGATTCACTTCCGTATAATAGATTTATTACAGATCCTTTGAATATTCTAAACATAGTTTTTCGGATATTTTTCGAGCATCTCTGTGCTTACGTTGTTCTGCAAAATCAAAATCCTCTAGTTAACTTTGTTTTACTTATTTGAAATTGTTTGAAATGGTTTGCTGATATTGCCGTTGTAAAGAATTGAGAGTTCTGCATCACCGTAAAACATATGCAAATTTTGAAAAAGCTTAGTTTTCGGATATTTTTCGAGCATCTCTGTGCTTACATAGTTCTACGTAATCAAAATCCTCCAGTTAACTTTGTTTTACTTATTTGAAATTGTTTGAAATGGTTTGCTGATATTGCCGTTGTAAAGAATTGAGAGTTCTGCATCACCGTAAAACATATGCAAATTTTGAAAAAGTTTATTTTTTCGGATATTTTTTCGAGCATCTCTGTGCTTACGTTGTTCTGCATAATCAAATCCTCCAGTTAACTTTGTTTTACTTATTTGAAATTGTTTGAAATGGTTTGCTAATATTACCGTTGTAATGAATTGAGAGTTCAGAATCATATATACATAAAGTATCACATGAAAAATACTTCAAGTTTAATACTTCAAGTTTAATTTTGGGTCAAGACTTTGTAAAACAAAAGGAGGCAGGCTTACAGGTACCCAAAGTTGGATAGATCAGGGTATTAAAATATTTTGTCGTTATACTTTGATTTTGTTTTGTCACCATTTTAATGTTAGAACCATGTGCCATGTAATCTTCTTAGATAGGAAAATTTTAAATTAGTATTCTTGTTACAAATCCAGTAAGGACCTTGTAATGCTTGAAATTCAACTAGATAAAATCTTTAGCTATAACCTTGTTAAATTTTACTAAGTTATTTTTAACAATTCCAATGTTACAGAATGATTTCCAATAAATCGTTTTGAAACTATTGTGCGGGCGTATTCAAAATTTGTTAAAGCAACTTTCATATCTTATGAGAGTTATTTAAGAACTGCTAACTGCTGTTTATTTGTTTAAAATAAAAATATTAACCCTCTATAAATTCTTGTATGTATGAAAGTTAAACGTAAATTTGGATATTTTTATATTTTCGTATATACACAGATGAACAAAAGTCTCCGTCATTAATCATTAAACAAATAACAGATAAATGTATTTCAATTTTGTATAAAATATTTTTTAGTTTAAAACAAGTTTCCTTCGTTAACCTTATTAACAAAAGTAGCAGTTTATTATTTGAAGTTCATACCTCTTGCATGTTGACAAAAGTCACCGCCACTGCATTGAAATATTAAAAAAAACAATTAAGATGTGTCGATCTTATCCACACTTCTATTTAAATTTTTATAAAAGGGTAACTTTAAGACTTATCTAACAAAATTTAATAACGGTACTTTATTAAAAAAAAAACGCTAAAGCAAAAATAATGGTAAACACACCTCATATGAAAAATAAAAATTTTTAATTGATGGTGAATTTTCTCCAGCATTTATATGAACTTTTTAATCAAGTGAACCATTTCTGAATTCCAATTATTTTCTAATTTTCTGACCATGGAGAGTCTTCAAACATTGTATATGATAAATGACGGTGACTTTTGTCCATCAGTATATGTATTTTACTTTTAAATCAATATTCATAAAAAATATATTTTTATATATTCAATATGCATAAATATTTTTAAATTTCCTGTAAAAATCTAAAAAAAAATATTATTTTTTACTGTAATTTTTTTTATCTGTAATAAATCTTTATTAATTTGCTTGAACAACATTTAACTGAGTTATAGTCAATTTGTTATTATATGAATTTTAATTTCCCTTAGTTATACTTAATTTTAATTGCTTAAAAAGAAATTTAGTAAAAGAAAATTCTTTGTAGAATATTGAAAACCCTCCATCACAAATGTGAAGTGTGAAGTAAATGCGTTATGTTTCGTACATACACACTCACAGACTTATACAATTATAAAAGTTTTTTTTAATACAACACAGGAACACATAATGAGTCATAAAATGGTTATATTTTTTGCTATAATTTTATTTCTACTAAACCGATTTTGAAAATTTTTGGCATGAAGTGAAGTACATACAACTTTATATTATGCCAAAATCTTTTTCTAACTTGTCTAATTTGACAATTTTACGAAAGTTCTTCGCTGGAAGTTAGAGGATGCCTCAGATATCGGTCTATATATTTTAATATACTGAACCAATTCTGCTAGTTTTAAATAGGAAACATTTCAGGACTATAAAAAGCACTTAGGCCGAATCTCATTGAGCCTACCAATAACAGGCAGATGGATAGACAGATGGACATGGCTAAACCGACTCAGTTTTTGATTTGATACAAGAATATATATACGTTATGGGATCTGAGATGATTCCCTTTAAGCGTGATATAGGGAATGACAAAGTAAATATATCTTCTTCATCACTTGTCATGGTGGAGGGTAAAACAAGTGAGAATGCTATATTCACATATTGGTTATATTTATATTTTTACTGAACCGATTTTTATAATTTTTGTAATAATAATGAAGGGCATATAATTATATATTATGACAAAATATTTTTCTAACGTGTCTAATTTGTGAATTGACAATTTTACGAAAGTTCTTCACTTAAACTTAGAGGTTTTCTCAGATATCGGCTTATATCTTATAACATACTGAACCGATTTTTAGATTTAAATATGAAGCTGCTCAGGACTATAAAAAATACTCAGACTCTGTCAAATATTGTGAATATGATCGTGCGTATAGCAGACAGACAAACGGACGAACAAACAGACGGACATACAGAGAGAAATACAGATGGACGAAGATAAATTGACTCAGATTTTGATTTGATAGAAGAATATATACATTATCAGATTTGAGATGATTTCTTCTTCTTCGTTACACCCGGAATGACAAACTTAATATTCCCTCTTCACCACTTGTAGTGGTTGAGATATAAAAATTAAAAAATCTCTGTATAACATTTACATACACAAAATCATGAAAATATAACAAAATCTAGAAAAAAATATTAAATTAAAGTTATTTATGATTTAGTAACTGGAATCAAAAAAATGACCTATTCTGCTCTTTTGATATGCAAAAACAACAACAACAACAAAAAAACTATCCAATTAGTAAAAGATTTTCTAAATAAAAAACTTTACAATTGTTCATATAAATATGTGTTTGTGAGTGTTTGTGTTGTAATAAAAAACCATAAAAATTGACAAGATAAAAATACAGATACAGATAACTGAAATAATATGAATATAAAAAGAAGAAGAAGAGTTACAATAATATTTATTGTATAACTGACAAGAGTTACAACAACTTGTTGGTAATTTTATCCATTTTTTTCTTATAACAGCTGCTGCCAGATACCACAATTGACTAAAATGTTTTTTAGAACTCCTACATGAACTTAATGGAAGAATGGGGGTATGTAAGATTAATTGTTATGTAGGTAATATTGGGTATACAAGTTAAGATTATGGATTAGGATAATTTATGCTATAATTATCACAAAGGGTTTGTGCCAATAATAACAAAATGTGGTATTTTGGAGGATAAAACTTGACATTTCCAGTTTCTGGCTGAACTTTATATTTTCAGAAATCTATTTCTCTAACCGATATCGGGGGCCAAAATTGTATTTTACCAAACATTTTAGAACACCACAAGTTATGCAAAAAATTTAAATTTTTTTCTGATTTGAGAAATTATGCCGATAATTAGAGTGTTATAAACTTCGGTAAACTCTTCGTAAAAAAATTTACAATTTAAGGGGGTTAAAATTTTGATATTTTTAAAATCTTTATAAAAAATTTAAATAAAATACATGTGGAAAAAATGACTAAAATTGGAGCCGCTGGATAATTTTTAATATTATTATAAGCCGAGGTGTCCCATTTTGGGAGCCTGTGAAGCACCGCCTTTAGGTTCACAAGATACTAATAACTTCAATTTGCTTAGACCTGGTAGTGAAATTGTTGCGTTAGACCAGACGGTTCCTAGACACTTGATTCGTTTGAGTTGAAAAACGAATAAAATATTCGACTACACACAAGATAAGATAAAGAATTTGTATCTGCAAGATCGCAAAAAAACTATTCCGAAAATATTGGATAGCAAGTTCCGAAGGTGAATATTTATGACATTAAATATTCGCCTTTAGGGTATTTTGCATCATGAGCTATTGGAGTCAACAATTGATTCATTTGAAGAGAAAAACATTTGATTTATTTCAAGAGAGCAGTTAGCGAACGACAACCGAAATATCCATCAGGAGAGATGGATGTCTTCATGACATCTATCGTTCATATGTTGCAAGATCGGACAATAACTTTTTATATACTACATCACCAAGGTGTTTGTTATGAGGATCGGTTAATAATTTTCATTACTCTGACATGGTTAAGGATCTCAACTGAATATGTATCTCTTGCAAGATTAATAATCTAACTTATAGTCCAGACTCTGGCATCCTAATTATCACTTGCTTCGATCGATACAGAATGATCTTACTGAAATAAATTTTATTTCTTTAAACAGAATCAGTTTATTTTGGAAACTATATGCTACCAGGGGGAAGCAGAGGCTCACAGTGGACCAAATTATTAAAACAAGTGTATTTTCATATCAAAAAGACCAACATTACTAATTAGAATACCCAATAGAAGGAGTCACTAGACCTTATCAAAATCTGAATCCACTTAGTTAAGCAGGTTTCTCTAGTATATATAGTGCTTATTCTAATTTCATGATATTTGGCCAGATTGTTTATTATTATTTCTAAAAATCGTTGTTATTTGAAATTAGAAAAAATCGGTATAGTAGATATGTAGTTATAGACCGATATCTGAAATAACTTTTAAAACCTGCAATATAAATCCTGTCTAAATAGATAATATTATGTTGACAAAGTTTGTTTAACCGATAGCTCATGCAATATATAACTTTACCGCATGACATTTTCTTAAATAGGGGCAGTTGGGGAGACTAGTATCCCTTAGACAAATTAGTATCCATCTCTGAAACTACTGCATATATTTTCATGCAATTTAAAAATATTTCCTTCATAATCCGATCTTTGCTTCATATAATTATTTCCTAAAAAATTCCATGTTGTAGGGGGTATGAAAGACAGTCTGTAACTAATTTCTCCCTTTTTCTTTTGTTGTAATTTTTGTTATAAGTCTATCAAAAGTAACCATAAATAATTGATAGTAAAATGATGATAAAATACGAGGACAAATTCTTTACCACAACAATCAACAAATATGCCAATAGAAGATATAAGATCTCTCTATTATCTGTATCTGTATCTGTATCTCTATCTTCAACTTAATATTGTAATTATAATCTTTATTAAGGAAATATGATGAGTTTGGGAGTAATAAAAGTGAAAGAAGTAAGAATGCTATATTTGGCTTTGCATAATGTTATATACCCTACACCATATATATTTTGCGAAAATTAGCATGAATTGAAGTTATTACATCAAAAACCTATTCGTTCATTAGCTTTAATGTTGATTTCGTAAAAAGGCCCCTATAAAAAAAAAACTACAGTGAAATATGGCAACAAATTTCTTACCGAGATATAGATTTTAATGGCCCATTTTATTAATAAAAGAATAATGAAAAGCAAAATAAATTAAAGCTATAAGCAAAATATGGGCCGATATTGTTCAGATTAATAATATATATTGAAGACAGTTAGAAAAATATCTGTGGTGAATTTCAATATATTTGATTTTGATTTACTAGTTTTATAGACTCAAACCCGTTTTTCGGTAAGGGGCGTTATATGGGACTATAGAAAAAATGGACTGAGGTTGTTCAAATTAACAATAGATATTTAAGACAGTCGAATTTCAATGAAATTGGTCTTTATTTAAGTTTTCCGAGAAAGCGCGTTATATGAGAGCTATATCAAAATATGGACCGATCTATCAAATAAATAACTTATATTCAGGAGAGCTAGAAAATTAATTGTGTTCGATTTTAATATAATTTGTTCTTATTTAATAGTTTTATAAGATCAAACCCGTTTTCCGGGAAGGGGCGTTATATGGCAAAACCGATATTGATAAAATTAACAACATAAATTCAAGGCGATTAGAAAATTAATTGTGCCACATTTCAATATAATCGGTTTATATTTAAGAGCTTTATAAGCAATAAACTATATTCGGGAAGGGGCCTTATATGAGAGCTATGTCAATTAATGACCCCAGCACAATTTTGTTTTTTTGGATTTATTATTGTATCAAAACAAATATAAAGGATAAATTAGAGGGGTGTATCAACTTTTTTTCTATTGATCCGACTTTTATCCGTGATGATGTAAATACATTTTTCTAAAATTTTCAAAAAATATTAAAAATTAATTGCAAAAGAAAGAAAAAGGTCAAGGTTATATTATTTACCCCGACATTGTAAGGTATCTCTTTTCAATTTACTTTATTATTGTAAAAATATAATCAATTGACGGTTACTTTTCTTGTTGCTATAATATGTAATATAAACCGATTTAGTTGTTGATAATTTCCCAGATCGTTTGAATATGAAATTTGTTGCATTTGTAGTGAATATTTGAAATGAAAGTTTTGGATTCTTAATTAAAATTTTGTATTTCTTATGAAATTTTGAAATATTTCTAAGAATTTTTTGAAGATTTGAAGGTAACGATATTTTATTAATAATTTGAAAATTTTGTAAAAATTCGGAATTTTTTAGTAAAAATTTTAATTTTTTTAAATAAAATTTCGAGTTTTTAGCAATTTTTTTTCTAAATTTTGGAAACCTAAAGAAAATTGTAAAAATATTAATAAAAAAATTATTATTTAAAAAAAATTTGAATTCTTAAAGAAATTTTTAAATAAAAAAAGAAATTAATTTATTAAAAAATATTAGAATTTAAAAAAATTGAAATTTCAATAAAAAATTATAAACTCAAAAATTTTGAAAAAAATGAATATTTTAAGAAATTTTCGAATTTTAAAAAATTTTGAGTTTTTAGAAAAAAATTATTTTTTTTTAAATAAAACTTTGAAATTTAAATAAAATATTAAAATTGATTGTGAAAATTTGGAATTTTTGAAATTTAAATAGAATATTAAAATTTATTGTGAAAATTTGGAATTTTTGAAATTTAGAGAAATTATTTGAACATTTTATTGAAAATTTTATTAAAACTGGATATTTTTGTGAAAATTACGAATTGTAAATTAAATTTTTTAATTTTTATGGAAAATTGTTTTTTTTAGTTAAAATGTAGAAATTTTAAATTTAAGAAAATATCTACAAAATTTTGGACTTTTCGAGAAAATTAAGAATTTTTAAAAATTTCAGAATTTTTAATAAAATTTCAGAATTTTTTTAGTAAAATTAAGGATGCCAAGTGAAAGCTTGCAATGTTCAGAAGAAATTTAGAAATTTTTAAATAAAATGTTTCAAATTATAATTGACTTTTTTTCAAAATGATTACAATTTTTAACCCTTTCAGATTTTTTGGATCCAGGACGAAGACTATTAAAAAAATATTTAAACTCGACAAATCCAACGAGCTCGAAATTTAGAATTCTGACCATTAACGAAGACACAATCAATATTTTCAATCTAACACGGGTCCATAATCTTTCACCAGCACAACGTTTGGACAAGTGTTACGGAGATGGTTAAAAACTATTTAGAAAATAGTGGATTATGATTTTTCACCAGTCTAACGGTACTGATCTTAACCATTCCGATTACCAATTGTTTAGATTGATGCAAAGCTCTTTTACTAAAATGTGCCTTATTTCGGTACAGGGTATCAGATATTGGAATATTTTATTATTTACCTCAAAAGCTGTACAGTTTTGTTTCGGTGCGGAATCCATAATGATGGAAGATAAGGTAACGCTTGGAAAAGAGCAATATTTTGAATAATTTATTCATATATTTTATTGTTCATATGAATGACCAATATGTGACATGTGTGTGGTGAAGGTTATTGATGGTTCGATTTGAACCCAGTGTAACTTGTTTTTATAAATATTTCATTTTGGTACTTCAAACGTATAAAATCTTATTTTCCATAATCTTCTTTAAAAATGCGATTTGCTGTTATTGTTCCTTTTTTATTTTTTTAATTCCAAATAAAATTTAAATATAAATTTTTTAATTTTATATTGAAATTTCCTCTCCCCACAAACCGTAAACGATGTGCACACGCACATCAAAAGTTTAATATAAATTTGGTTTATTGAACGAATGGTCCTTCGGGATTTAACTTTTGTGTATTTTTGTTGTTGTTGTTGCTCCTATTTGTTGGTTGGTTAATACCAAAAATGGGAATCAATGAAACATTATTGGCGCCACCACTTTGAAGTGATTTATTTTGTACATTTCAACAAAATCCTTATCGATATCATTGTGTTATCGAAACCATTTATGTACAATTTTAGTGTTTTTTTTTTCTGGGAGCTTGTTGCATGAAGTAGACAATATTCTGTTTGTAGCAGAAAAAAAAAATAATCCTATTGGGAAAAAGAGGAAGATGAAACAAAACAAAAAACTATATAAAATATTAACAGACTTAAAAATATATAGAAAACAAGTAAAAGTTATAGTTCGTCAAGTTCGTCTATTTAATACCCTACATCACATTGTTGTTTATAACTGGTAGCTATCAAAAATTAATGTTCGACCCTCGTATAAATATAATTTCTAATTAGTGCTTAAGAGTGCAGTATATTATGGTACTAATATTTTTGTAGGACTTCTTCTAGGGGGATAATATGGGTGCTAGATGAAATTATGTACCGACCCTCGAAAAATTTTATACTTCGATGTTTGCTTATATTTTATCACAATATTTTTTTTATATATGAGATTTAAGCTCTTTAAAGTGTTATTTCTAAGGGAAGTTATATGGAACCTATAATGGACCGATCCTCGTATTATTTTACACATCATTTTAGAATATTGTTAGATTTATTTGGACCAAAAAACCCATAATAATAATGAAATAATAGACCCATCATACCAAGTTCCATCGTGGTATCTCAAAAATTGTAACCTGCATTTTATTCACAGGGTTTACATGGACAGCCAGTCAGACGGACGGACGGATGGACATCTTTAAATCGACTCAGAAAGTGAATCTGGATGGAACAGTATACATAAAAGTGATGGTAGCAATATTTTTTTCTGTGCGTTACAAACGTAAGCACAAACGCATTATACCCTAAACACCTATGATGGTGTAGGGTATAAAAATGAACTTTGTTTATTGATCTTGATAGTTGTTGGTTGTTCAAATAAATCTGACTATATTTTGTAGTTGTTGTAATACAAGCTGACAAATTATTGAATTATCACAATATTCCATGCGTAACTCAAAAGGAATCATTTAAGACTTTAAAGGAAATGAATCATTTAAGACTTTATTTAATAGAAAAAATGTTATCGGACTTAATATGGAACATTTTAATATACCCCACAATCATTGGGTCATATATTTCTGAAATTTGCCACATGCATTTATTTTGGTATAAAAATAAGTCCCAGAAAATTGATTATGCTGGAATCATCATATATAGCTACCATTTTAGGCCTCTTCTCGGAATATTGATCAAAGCTATTAAAATTTTGTACAATTAGTTCTTGTTACAAGGTTTTACAATTATTACAGACCCCATCCCGGAATTGGTCCGACTGAATTTTTTTCTAACTGTCTTAAGATTTTACCAATAAATTTTTACTCAATATTAAAAATGTGGTGAACTTTAAGAAAGATTTTTTGGTGACAAAAGATTGCCTTGGATCCAGGGAGATATCACACCTTAATGAATTTAATCTCTTCATTACTACCAAATGGATCGTAGGGAGACAGAAAATATTTTATGAGGGAACCACCATCAAGTGCGTATTGTATTGAGACAGTAAAGATTTTGAGTGCTCAAGCCATCGTCTTCCACGACCACAAAATGTGTAATGAAGTGATAAGATGCAATGGGTTCAATCACTCGATCACTACATGCTTTTAAGCAGCGTGAGAGTAAGTGCGCTCAATTGTTCCCATTACATGTCGTGCACAGACTATAAAGGGGACAATAGAATATTCGTTAAAGAATTCTATGTCAAAATACTGGTTCGGGTCAGTCACCAAAAACTTTTGGGTCAATAAATTCTGTACATTTTTTCTTACAACATCTAAAGTCAATAAAACAACCTCCGGCTTCCATTTCACTTACATACACATACACAATCTCTAATAAAAAAGGTTGAAGTTTATTTAAAACAGATTTTTTGTTGTATTCGAATCAGAGTTGATATTTTTATTTTTACTCATATTTCATGTAATTTTTATTGTTGTTGTAATACGAATATGATAAATTTTTTCCTTTTCCTTTTTCTTTTATTTTATTTCTTTTATTATTGAGAGATTTTTTCCTTTTGATTTTATTCAAAAATCAATAATAATTTTCAATGCAAATACGTTTAAAATAAAAGATTTTTTTGTGAAATGGAAGTGGGGGAATGTGGAGGGGGTGGAAATTTAAAAACAAACTGTGTTTTAAACAAAAGTAAATTTAAGATTTGGTGGTAGTGAATTTTAAATACCCTCCTTCAGTTAATCCACGTTGAATATTTTTAACAAGAAGACAAACTTTAAGGTTTAAGGGCAGTGAGGCAAAGCCTCCTGTCTTTTTCTGATAGCTTTTGCTAGGTTATCCAATATGAGGTCAGGCATTGTACAGTATTTCATTTTAACTAAAATTTCTTATGTTAACAGCGAAATGATCCGGGGCTGAAGAGCATGTCAATTCAAAGTTGGCCAAATTGAATATGCACAGTGGTTACAAAACGTTTTTTTTTTTTTTTTTTTTTTTTTTTTTTTTGAAATTCTATATTTTTGCACTGTGAAATTAACAAATAATTAACATGATTACAACTAAGATATTTTCAAATTCGTTTGGAATAGTACAGGCTCCCAACTGTTCAGGGAGTATGACTCCTTTTTTCAATTCGTCAAAAATTTTGTATAAAATGAAATTTGAATTTTTAATAAAATTAAATTTCCAAATTTTGACAAAAATTTTCATAAAAATTCAAATTTTTGCTAAAAATTCAAATTTTCATAAAAATTCCAAATTTCACTAAAACTTTTAAATTAAAAGAAAATTTCAAATCTCTTGAAATATTTATATTTTCACTACAATTTCAAATTGTAGTTAAAATTTAAAATTTTTAAACAAACTTGAAATTTTCATTAAAAAAAATTACTATAAATTAAAATATTTTATGAAAAAATTTCAATTCTCATGAAAATATTTTTTTAATTTAAAAATTTTATTTTCAAAGTTTTTAAAGTTCAACTTTCTTTAAAAAAATATTTTCATTTAAAATATAAATTTTCACTTAAAATTCGAATTTTTATTTAAAATTCCATATTTTTTACAAAATTCAATTTTTTTCTAAAAAATCCAAATTTTATTAAAAATTTAGAAATTTTGCCCAAGTAAATCCAAATTTTATTAAAAATTTAAAATTAAAATTTTACTAAAAATTCTTAAATATTTTCATTAAATTTTTTATTTAAAAAACAAATTTTTACTTAAATTTTCAAATTTTCTCTAAATTTCAAATTTTCACTAAAATTTCAATTAAAATTTTAATTTTTTACTAAAATTTCAATTGAAATTTTAAAGTTTCTAAATATTTTTTTTTAAATTAAAATTTTTAATAAAACTTCAGATTTTTACTAAAAATTCTGATTTTTGGTAAAAATTTAGATTTTTACTTAAAATTAAAATTTTTACTAAAAATTCAGATTTTTGCTAAAATTTAATATTATTTATTTTATTTAAATTTTATTTAAAATTCTAAAATATTTACAAAAAATTCTGATTTTGATTAAAAATATAAATTTTTTATTACGTTAAAATTTGTACAAAAAATTCTAAATTTTCATTAAGAGTTTCAAATATTCTAAAATTTTGTTCAAAAGTTTCTAAATTTCACAAAAAAAAAAAAATCTAATTTTGTTTAAAAATTCAATTTTTACAAAAAAATATTTAATTTTTATTTAAAATTCAAAGTTTTATTTAAAATTCCAATTTACAACAATAAATTCAATTTTCTCTAAAAATTCAAATTTTCACAAAAATTCCAAATTTTCTCTAAAATTTCAAAATTTTTCCAAAAATCAAATTTTAAAAATTCCGGATTTTTGCAACGAACAAAAAAGTTTCTAATCAAAATTTTAATTTTTTAAAAATTCACAAACAATTCATGTTTTTACTTAAAAAAAGAAATTTTCGCATAGAAAATCCGATTATTTTTAAAAACTGAACATTTTTTAATTTAATTTTTTTATTTTAAATTTGGTTTTTTTTTGAAAATCCAAATTTCAATTGAAAAATTAAATTTTCACTTAAACCTTAAATTTTCCTTAAAAAATATATATTTTTGTTAATGTAACATAATGGACAACTCAACATAACATAACCTCCTTCACTCATTTCTTATCGCGAAGTGAACCAATAAAAGAGTTTGAAAAATATAAAACGTAAAATGAATAAAATTAAAATGAAATAAAATCCCATTGTGCATTGAGTTCAATAAAAAAGTTTTCTAGATTTTATTTGATTCTTCTCTTCTTTCTTTATCATTTCTATCATTATCATCATTATGTTTATTATCATCATCATCATTGTCATCATCAGTTGTAGCTTCTTCTTCTTTTATAAAAACAAGAAATATTTATTTAAGACTAGAAAAATCTGTTTAAAGCTCTTGGGTACAGACGTCTGTTTGTCTGACTGTCAAAATTATGTTTATTTAAATTTTCACTTAATTTTTTGCGATTTTCTTTCTTTTTCCTCTTTGTTTTCATTTTTTTTTGGTTTATTTAAAATCCATTTGCAATTTTGAATTAAAAAAAAAATTGAAAATTTTTATTTGTTTTAAGGAAAATGAAAATGGAAATAAAATATTTTGCTTCCTAAATGTTGGAGGAGGATTTTTAATTGAGTTTTAGAGAATTTAAAATTATTTTGAGTTGATTATTTGGGGAAAATAGAGGGGGTGGAAATTTTATTTCCTCCATCAAATAATAATATGAAATTGAGGGTCATTACTTACATCTCTGCTCTATTCAGAGAAAATTCTTGGGAGAGAAATTTTGTGAATCAATAATTAAGTCACCTAAGAGATGATATTCACTTCCGATATTCACTTCTCGTATTTCGGCTACTATTTAAGAAAGACCTGAAGAACCACAAGTGAATACTAGAAATTGTTATAAGATCCATAGTGATTAGGTTTTGGTCTAATAGATGTGTGTTTTTGAGAAAGTTTGAATTTTAGCCATAACACAAACTTTTAACGTGCATTAGATCGCAAGATCGATCTACAATTTCAAAGGTAATCAATTTCCATTAAACATTATGGAACGATCATAATACTATTCATGTCGAAATTTTCACTAGGGAAAATATGTTTAAGATAATTATGAACGTTTCAATGTTTTTTGAGGGGCCTTGTATGCAACCTATTTGAAATTATTGGTCCAACCGCATAAAACTTGGTACAACGTTTAAATTTGCTTTTAAAAACTTTCATGTCAATTTTCATCATGGCATAAATATTTTTAGGTTAATTATGAACGTTAGAGACTAGAACCAAATATGTTCCTATATTTACCAAATATAACATTATGATATCATAATTGTTACATAATTAACGTTTTTAAGAAGTGAATTTCAAGAGAGAATAAATCAATCCTTATTATATCAGCTGTTTTGAAATTAAGCAAATTTCGGTAAGGACATAGATCAAAACAAATTGTTGTCAGATCATAAAGCATGCTGTGGATCTTTGTCTTGGTGTAACAATATTACTTATCAAATATTTTGATCATTTTGCTCTCTTAAAATGAAATGATTGCCTTCAGTACAAGTCGAGTGATCCGATCTCAACAGCTTATAATACAAAATATTCTTGTGGATCCACCAATTACAGAACGTTTTCATATCGGCATGTATATTCATTAATATTTGATGTAGATTTGCGATATTGTAATGTTCACATTTTTAGTAACAACCCAAAAATGACTCAATTTCCAGCATATTAGTATAGTTTTTAACATGAAACATTGCCTTTCTTGGTTTCCATTCATATGCGATATGTACCTCCGCTTCGAAACGTAGGGAAAGAACGTTCTTCTTGTATTTCAAAATAATGGTTAACCGCACTTATTGGTCTATATACCTTTTTTTAATTAGTGAATCTTTTAAAAATACAACAAATATCCAGGGAAACTATGAGAGTTCTCAAATTGTGGCCAAAATCACTTTATTAAGGATCTGTTTTATTTTACAAAATGTAGGATGGAAAGGTTCAGGGGAAGGAGTACCCCCATACAGAGCAAATATTGATTATCGAATATATAAAGAACTATAATAGTGAAAGTTTGGTTCCAAACACTTTCTCAATGATCTGTTTTACTAGAGAAAATGTAGGATCATTTACTTTGTATGGGGATACCCCGACCCCATACAAAGAAAATATTGGTTATTGATAAAAATAAGTCCCAATCACTTTCACAACTAATTGTTTAACGAAACAAAATGATGGACGGGCCAGGGGGAGGGTGGCCTTCATACAAATCAAATAAAATTATTATATTGAGAATTTTCAAATTTGATCCCAATCACTTTCTCAAAAAACTGTTTTACTAAAGAAAATGCAGGATAGATAGGATCAGGGGAGGAGGTATATCCCCTACAAATTAAACATTAGTAATCGAATACTACTGATTGAAAAAAAAACTATAAATATTAAAAATTGTAAAATTCGGTGGGCAAATGGTTCCACAAAAATGATTGAAAGTATATATGGAAGGGTAAGCAATGAAGCTGGTTTGAACTCCAGGGTTAATCGTTTTGAGGTTATTAATTTTTGTCGTTATTATTTCGTTATAATTACAATGATTTATTTTGAGACAGTTCAGATTTAGAATGGTAATGGCGATAACAATATTTTCAATTACAAACATTAAAGAATTTAGTGTTTTTTTAAAACACTAAAACACCTTTCCAAATTGTAACTAATTAGTCTTCTCACACATTTCGAGTTTGAAGTCGAAACAACTCAATTAACATTTTAATTGAACAACGCAACACTTTGTAATTTAATATCAAACTTTCTTTCGTGTACAATCTCCTCTCCCTCCATCAAAGAAATAAAAAGAAATTATACAAAAATAATTGTTTAAAAATTCTTTTTTGCGAAACCAATGAAATTGGGTCAAATTGAAGTCATACACACCAACCAAAAATTAAAATCGAAAATAAAAAAACGTAACAAAAGAAAACTGAAGAACTTGAAAAATAATGTTGTTTTCTTTGTGGGTAAATGGAAAATAAAAAAGATAAGTTGGTCGGTCGGTTGGTTGTTGGGTTGCAACTGGTTAAATGTTTAGGTTGGGTTTGGAAGCTTGATTTGGTCTTGACTGGTTGTTGTGAGTTAAATTATTTGCTGAACTTGTTAAAAACACAACTTTTTAGTGCAACAAAAAACTAAATTGAAAATAATAAAACATTTTTTTTTATAATTTTTATATTTTTCTCACAGTTTCATTATAAAAACAAAAACTAAAATAGAAAACTGAAGTGGTTTTGTTCTCAACAATAATTTGTATCTGTTAAATATAAAAATTTGTCAACTAAATGATGTCAACGAGTTAAATTTTTTTATTTTTATACCCTTCACCACCACTAATGGTGAAGAGAATATATTGAACTTTGTCATTCCGTGTGTAACATTAAAAAGTAATCATCTTAGACCCACATATTTTATATATAATCTTGCATCAAATTCAAAACTGAGTCGATTTATCTATGTCCGTCTAACTGTCCGTCTTTTTTTCTGTCTGTTGTTGGCACCTTCCCATTCACATAAATTCACAGAGCTGAATAAAATTTGGCTTGAGTATTTAGTAAAGTTCTTAAAAGTTTCCTTTTAAAAATTAGCAAAATCGGTCCATTATATTAAAATATATTGACCGATAGAGGACGCCTCTAAGTTCAAGCAAAAAAACCTCGTAAAATTGTCAATTAAAAACCAACAAAATAAAATGAACTTTTGTCATAAAAATAATTGAAATCCAAATAACGAAAAAGGAATTGAAGAAAATTTGGTTAAATATCAGCCAACGAAACTTGTATTCATTGCGATGAAAATGTTCGTTAATTTTTCGTAAATTGTTCAAATTGAATAAAAATCATTTTATTTGACAGAAATAAAATCTTCAAATTAAGAAATATTATTCCATATTTATGTTAAATTTACGAAATTTTAAGGAAAGAATTATGTTAAATTGTTGTAATAAATGTCATAATTAAGTTACATAAAATATTAAGGATCAAGGGAAGTAGTACTCCCTATACGAAGCAAATATTGATTATCGAGAAATTTCACATTTGCTCCCAATGACTTCCTCAAGGAACTGGACAAAATGTAAGACGGGATTAGAAGAGTCTCCATATAAAGCAAATATTGATTATCGAATATCTATAGATTTACTACAGCGAGAATTTGGTTCCAATATTGTGAAATTTCTTTTGCGGTCTAGAACTGAGGAGAATTTTTGTGCAGCAAAGCGTACCGGGTAAAAGCTTGCTTTACATAAAAATTAAATAGTGTAGAAACAGTAGTAGAGAACTGAAAATAGTGCAATGTCAATAGCCAAACGGCTTCTATTGCTAATGAAAAGTTACTTACATATTTGTTGACCAGCTGATCCTCCATTTTGCTGAATTTATGTAAAAAATTCCTTTAATTTCAATCATATTTATAAAATATTTTCAAAATATTTTCCTTCTTAGATTTCTATATTCAGTTTACATTTTCTTTGTCGTATTTCATTTATTATGACAAAAAAAAAAAAAAAATTACGAAAAAAGTTGTTAAATTAACAAAAATTTCATTCAAATAAAAAAATCATTTTTGAACGTAAAATTGAACAAGTTTGTGTGTTATTTTCATTATTAAATATCTGTTGATTTAACATATTTTCAATTTAACATCTTCTACTAAAAAAATTAGTTTAATTAAATTTTTAAGTATATTTGAGGAAAATTCTTCAATTTGAAGAACAATACTGATAATTAGAATAAAAATCTGTTTATTTAACACCTTTTTTCGCTAAAGTTCTTCGAAAATGTTTCGTTAATATTACCGACGACATTTGGTTCAGTTTAGAAAAAAGTTACAGCTAAAAATATAGCAAATTTTACATCTTCCTGTATTATATATTGACGGAAACCTTTTTTGTTTTATATACGTGAGTTGTATGTATGATAAATAAACATTATGTATGCATTTATGATGGAGGGTATTGAAGATTCGGCACCGGTGAATATAGCGTTCTTAATTGTTTGCTGTTGAAAATCAACTTAAAAACTCTGACAGTCAGATTTTTTCTGAAGTTTCATAAAAACCGGAAGTAAATTAGTTGTTTTGTTTTATCGAGAAAACAACAAAAAGTAGAAGAAGTGGAAATAAAAAAATTCGAAACAAAAGGAAAAAATTAATTTGTTACACTTTCAATTTGGAAAACTTGAATTGAGAATGAAGCAGCAAAATTGAAAGAAATAACAAACAAACAACAACAAAAACAACTTTAGCAACAATCAGAAATTATAAAACAAACAAAACAAACAACAAATAAATTTAATAGAAATAAAACGTTTGAAAAATAAAGCAAATTTAAAAATGAAAGCAGATATCTGTATAAATATTGGGTCAAATAGAAAGTTACGGACTTTTTTTATTACTTTTTTATTAGAATTTCTATAAATCTCATCAATTTTATTCTAAAAAAATCTTCTAAAAAAAAATTCTCCTGATCAGGATCAAATATTCTCTCCTCCAGATCTGATGAAATTTTATTTTAAAAAAATCTTCTAAAAAATTCTCCTGATCAGGATCAAATATTCTCTCCTCCAGATCTGATGAAATTCCCTCTTTTTCTTTGAAAATTCCCTTAGATTTGGTGATTTTTTTTCGAAGAAAATTGCCTCAGATCTGGTGAATTATTTCTTAGAAAATTCTCCAGATCTGGTGAATTTTTTCTAAAGAAATTCCCTCAGATCTGGTGAATTTTTTTCTAAGAAAATTCCCTCAGATCTGATGAATTTTGTCTAAAAATTCCCTCAGATCTGGTGAATTTTTTTCTTTGAAAATTCCCTCAGATCTGGTGAATTTTCTCTAAGAAAATTCCCTCAGATCTGATGAAATTTTCTCTAAGAAAATTCTCTCAGATCTGATGAAATTTTCTCTAAGAAAATTCCCTCAGATCTGATGAAATTTTCTCTAAGAAAATTCCCTCAGATCTGATGAAATTTTCTCTAAGAAAATTCCCTCAGATCTAATGAAATTTTCTCTAAGAAAATTCCCTCAGATCTAATGAAATTTTCTCTAAGAAAATTCCCTCAGATCTAATGAAATTTTCTCTAAGAAAATTCCCTCAGATCTGATGAAAAATTTTCTCTAAGAAAATTCCCTCAGATCTGATGAAAAATTTTCTCTAAGAAAATTCCCTCAGATCTGATGAAAAATTTTCTCTAAGAAAATTCCCTCAGATCTGATGAAAAATTTTCTCTAAGAAAATTCCCTCAGATCTGATGAAAAATTTTCTCTAAGAAAATTCCCTCAGATCTGATGAAAAATTTTCTCTAAGAAAATTCCCTCAGATCTGATGAAAAATTTTCTCTAAGAAAATTCCCTCAGATCTGATGAAAAATTTTCTCTAAGAAAATTCCCTCAGATCTGATGAAATTTTCTCTAAGAAAATTCCCTGAGATCTGGTGAAAATTTCACTAGAGGAATTTTCTAGATAAAATTCTACCAGATCTAAACAGTTGAAAAAGAAGAGTGATGTTGTACTGAAAGATTAGAAGGAGGTGTATTTGTTTTGACTTAAAAGGGCGATACAGATAGTAAGATTCACAATTACATTAAAGTCTCTATAATTGTTTCAGGGTTCCTTGTGTGAACTAGAAAAACAATATTATGTTATCATTATGATAATCACAATGTCGCCTTCGATAATAACCTTTATTCCAAAACTGTTAATATGTCCCAAACCCCATCCCTGTGCAATATTGCTAAATGTAGCGTTTAGTTTTCTATTTTTCGCTGATTCAAGTCTTTAAATTTTTAAAAGAAAAAAATTTTAAATTTAAATTTAAACTAAAGAAAAAAATACAAATAAATAAATAAAAAATAGAAAACATTTTGTTGGCTCATTAAAATTAGCACCAAACGGCGGTCAAGCGTGCTGCTGTTACCTTTGTTACCTTTAATGGTTTGGTGGTTAGAAAACGGCCTAAGAAATCTTTTATTTTTTCCAAAACGACACCATTCAACACTTCCCCCCCCTAAAAAAAACTATACAACTTTTTTTCTTCTTTTATTTGGTTTCTTTTGTTAAAACTTGGCCAACAAATATAAATGAAATGGCCATTTTGATGATGTAAAAACAAACGAAAGTAAAGAAGACAAACAACTCCCGGGTGAATTGTTTTCATAGAAAAAAGTGAAAAAAATCTACAAAAACATAACAAAAGAAATAAAAAAATGAAATAAATGAATTTTTGTTGAACAAAAAACACAAAATGATGGACCGACCAACCACTTTATATTGACCACATAGTTGTGTTATTGCTGATGTTGTTGTTACTGCCGTTGTTACCTTCAACTAACTGCTGTTGGTATTGTTTGCGGCACAACAATTGTCCATAACTTATGAAAAGATTTATGTTATTAAAAGAAATAGAGGAAAATTGGAAATATTTAAGAAAACTCTAAAACAAATGATGATGAGGGATTTTTTTTTTCAAATATTTAAATATTTCGAAATTGTGGCGCCCTCTTTATGTAGGAGCTGGAGGAAGAGATGCCTTGTTTTTGTTAACAATCGAATGGCAAAACTGTAAAATATGTTATAGCAGTTCAATATTCTTTAGAGGCTTAACAACAAATATAGTTTTTTAGAATTGTTATAATAATCTCGAATTTAAGGTCTAAGAAATGTGTTATCCGGGGAGGTTTAAAGCCTTATTTTTTGAAGAAAATATCTGCTGAAAGTTAATGAAAATTGTGGAACCACTAGATTATTGAAACAAAGATGTGCACGATAAAAAAGTGATGATTTCGATGCCAAAAACGAAAAGAGATGTGCTCAGCCAAAAAATCCGAATGACAAACATTCGGAGGATTCACGAGAGTTGCTGTCAAGAAAAACTATCATTACCAGCATTAAGATATATTTAAGTCAAAGATTTGCACGACATAAAATGGTGTTTTCGACGCCGAAAACAAGCACAGATCTGGCAGGTCCAAACATGAATGTTTAGTGTTGACGAATCGGAAACATTACTTCAAGTGGATTTTTGTCAAACATAAAAGAACTTTCATTAAACGCTTTAATATATATTAGATCCAAAGAATTTGAGTCTTATATCAAAAAAGTCGAAACACGTTGAAAGGTGATTTTGTAGCTCAGAATTAATGCTGTAATGCCACAAAATGTAGTTAGGTCTACGTCATATTGTTAGTGGAAGTAAAGCCCTCTCAATTTACGAAATAAACGCCGAAATTGAATTTTCTGATGCTCTATATTTCATAGAATTAGAGGGGTATTTTGTATAATGAACTTATTGAAATTGGACATCCTAGACGATTATTTAGGATCTGTACCGAATAAAAAAGATGCATTTTCTTTCATCCATTTCATGTCTTATCCCTTCTGACTACCTCTTATTTTAATTGATGCAGAACGCTCCTACTGGAATATGCTTTACTTCAGGACGGAATATTAGAAATTGGGTTAATTCATTCTTTACACCAAAACCGAAGTAGTTTCTTTGTCGTGGAATCTATAGATTTTCCGAAAGAACGCCACATGTTGGATAAATGAATTAGTAAAATATCAGTTGATTATACCGAAGTCTAAAACAAGTTCCAGAAAAAGAGAATATAACTGACACACTAGCAGAGATCCGACCACAAAGCATAATTTAAACTAACAATCGGGGTCGAAGGTAGTTCAAAGAGTAATCACATACAAGAGACCGGGTTTCTACAGTTCTGTCCACTGAAGGGACAGAAGTTAATCCATTTCGTTGTTTGTTATTAAACCATTTGGTAAAATTACGAGAATATTATGCGACGATCCAGATTAAGAAAACCATGAACTTTTTGAACCTGGGAAATACTGTGTTTAGCTGGTGATGAGTCACTTCTCCACTATTTTGTTTAATCGAATTTTTTGCTGATAATAACGAATGTAGTGCATGTGGGTTAGACACTAAAACGATTTAACATTACATATGTTTTTGCACAAATGCCGCAACCCAAAGATCCCAAATGTTTATGGGGACTTTAACCCTTTTGGGTTTGCGCGGTTAACGTACAATAAGCCAAAATATTGGCCTAACTGTAGGCCTATGGTAATGAGATCTTAAAGGGTCTTCTTTACTAACCCACATGCTCAATTTAGGACGGAAGTATTTACGCCTATTAAGCGTTGAGTTATTGATTGTTGCTCGATGGTCTAAGTATTTATTTTGTTAAATAGTTTTTGAATATTGTTATATTACGATGCCACTTTAAAGCCGAAATATTTATCTGATGGATTAGTTGCCTAAAAAATTCCACCCTGGAGCGCACCACAAAAACCATTATAGTGAGAAAATTAGGAATAGGTAAGAATTACTCTCTCTATAAACTACTTTACTGGACCGATTCGTTTAGGTACAGTAGGGAACCCTATAAAAAGTTTATCAATTATAACATATTGACATGACTGTTATATTTAAAGTGATCTAAATCATTATATCAGTTTTTGTTAAACATTCAACTTAACCACCTGTTCTACTATTTTGGGTCATATGTGGTGCAAAATTATATTTTTGTTTGGAAATTTTACTCTTAAAAAAAAAGATTTTCGTTTTTTATTATCAAAAAACCAAAGCACGATTTTGCAATTATTTGTAAAAAGGGAAAGAATCCCAAGTTAAAATATAAAATTTTATTGTTAATTGACTCAGCAAGGGATTCTGTTACTAACATTTCTACAAACACATAATAATTGTACCCCCTATGGTGGCATGGAGTTGATTTTTCAATTGTTGGCCATAATACTTCCACATTTTCTTCCGATGCCGTGTTCTAAAGTGAAGCTTGTTTCAGTAACATGTGGTCAGAAGGAGTGAATCAGTGAATAAAAATATTGCTTTGGGTATCCATCCTTAACTTTAATTCCTTTTTGAAAATCTATTCACACAGCAATTGTTAAAATGAGGCTACAAAGCTATAGAAATTTTAACAATTGTTTCGTGATTGTTAAGCTATTTTTTCTGATATTTTTTTTGGGGAAACACCAAAAAAATATATTCTGAAATTTGTGGGTGCAACCGTTTATTTTTTTGCTTTAAATTTTATTCAAAATGCAAAAAAAAAGAATAGAAAAATTAATAAACAAAATTTGTTACAAAATAGAAATATATAGTCGTAGTCCACTATGCACTGTGGCGAAGAATAATTAATAAATGTTAAATTTTATTTAAGAAATTAAATTAAGATTTAAAAAAAAAACAAAAAATTTATTGAAAAATTTATAACTTTTAAAAGTTTTTTGATTTTCAAAATTTTTTCAATTCAATATTTTTTTATTATGTACCCATAGTGCTTTTAAAAATTTCCTTAGAAGTCCATAATAAACAAGTAAGAATGTTAGAGTCGGTCAAGCCTGACTATCTAATATCCTACACCACAAAACGACTTATAAATTTCAGTTAAAAAACAAGGTGAACCCTCGTATAATTTGATTTTCTGATCTGTGCTTATGAGTGCAGTACATTTTGGTGACACTAACATTTATGTGAAATATATACTTTTTAAAAAGTAGATTTATGGGAGCTAGAAGAAATTCTGGACCGACCCTCTATATATATGAGTTATATGCACTTAAAAGAGATATCTGGAAGGGCGCTTGTATTCCACCTATGAGAGGGAATTGACCTAAGAAAGAAATATCATAAGATTTATTTTTGCAAAATTTTATTTAAATTGCTTTTGTAACCTTAATCCGGGAGGACATTTGTATGGAAGGCACCTAAAATATAAGACCGAGCATGACTAATTTCAATGGGTTTCGACGTTCTTGTCCTAAAATAATAACACGTACTAAGTTTTATCAAGATATCTCAAAATTTGCGACCTGTGGAGTGTTCACAACGTTTACATGGACGGATAGACAGACAGACAGACGGATGAACATCGTAAAATAGCCTCTGCAAGTGATTCTGAGTCTAACGATACACCTTGAAGTGGAATATTTTGAAGAGGAATATTCTTTCAATTCTTTAAAATCGCTATATATTTAGGACTTTTATGAGCTTAAAACCTCATTCCAGTAGGACATTTTTGTATGAGAGGTATCTGATATATATGAGACCAAATATGGATCAAAATAATGATACATATGTTTCATCAAAATATCTCTTAAATTGCAACCTGGATTTTGTTCACAAGGTTTACGTCGACAGACATAAAGCCTGCCAGACAGACGGATGGACTGACATCATAGCAATGACTCAGAAAGTGATTCTGAGACGAACGGCATATTTAAAGGTGGATAAACCAATATTTTTCTGTATATTACAAACATCAGCATGAACGTATAATACCCCAACCACCTACGTTGGTTCAGGGTATAGAAAGTGGAATGAAAATCATATTTTCCTTTTTCCGTTTTAAAAAATTTTGCCTTGAGTCGTGCAAAGTCAGTGTTGACTCATCAATAGTTCTTTGTTTGGTCTTGATACAACATTTTTTCCTTTCAAACTGGAACAATGAAAATATTTATTCTTTCTGCGTTTATTGCTATATATATTCGGATATGTATGTTGGTATGATGGACTGTTTGCATATTTAACATTATTTTCTTTTGTTTAATTTTAAAGTTAAGGAAAGAAAAGGGCCAAATTTTAAACAATATAAAATAGTAAAATATGAGTCAATACCAATATTTTTTAATTTTTATAAAAGTTTAATTCAAACTTTGACTCACCCAAATATTTTAATTTTATCGAAATGAAGTCTGAAAGAAAAAGAAAAATAATTAATAAAATTATAAATTAAGCAAGAAAACTGTATTCCTCTATGCCGAATCGCCAAAACCCTTCACCACAATAAATTTTAAAATAATTAAAGAAATTTATTAAACATTTCGTTTATAAGAGGTACCACTCACCCGTCCCCTATCCCCAAATTACGTAGTCCATAATATGTGGCTAATACTGCTTCATCCATTCGCCAAATTTCATTAAATTTCCTGTAATAGTTTTGTTAGTTTATACCACTTCCCCTAGTCCTATATGTATTTCTTATACTCTAAAATAATTTGTTGTTAATATTATATGATTCATATGAGATTTCCTTTATAAGTTAAAGAGATATGTGACATTAAATGTATCTTTTGTAGAAGGGATATCGCTCCCCCGTGCCCTATACAAAAATTTATAGTGTCTAAAATTTCCTACTTAAGACAATATCAGAGTGTCAAATTTCATAAAAATTGAATTACACGTAGACACGTTTAGTCACTACCGTTAATCAAATTTGTCATATTTTAGGAAGTTGTCTTAGATATCGGTCTATAACTTTTTTTAGGACAGACAAATATTTAGGCTTCTCTGCCATATATGAACTTTGATAGATCTTTCAAAATGCAAATACCTTCCAGAATTAGATGGAATGAAAATAACTTTATCAAGGATCATAACTCTAGGATCTAACCTGATGGTTCCAAAATGAACAGTGTTGTAAGGGGTGCGTGTTTTTTTTAAAGATCTTAAATTACTTTCATATCGACTTCCTGATGTGCGTTTCAAACTGAGATGTTTACTATCTACTTTGGAGTTTTTAGGCGATAGGAATATTTCTCAACGATCACGCGACACTTCTTAATCCCTATTTGTGGGTCGATGAAGAGAAAAAATTACATCTGACACTAATTTGGATCTCTGCGCATAAGGACTACTTGTTTATATTATAGATGATCTCAAGTAGGAACACGCGGAGTCGCCAAGGAGATATGTCATAATTACTTACGAGTCAATTTCTGAATCATAATCGTAGGATTGTCTCTAGGTTGCTCTCATTTATCACAGACCACTGACAGGAAGAATGCAGGTACACTTGGTTTTCCATTTAATTAACATTGTCGCAGCTGTTATAATTTACAGAAAGAGTAAAGAGTTTTTACTTTCCTACGTGAATGACCGGTCATGGCGTGAACGAGATGGATCTAGCACTTTTAATTAGTGACAGTGGTACACCAGCTCACTGGATAAACTGAATAATAATTTTTGTATGCAGGGTCTACACCCAAAAAGTATTAATTAAAATTATAACATTCGACCAGATATGGCAACGCTCGGTCAGATATTGTATGACAGGTCATAAATTAATTGAAAACAGTGGATGGTTTATTCACTACTATTTATTTCGATCGATGGAGAGGGCCCCTACTGGAATACGTCTTACTACAGCACAAGATTTATTGGCTGCAATCGATCCCATTAATTAAAATTAATTAATTAAAAGTCATTAAGCTATTGAACATATTGAAATTATAAGAAATGGACTCTTGATAAAAAATGTGACTCGTAAGTAAAAAGATCCATTTAATATTCGAATGATCTATAAAATTGAAGGAATTTTCAAAAGATCGTGTTTAAATCTATTTTAAATATGTTAATCCAATTTTCATTCTTTCCCTGTTTTTGTATTTAACCATTCATTCCTCAATTCATTCACTTTTAATTCATTCATTCCCTTTCTCATTCAGTCATTTATTTGACATGCAACAATCATCACTTATCAAATCGCGTGCATCACTTGTTTTTTTTTCTTCTTCTTCTTCTTCTTCTTTTTCATCATTTTCATTATCATTATCAATATCGTTGTGTTGTTTTCGTTTTGTTGCTTTGAGATCGTGAATTAGAATTGGACATGAATGCTGTTTGTGCATCATATTGCCCCATTAACGCTAATCCAGCAATGCAACAGCAACAAACACCACTCCTCTGATTATAAACGTGCAATTTGCAAACAAGAAAAAATCTTAAAGCCCTTTCACCACTGGTTACCATTAAAAAAAGGTTCTGTCTGTCTGTCGCAGCACATTAAAATGATCTTAATGATCGGTGCATTTGTCTATTTATCTGACAATTCGGTACGTTTGTCTGTCACACTTTGTTGTTCTTGTTACTGTTACTGGAATGAGTTTGATCTTTTGTCAGTTTTCATTGTGCCATCGAATAGCTCCAGAGTTGAATGAGAGTAAATTATGTTCAATATCAGGTATGTAACATTGAGGATCAATTTTATGAGATTTCAGAAAAAACATATGATCAGTATGAAATTTTAAATAAAGGAGATTATATAGTTTATATATAATAGAAATCATCCAAAAAGTGAGAAGATATCAGGTAGACACAACTTTTAAGCAAGAGTGGAGTTTATATATTCCTTCTGAAGATCACTTTATCGGTGCAAGTTTAACTCTGCTATAATGAGAATTTTATATCTACAAATGAACAGCGAGCTTGATTATCATTTTTCTGTGATAACAACATTTTGATCCAACCAATTACTTAGGATATTTTTTCAATCACTGAATGGGGGATTGAATGAAAGTGTGATCGCCAGCAAGATAAATCCCGGTTCATATACGAAAAAGGAAGTCTTATTAAAAAATTCTGATCATTCTTGAAAAGCAAGTAATGAGTCCAAGATAAGTAAGATTTATTTCTATAATCTCCATTGTTATATTAATATAGACTGGTTCAAATAGAATCGTTCAGTTTGTTTAACTTCAATTAGTCATCGATCATACGCGAATATCACACTAGTATCGCTGTTATCATTTGTGTTATCATTTCAGAGATCTTTGTAGCAATTATCTAAATGGTGAATTTATGAATTTCACTTTCCTCGTTTGTGGAAATAAAAAGGGTATTATTTCAGCACTCGAAAGACTTCCAGAGATCATCAAACTTTTGATATTATTTTGGATTAGAATTTCTTATAAACTCATCAAAACTTTAGTTCACCTCAGGGGATTTTTTTAAAATAAAGTGCATCTACAAAATCACGGAGTATGCAGAGAAAATGCTACGAAATGCTGAAAGTATCTGAAACTGTAGTGTTTCACAATTTACAAATTCATTATTAGGATTTTCGCTCTACCGTTCAATTTAGTTAGCGATATTGTTGAAATTATCCGTTTCTTTGTGTCATCCAAATTTAAGCTCTCTACGACATCGATCTATGGAGGAAGGTGAGAGCATGTGCCATTAAAAACCTCAACAGTAAACTTGAGCTTGATCGTCTGGTTGTTCAGTTTCAATGCATCATCGATCACAATTATGCATCGCAAATGGATCAGTGATGTGAATTCTGAATAAGGATATCGATTTATAATCTTTTAAGATTGACTTTAGAGCTAACGTCGTCTGAACATCTCAAGCTTTGTCATTACACAGTGTGCGTTTCGGTAGAACTTTTTATTCATAAAAATTGTTGAGTTATTTCGAATTCGGCTTTACCGCCTAAAATATTTTTAATTGTTGAAATTTGGATTTTGCATGTTGAAAACACATTTCAAATTTTCATTCCGTTTTAAATTAAGTGGATTTTTTTCGTTCTCTTCTCCCCCTTTCTTCACTTAATAACATTTTAACGTTTGAGTGTTGTTGTTAATGTTTATTGGTCTTTGTCAAGTACTCTACACTCTGATCAAGTCAAATACTTCCTACTTCAGTCATTGAAGTGTTTTTTTTGTTTTCATAACAACAACAACCGCAACAGCAACAACAACTACAGTAATTTGACACCGTGACGCCATACGCGATCATCACAATACTGACAACAATACAACAATACAACAAACAACAAACAACAAGAACAATAATGAAACCACCAATGTGACTTTTGTTTGGCTTTAGATTTTTTATATAAAAAATAATCTGTTGTTGCTGTGATTGAACCCAACTAATGTTGCAACGTTTTTGTTGTTGTTATTTGTAAGTATGTAGAGCACGTGATATGATCACGTTTTCATTTTGTTTCTTAAATACGTTAATGTTTTTCTTTTTGACTTGTTTTTTTTTTCTTCTTTTATTTCTATTTCTCTTTTATTTTAATTCATTTTAAACTTTTACAATTACAAATCACTCATATGAACCAAATTACAGTTAAGTGACTCTTATTTGTTTGTAATTTATGTTAACAAGAGGAAAATTGTGCAAAAGGGGGAGGTAAACTCTAAACAGAAAAACAGTTTAATGTGTCCAAGTTAAGTCAAACATCTGGTTGCCCATTAGACCAGAAAAATGTTATGTTCACTCTTTAACATGGAAATAGATGAAAATGGAAAAAGTGGAAATATTGTTATTTAGTTTTTGGTGTTAATAATGGACTATAAATAATGATGAAATTAAAAAAGCGAACTTCCTTAATGTTGGAACAACTTTCAAATTTTCTTAATTTTGGAAGTTGAAAAGTTTGAACTTTTGTATTTTCACTAATTTTTCACAACCGTTTTTCTTGTAGAGTTCGGGCAGAGATAGTGATATTTTAATACAACTCTTCATAAGCGAAGTTACTGTCCCTTTCTATGGATCATCCAAATATGAGCATGTGGGTAAAAAAACCCCAAAAAAATTCTATTCTTCATCGTCTTGTCAAAGGGGTTGGTCTCAATTTTGACTAACCTTCGTACTTAATATGTGCTAAAGTATTATGTTCCGAGAGTGAGAGAACCTTTAACGGTACTGTCTCATTTGCTGCATTCAGTTCATTGTCCGATATTTCACTCTCCCTTTTGATTCTGCTATAGAACTGTTCAAATTCTTAGTGGAGAATTTTATAGCACTTGAGATACCTTCGCCTTTAAATTGAGAGTTTAAATCGAGATCTCCTCCATTGTGGAATAAGAGAAAAGTATGTCTCTGCAGTGGTTCAAAAAGTTTAGCTTTGACAGAAGTGGTTGATATAACCCAAATAAGTTTTTAATAAACTTCCCGAAGGTCTTAATTTTAACAAAAAATTATAGTCCATTAGTCAAATTACAACTGCTTCTAAAATCGGGTAAAATCATCACAGAAAAACTTTGCCAATGAAATTCGATTAGTTCATTGCTTCGAGGGTAATTAATGATAAATGATCGGAATATTCGAAGTGTTAAGTGGACCCATGAGACCATAATATTCGAAGTGATCAGTGGTCAGATGAGACCATAATATTCGGTCATGTTTTGCCCAACCAGTCGGAAATTTTTAGAAATACAGAGTATTAAAAGTTTTGTCTCATCCGCTTAGTAGCCTAGTCATTGCCCATTATGTTTCGATTGCTGCAGGACGCTAACAGAATAGTCCTGCAGCAATCGAACTAGAATATGCTTCACTTCAGAACAGAGAATACGAAATATTACTGATTCATTCTCTACCTCAAAACCGGAGCAGTGCCTTTTAAATGGAATACATATGCTACTGAAAATGGGAAATAAGTTGTGGCAAACGAAGACATTGAAAGATTCATTCTAGAGCATTCTAAAGTCCAGTTTTCTAAAACCCAAGAGTCGAGTGTCAATATTCTGACGTATTAAGAACTCATTATCCAGCCCAAAGAAAGAGAGAAGACTTTCCTTTTTAAAGTCAAAAGTCTATTAGAAATTGAGAGTCGAACCTGTTAGAAGCAGAGAGTCTAGTATATCGAAAATTAAGATCTATCGATAGTCACGAGTCTATACTTGAAAGTTAAGACTCTAATGAAATTCTAGAGTCTTAACAAGAGTTATACATACATTAATTTGAGAGTCTGGCCTTTCAAATATCAAGACTCTAGTCTATGGAAAGTTGATAGTTTATTGTAAGTTAAGAGTCTGGCCTGTTAAGGATCTAGACTATTTAAAACTTATAGTTTAGTCTGTGGAAAATCAAGAGTGTCCCGCCTATCGAAAATTGTGAGTCTGGTCAAAAGGAAGTTGAGCATCCAGCAAATCGAAAGTTGAACATCCAGCAAATCGTAAGTTCAGCTTCCAAGTAATCGAAAAGTGTCTAGTCTATTTACAAATAGGAAGACTTTGGGAAGTCAAGAGTATCTTCTATCGAAAGCCTCCAATACTTTTCTTAACTTCAATTACATTTTATGATAAATTCCATCGCAATTAAGCTAATTTAATGATGACACAAGAATATTTATGTACATTTCATAAAATTAAACCAACCATAAGGATAAACAATTTTCAAATTAACATACTTAAACAAACTCAAACATTCGCATGTATGCCCACATTCCTTTACACATACTAACACACATATAACCACATACATTTATAGCAAATATTTTCTTTAACATATTTTATTAGCCCAATTCAAAAATCAAATCAAGCCAATTTCACTCAACGTTAAACAAGTAACGCGTTATCCCTAAGCACAAACTATTCTATAGGAATTTCACTCTTAACGTCTCAAAAGGAATTTAGAAGAAGAATTTAAAATTTACATTAAAATGGAAAATCATATGAGATGAAAAAGAGAGATTTTTTTTTCTCTTAAAGAGAAAAAGTAATTTATGGAAATCAAATAGTAATGATATATGAAGATGAGGAAAAAGGATTTGCAGACACTCGAAACAAATATCCTTCTTTCCATAACAATGAAAAATTTATTACAAGGATATATGGAAGAGCTGAACAGGATTTAATACATTTTACAACAGGGAGATTTTTAACTTCAAATACTTGAACAAACATGAAATTGTTAATTTATTCCGAAATATTCAAATAACAAAAACAACTACTCGTTGTAAAATAAACCAACAATAATCTTTTGAAAGGATTTTCTTCCTTTAAAAAAAAAACAATTCTAGTTATTTATTGCTTTTGTCTCTTCAGATTCTTTAAATTTTCGAGATTGAAATTGTATGAGTGAGAAAAGAAATTATTGAATTTGAATATTCAAAACACGTTAGTAAGATTTTTAACCCTCTGACTAATGTCAATGATCCTTTGTAAATATTTACATGAATAAATTCATGAACACACTCACAACTATATATATATTGACAAAAAATACATAAACATATGAATAAGATTTTATAGGAGTTTCTTGAAGAAATTAAAAAAATTTATTTGTTAAGACAACAAGACAAAAGAGACATAAACGTGGGATAAAGAAGGATCGAAAAAGGAAGTTATTTTCGGAGAAATAAGATTGTGATCTTGTCTAGTCTATAGGAAAACTTCAATTTAGTTTGTAGAATGTTCAAAAGTCTGATCAATAAATAAGGATACGGGGTTCCTTCTTCATAAAAATCAAGAAGTCAGCTTTTTAATAAGTCTAGGAAGTTTAGGTCATAGAATGTCGATATTTAAAGCTATGGAATAACTATGATAAAACCCATTGAAATATATTAGGCGAAAAGTCAAGAGCTTAGTCCATGTAATATCAAGATATTGACATATGGATAGTTGAAAGTTTAACACAGTTGAAGTCTAATGAGAGTTAAGAGTTTTGCGTTGGAAACATTCAATGTTTAGCCTATAGAAAAAGTTGAAGGCAAGAGGATGACCACAAAGCTATTAAATAATAAGTTGAGAGTCCATCCAAGCAAATGCCAAGAGTATGGAATTTGTAGTTTCAATAATTTGCCTTACAGAAAGTTGAAAGTCTAGCCTATTGGAGTTTGATAGTCTCATCTAACAAGAGCTAACAGTGTAGCCCTTGTAATGTCGAGATTTTATATAAGAGAAAGTTGAGAGTGTAGGCTTTTGAAAGCGGAGGGTATCGCCTTACAAAGAGCCTGGCCTATGAAATTTCATGAGTTTAACTTGTAGACTGTCTTAACTTTCCAAATCAAGAGTAGAGCCTATCGAAAGTTGAGCGAAAATCAAGTATTTAGTCTACTGAAAGCTGAAGGAAGCTTCTAGGAAGTCAAGAGTCTGTACTATCAAAAATCGAGTCAAACCCATCGAAAGCTAATAGTCTTGACTTTTAAAACTTATGAGTACTTCTTATCAAAAATTAAATAACTAAGCTATCAAAAGTTAAGAGTTTAGCCAATCGGAAATAAAGAGTCCAGCTTCTCGGGAGTAAAGAATAGAACATATTGAAAGTTTTCAGATATTTAAAAGCCATGACATTCGAAACTCAAGAGTGTAGCTTGTCGTCTAGCATGTCGAAAATGAAGAACCTTGTTTGTTAAAATCCAATAGTCTGCTTTATAAGAGGCTAAGAGTCTGATATATTGAAAACAAGGTATCTAGCCTATTTAATGTCAAGAGTCTGGAGTATTGAAAAGCAATAGTTTGGTCAGTAGTCTGTATTATTGAACACCAAGTGTCTTCTATATTGAAAGTCAAGTGTCTGGTATATTGTAAACTTAGTTTTTAGTCTTTTGCAAGCCAAAGGTCTGGCTTATTGAAAAGTAATAGTTTGGCTTTTGGTTGACAATAGTCTGTTCTATTGAATGTCCATTGTGTATCCTATTGAACTGAAAACGATGTTAAAATTCAATTATCTGTTGTATTATGGTATATTGAAAAGCAAGTTTCTGACTAATTGAAAGTCTAGAGTCTGGTAGATTGAAAATCAGGAGTTTGGTCTAGTAAAAAGGCAATAGTTTGGAATATTGTAGGGCAACAGACTAGAATATTGAAATCCAACAGTCTGGGTTATTGGAAGGCAAGAATCTGACCTTTAAAAGACAATAGCCTAAATTATTAGTCTGATCTTTTTAAAAGCAACAGTTTGACCTTTTTAAAGCAATTAGTCTGACTCATTGAAAATCAAAAAACTTGCCTTATATAAGCCAACAGTCTGGCATTTTGAAAGCTAAGCCAATGGGGAAGTCCATTGAAATCAAATATTTTAGCTTATCGAGCGATGAAAAAGTAAATAGAAAATTTTCCTTCGAATGAAGTCACAACATAAAACGTGTGTAAAATTATAATTCAATCTCAATCCCTACTTTCGATATCCTTTAATAATTCAGGCGCCTCTGCTATGAAATCTATTCATAGTTCTTCTCTTCTATTCAATTAGTTATTAGAGAATTGACTAAATTTATTTTGTATAATTTTCTTAAGGTCATATTTCACTCATGTATTAATGTCCTTAATCAATCATTTATAGTTTAATTTACAAAATAAACAAATCAATATATATATTTTACATAAAGGACATATGTTTGAATCCTTAAAAAGAACTTAAAATTTTTAAAAGATTTTGTTTCTTAATATTGAATTTAAATGATAAAAATAATATTAAAAAAAAACAAAAAAAAAAAATTGTTTATTTTCCATAACAATAAACACGACTCCTTCGTCCTCCGTCTTAAAATTTAAAGAAATTGAGGTTTTTTCTTTCATTTCAACATGATTTTGATTGATTTAATTTCAAATATTTTGACTTTCATAAGAAAATAATTTGATTCTTAGAAATTATGTTTACATGTCTTTGTATGTGTTTATTTTTAGCACAGAAACCTCCAAAAAAAGTATTTGGAGTGAATTCGAGGAGTAATTTGTGGGGTTAGATAAGTATGTGTGGATGTGTGTGTGTGTTTTATAGCATTATTAACAAATCAAACGATACAATAAATTTCAATTTAAATTCGAATAAACAAAAATATATTTTCGTTTTATTCATTTTAGACGGTTTTCCAAACAACAAAAAAGAGAGAAATGTTTGTTTTTGGTTTATACCTTTAAAGAAAAACTATATTAACACATATACAAATTGCTATATATTAGAGTTTATTGCTTGTGTATGTGTCATGTGTGTGTTAACATAAATTCAGCAGTTTAAAAAGTTGAGTTCTTTAATTTCTTTTAAAAATCTGCCGAAAGACAAGAATCTAGATTTTTAAGACTCCAGCCTAAGGAAAGTTTAGAGTCTAACTTATCCAAAACCTCTGGAAAGTTAAAGTTCAAGCATAACGAAGGTGAGTATATAGTCGGGAACGAATGGTCGTTAATGTGCAATATTGAAGATCAAGAGTGTAGTCTGTTGGAAGTCAAGAGTTTAGATTGTTGAAAATGTAAAGTGTAACGCATTTTTGTTATAGAAGGTCAAGAGTCTGCCTGCCAGAAGTCTAGAGACTAACCTATTTTGAGAGTGTAGTCTACATAATGTCAAGAGTCTAGCTTTTCAAAGGTTAAGAGTCTTGTCAGTCAGGAGCCAGGATTCTAGCCTGTCTGAACTCAAGATTCAAGTCTATACAAAATTCAGAGTATATCTCAAGAGTGTAACTTGTCGGCTAGCATGTCGAAAGTGAAGAGCCTTGTCTTTTAAAATCCAATAGTCTGGTTTATAAGAAGCTAAGAGTCTGATCTATTGAAAACCAGGTATCTAGCCTATTTAATGTTAAGATTGTGGAGTGTTGAAAAGCAATAGTTTAGTCTTTTGAAAGTGTCTTCTTATTTGAAAGTGTCTTCTTTATTGAAAGTCAAGAGTTTGGTATATTGTAAACTTAGTTTTTAGTCTTTTGCAAGCCAAAGGTCTGGCTTATTGAAAAGCAATAGTTTGGCTTTTGGTTGTCAATAGTCTGTTCTATTAAAAGTCCATTGTGTATCTTATTGAACTGAAAGCGAAGTTGAAAGTCAATAGTCTGGTGTATTGAAAGCCAAGAGTGTGGTATTTTGTAAATCAATAGTCTGGTCGTTTAAAACTCAATAGTCTGGCTTAGTGAACGTCAAGAGTATGTCATATTCTGGCCAATTGAAACCAAGTTTCTGGCCAATTGAAAGTCCAGAGTCTGGTTTATTGAAAATCAGGAGTTTGGTCTATTAAAAAGGCAATGGTCTGGAATATTGTAGGGCAACATACTAGACTATTGAAAGCCAACAGTCTGGACTAACCTATTTTGAGAGTGTAGTCTACATAAAGTCAAGAGTCTAGCTTTTCGAAAGTTAAGAGTCTTGTCAGTCAGTAGCCAGGAGTCTAGCCTGTCTGAAGTCAAGATTCAAGCCTATTTAAAATTCAGAGAATATCGAATGGAAAATCAAAAGTCTAGTTTCTCGTTTTCAAGAGTCAATAGTCTAGATTATGGATTGTCGAAAGTCAATAGTCTATGTTATTGAAAGCCAAGAATTTAACCTATTGGAAGTAAAGAGTTTATCAAAGTTTTAAAGTCCAATCTTTAGATAGTCTATTATGTCAGAAGTCAAGAGTCCAGCCTATCGAAAATTGAGAGTATAACCTGCGGAAAGTCAATAGTCTTGCTTATAAAATGTCAAGAGTCCATCTTTTCAGAGATGAGGTATTTTGTCTATGGAAAATCAAGGGTCTTGCTTATCTAAAGTCAAGTGTCTAGCAATTCGGAAGTCAAGTATCTAGTCTGTCAGAAGTGAAGAGTCAATCCTATGAAAAGTTAAGAGTCTAACTTATAGAAAGTCAAGAGACAAACAAAAACTGAGAGTCCAGCTCGTTGCAAATCAAGAGTAAAGATTATAGAAAATTGAGAGTCCAGCCGATAGATTGGCAAGAGTCCAGCTTATCGAAAATTAAAATGTTGGAAGTCAAGAATATCCTATAGATATTTAAGAGTTTAGTCTGTTGGAAGTCAAGAGACTAGCTTAACCGAATTCTGGAAGGCTTAGTTTTTTAAGAATTTTTTAAGAATTTCATTGTTTCATTTAATTTATTTTCTCACGTTTTTCATCTTTAAAGCTCTGTTTCCAAATAAAAAGTTGAGATTTATAATTTTTTTCAAAATCATTCTGAAAAAAAAAAACACTTAAATATGTCGAAGACCTTCTAAAGTATTTCTAAATCTAAAGATAATAAGAATTTTATTTATGGATTTAATATAAGACAACTATAATTGAATATTTTCTGTTACATTAAAATTAAGTTTATTTGGATTTCAACATGTCTAAGCATGTTTGGATTTTATTTTGTTTTTCCTCCCTTATTGATTTTGTTTGTATTGGTTTGTAGGAAAAGCTGTCAGAGATTGAAAATTGGTTATTAAGTTGTTTTCTTAATATTATTAATATTAAATATTTCAATATCTGTTTTAGTCTTTTTCTTATTTTTTATAAGAAAAAGAGAAATGTATTTTAATTTAATCATTCATTACTTCATTACATTCTGTTGGCGTAATAATAGACTCTTGATCGATTAAACTAAAGCTTTTGTATCGCTTAGAACATGGATTTTTGAGTAGATTATTGCTTTCTATATTAAAGTTTTTTTGTTGAAAAGTCTTTAGTTTTTCAGGACTAATTTCTTTGTTAAACTAAATTTTAGTACGGGTTTGTGGTCTTTTTACAGTAAATTTTAGTCATTTAATCATTAAATCTAAAGATTTTGCTATAAAATGACTTATAAGCGATTCTATATTCTTTACCCTTGACTTTCGATAAAATAAACTTTAAGCACTGCGTTTGATAGACTTGATTCGTTTCTTTTGATGCATAAAACTGTTGTTATTCGAGAGGCTAGATTTAAGTCTTTCTATAGGCAGTCTTTCGTTAAGCCAAACTATTGCTGTCATATAAGTTAGTTTATAGTCTTTCGGTCTGCTAGAAAACTACTGTATTTCATAAGAACCGATTCTGGTTTATCGATAAATAAAACTATGGCTTTTCGTAAGGATTGACTCTAGTATTTCGTTACACAAGAGTCTTGTCTTCTAACAAGTTGGAGGCTTGTGTTAGTGGGGTTTAAACCAAATTTTTCAGATGCTAAACTATTTGCGTTTAATAGGCAGAATTATAGTCTTTTTTCCTACTTTCTATAGCCAGATTCTTTACTTTTGCTAAGCTAGAGTCCTGAATTTGATAGACTAGACTTTTTGGCCTAAAAAGTACTATTTTTCGATGGGCTAATATATATTCTTTTAACATACAATAGTCTAGACTGTATGTGGACAAAAGTATAAGTTATATCTGAGTATCATCTACATCTGGGCAAGAGTTTAGCTGTATGTATTTAGATAATATTTTAGCTTACATGTAGAAATAATCTAGCCCATATTTGAACAAGAGTTTGACTTATATCTAGTCAATAGCTTAGGATACAATCTAGACTTTATCTAGATAATGGCATAATCTGTCGATTGACCAAGGTATTACCATTCTCACATATGCTAAATTTTTTCTTGTTCTTCGGTAGAGTAAATATTTGTCTTTCTTCAAACAATATAATTGCCTTTCAAAGAGCCAGTCATTAATTTTTAGTTAGTCAAAATTTCTGCCATTTAGGTCTCTATTGCCTTTCAATCGGCAAAATTTCTAAAGTTCGATATGAAGGACTCTTGTGTTTTGATAGATAAATTCGTTGCCTTTAAATAGACCACTATGTATACGCTACACTTTAGACGTTCGATAGGCTAAAAAATTGTCTTTAAATTGACTGAACTATTCTTCATCCACATTCTAGATTATTTATTTTTTAGTTTATATAACTGAATTCCCTAGAGTCTCGACCTTAATCTATAGATTGGAAAAACTTTTGACAATCGATAGTTAAGACTGTTCTCCTCCGATAGTCTGAATTTCGTTTTTAATAAGCAAAATTTTACAAATTCGATAGAATAGACTCTTGTCCTCTGATAGATAAAACTTCTACTTTTAGATATTCCAGACATTATCCTTTCAATAGGAGCAACTACTGCATGTTGTAGGATAAACTATTGCTTTTGATACTATTGAATTTTGTTGGACTAGATTAGCTAAACTGTTCTTCAAATGGCTACAATGTTGTCTATTGTTAGGCTGCATCAATATCTTTCCATCGACCAGACTATTGTCCTTAGAAAGGTTAGATTTTTAACATTCAGTTCCTTATGTTGAAGTTTACATTTAACAGTTTTCCGATTGACAAAACTGTTTCCATTCGGTAGGATGACATATAGTCTTTCGTTAAGAAAGACTGCTATATTTTATTGGTTACTTTTATGGCAAATCTATGGAGTTTATGCCTGGTTGTATAGTCTTTGTACTACTGTGCCCAATGTAATCTGTTTCAATATTACAAACTCCATTAGATATTAACTATTTTTTTTGCTATAATATGTTTGTAGCTAACGTTTTTGTTCTAGTCCATCTTCACTTACAGTAAAATAGCTTTAAATGTTCCTCAACAACTTCATCCAAGAACACTATTAAAGCACTTTAATATCAAAATCCTAGAGCTTTCACTGTAGCCTCTCACAATATGTTGTTATTTCTCATTTCATTTGCCTTTTTCTATTTATACTAATTTTTTTCTGAGTGTTTTTCCTCACATTTTATTTTTATTATGTTTTTTTTTAATTAATTGTTGAACAAACAGTGGCAACAAACTGAAATTGTTAAGAACAAAGAAATCATTTATCTGTCTGTCTGTCTTCACTAATGTCTAATTTTGGTCTCAATATAAATTCTTTGAATTCTATTTTATATCTTTTTCTTAGAACTGCCATTGAGAAGATTAAATAAATAACAAAAACAAAAATCAAAAAATCATAATCTGAATTAGAAGAAATCTCATACTCTTAATTATTTTTGGTCAACTGAATTGGTTGAGTCTTTGATGAAGACAAGCGAATACGAAAGTAATTTAGTGATGAAGTACTGGTGATGAGAACTGGAGTTTAGTCAATTTGTTTATTTTGGTTTATTTTTCAAAAAAGTATTTTTGAGATGAAGCTTATTTGTGATGGTTTAATATATAAAATGTTTAAATTAAATTTAAGGCAAACATTTACTTAGTCGGGCGTATACATTAATAAAGACTGGAATTTAAGCATAATTAGATTATATAAACGAAAGACTATAATTTTAGCAAATCGAGAGTTTTTATTCAATGAAAACAAAGAGTCTTTCCTACCGAAAGTCAAGAACATATGATATAGAAAGTTTTGAAGCTGGATTTGAAGATAATAGCTTTTCCAAGTCCTCGATAATCTAATGGAGCCTAATAATCAAACTTATCGAAAATAATGAATTAAGTTCACTTAAAACTAAGAGTTTAGTTTATCGAATGCCAAAATCCTAACCTATCGAAATTAAAGAGACTACAGAACGTTAATTTGACCTGTAGTTCAATTTATACTTAATTTTATAAGATAAACAACTTCAGCTTGTCGAAATTGATCGAAAGCCAATGGTATATCATTTCAAAAGATTATGGTGTTGGATATCCGAAGACTACAATATAGCTTATCGAATTGCAATTGTCTATTCTATAATCTGTTAATAAGCTACCCAATCTGCAGATTACAGTCGAGACTATATTTTAGAATGAAGAATTTAGTCTTCTGTAAACAATAATCTAGATTATATCTGGCTGATAGTTAAATCTTTATATAGATTATAGTCTACTTTATATATAATAAAAGTCTTCTATATATCTATACTACAGTTTTGCCTATATCAAAACAATAGTGTACCCTGTATAGTCTATGTTTTAGCCAATATCATTACAATAGTTTAGTATATTTCTGTATAATAGTCTGGTCTATATAAATAAAACGCAAGACTACATTGTCTACTACATTGCTACACATTAGTGTAGCTTTTATCTAGAAATAGTTTTTATATATATAGATAGTTGCCAAGAATATATACGAGACTGCCTAATTCTAGACAATACTCTGACCCATATCTAAATAATAGTCTAATCTGCCATCTCTACAATATAGCCTATATTATGACCATAGTCTAACATATATCTAGAAAATAGTTTATCATAAACATCACAAATGCTTTGCGCACTAACGTTAAGTATTACTTTCCGACTGGTTAGTGTCTGTGTTACCAATATTGTCCCACTTCTTCTTTCCTCCTTTTGCCTCTTTTCCTCTTAACTTAAAGTTAGGTTTCCTTGTGTTATGAACTCGTTAAACGACGTCTATTTTGCTTCCGAAGATATCATAATACATTTTATATTATTCCGTGTAGTACTCGTCCAAATTTCACATCTCAGTATATGTCTGAACTTCTGAAATCAGTAGCATCTAAATATTATATGATCAGCAATCTCCACTTCCAAACATTTAGGACAGTTAAAATTATCATCGCATTCTATCTCATGCAAGCAGTTCCATTATTGCATGTGTATTCCTTATAGATTAAGCCTGAAGTCAATCATAATAACCAGACATTTTATTGCAATACTCGACTTAATTATATATTGCAAATTTTGATATATAGTAACTCCCTTTTCCTCTGGTTACTAATTAGCAAGACCTCTTTTCTATGATCAGCAAGTTTTATTCCCATATTTCTCTATCATTCCTTAAGGAATGATCCGATAAGCATCGTTGTGTATACATTTCAACCTCTTTAAAATATCTTACAAAGTCTGCAAATCCAAAAATCTTGGATATTTCAAATATGATCAATTCCAGTGGGCCATTGTACATCATGTACAAAAACTGATCCCTGAGGAACCTCTGCGGATGTAATATAGGATTTTCCACTATCGTCTGTATCATACCACAAGGTTCTATTCCTAAAGTATTTGCAGATTATGGAGGTCCATCATAATATGATTCTATACTTTTCTTTATGTCCAAAGTTACTAGCGCACAGTACTTCCTATTTAATCCTATTGGCCATATCGCTTCTCTTGGCAATCCCATTACCATGTCAATTGTTGATCTGGCCTTTCGAAATCTATATTGTCTCTCTAAGAGTCCATTTGATTTCACCACAGCAAAAGCTTTCCAATTTTATCCAATAATTTAATAGTCTATAGAACGATAATTTGATAGCACTATTTTCGGTTTCTCCACCCCAAAAGAGCTCGTCATTGAAGACTTCGCCAAATACCTCTGGTTTTAGTGCAAAAGAACTGTCTATTGAATAACAAGAGTCTTCTCTATAAAGAGGTTATGGCCAAGTCTCTTATAGTCTGTATCATGGTAACTTGTTTTAACTGTACACAAAAATTATTATTTATCGCACTTTTGCTCCTCCTACTCAACTACGTAATTCTTCAGGTATGAAACCTTTAACAAGTTCCAAAACAAAAAAAAAAAAAAAATAAATGTTTGAAAGACATTTATTTGTTGTTTTCAGTTTTTAATAATTTTTTTCTATCAAATTGACAAAGAAGGTCATTTAATTTAATTTATTTTATTTAATTTTGAATTATCTATCAATCGATCAACCAATAAGAACGAATAAATTCCATTTATTTGTATATTTTTTTCAATAATTTTTTCGAGTTTCTTTTTTTTCTGTGGCTCGAATATGAAATGAACTTGAATTAATTCATGGCGTGTGGAAATGAATAAAAATTTATTTATTTGTTATTATTTTATTGAATTTTTTGAAAAATTATTATTAAAAACGTAATAAAACTAAACGTAATAATGATAATTATATAATAACTGAATTTAATTTAATGTTTTTAATATTAAAATAACTTAAAATGTGTTTTAACTTCGAGGATTAAATCTTTTTAAAATTTGTTAATTAATTTAGGAATTTCATTTTACCCTCTTTTAGTATCTCTTTCATTGTACCCTACACCAATGTGTAGGGTACAGTGAAAGTGTTTGGGGTATTATGCGTTTGTGCTCAAGTTTGTAGCGACCAGAAAAAATATTGTCAGCACTTATTCTAAGTACACCTTTTGACTCAGGATCAGGTCCATCCGTCCGTCTGGCCGACTAGATGTTAAAGATAACTTCATGAAACTTGGCACGTATCATTAACTTGGTCCATGTTTGATCTAAAATTTCAGGTACCTCCCACACTCATTAAATTCCTTAATATTACAATTTTGACGAAATTGGAAAAAAATATTTTTACCACCACTTTAAAGTATAACGTTCGATTCAAGGTCACTTTCTGCGTCGATGTAACGATGTCAGTCCATTCGTCCATCTATCTGGCTGGCTGTTCATGTAAACCTCGTGAAAAAATGGAGGTCGCAATTAAAGAGATCGGTCTAATATTTCAGGTACCTCCCTTACAAATGTCCTTTCGGAAGGAGGTTTAATTAAGCTTATAAAAGTCCTATATATAGACATTTTAACCAAATTTGAGAGAAATAAGTTTAATGATATTTTGAATCGATGTGCCTTATTATACTAGGATCGCTCTATTATATCTCACAGGTTCCATATAACCCCCGCCCTTAATAATATCACTTTGAAGGGCTTTAATCTAATGCATACGTTTCTATTGTGATAAGAATTGGTGAAATTAATGTAAATATCAGCAAAATCGATGTAAGAAATTTTACGAGGGTCGGTCGATAATTTTCTTTAGCTTCCGTATTATCCCCTCAGAAAAAGTCCTTGTAAAGGGCACAAATCCTATATAAATATACATAGCATAATAGACCACCCTATTAAGTACAAATTAGAAAATATATTTATACGAGAGTCGTTCATCAAATTTTGATAGCTTCCATTTAACCAACAATGTGGTGTAGCATATTAAATAGTCGGACTTGATCGACTAAAACGTTTACTTGTTTTAGTTTTAAATGTTTATTTAATTTTAGATTTATTTCATATTTTAGTCCTTTTTGGAAATTTTGGTTTTAGTTTATTTTAATTAAATATTAAATGTAAAACATATTTTAATATTTATTTAGCCAAAGGATATTAGTCAAGGATAGTTTTTGTAATTTGATTTTAGTTTAAAAGTTTAAGGCTATAAAAACTTAAAAGCTTTTTAATGTTACTAAACGAAATAGCAGACAGTGGTTCCGAAACGACTTTATGGATTTAGTTCTGTGGCTTTGAAAGCATTTACACAATGGGGCTGTTTCATTATTTTTAAGAAATAAATCTGTAACCTTTGATCTGCTGGAGGGACATAAATTAAGTTTATCATAATATAATAACAGACAACTATGGCGGTATAACTTTAAATTTGGATATGATATGGGACCGAAGGGAGGTGTTATAGGGATGTAAATTCCAATATCTTGGACATTAATTTTTGGGAATAAATCATTAATTTTTGAATCGCTAAATGAATTTTATAAGTTAACAGAATTTTATAACTTTAGAATCCTGGTTCCCATAGGGGGCTTAATGGGCGGAGTTATAAGGATGCACATTGTGGTATCATGGATATACATTTTAACCAAAGCGAAACTTTCTCTCATTAAACTTTAAAAACTTTTCCGCTGTCTTAAAACCCCTGCTAAGATTTTATATAGTCATGCATACATGTGTTACTTATCTCTGATAGTTTTCGAGTTAATTCCTTTAAAATTTTAAAATTTTGTAGGATCTTGAGTCTTTTTTATGAAAAATGATTGAGTTCAATATCTCAATCCGGTTCAAAAATAATCAATATGAAATTAAAAAAAATTGATTTGTTTTCAGACTCTAAATTCTAAATACTTTAAGTACTAAATACCGATCGCCTCAGAATCACTTCCTGAGTCGATTTAAGCTAGTCCGTCCGTCTGTCCGGCTGGCTGTCCATGTAAAACTAGTTGGCAAAGTACAGTTTGCAGTATAGAAAATATATAATAGAAATTTAGCACGTACTATTATTTTGGCCCGAGGACGATACCTCTTGAAATTGATTATGAAAGGCCCTCCGGAAGGGGGTTTTAGTTCATAAAATTTCTAAATATAAAACAATTTTAACTAAATCTAACCAAAAAATGTTGTATTATATTCTAAAACATTGTGCCAAATTATACGAGGATCGGTCCATTATTTCTCATAGGTCCCATACAACCACACTTACAAATTACACATATACTTGAATATTGCAAAAATATTTAGTCAAATTAGGATAAATATAAACCAAAACCCCTTTGCGAAATTAAACGAGGGTCGGTCCGTAATTTTTCCCATATAAACCTTTAGAAAAAATTCCCTTTAAAACTTATAAATTTCACATAAACGTTATGATCATATAAGCATATATTGCACATGTAAGCATTATAAGGGAAGCAATTATACGATGGTCGTTCATAAATGTTTCGTAGCAGTCGTTTCAATCAACAATGTGGTGTAGGGTATAATAAGACGGGCTTTAACCGACAATATTTTAATATATCAAATGTTAAAGATTTATTTCCAAATTAAAAAAAATAATTCTGTCCCACTGTGCATTGCAATTTCTTAATCAAATTTAAACTGATTATAGATTTCTATATAAATTTTTTTGTAAAATCAAAAATGATTTTCTGGCGAATTTTCAAAAAATCATAGTGGGTGATCTTCCAATCAGATGGTCAAATTTGGAAGATCACCCACTATGCCCATGACTAGCTGAGAACTTTAAACTCTCCCAATCAAATTAAAATTACCTCAGCTTTCAAAATTTATAGAAATATTTCTCAACAGTTCAAAAGTTTTAGAATTGTTTTCCAAAAATCTCTTTAGAACCACTGTGCAGCATTTGATTTAATTAAAATTTAATATTAAATTAACATTATTTTTCACAAATTTAGTAATATTCAAGAGTCTAGACTTAATAATTCAATTTCTGCTTGTTGTTTTATTGAACACACTGAAACTAACATAAAAATCTCTTTCATAGTGTGAGTGTATAATTGTTTTTATTTGAAAAAAAACCTAAATTAATATTTTCATCTGGTTATTAGGTTTTGTTGTATTGTTTGTGTTGAAGTTTGTAATTGACAGAAAATATGTTGTCACCACCACTTTTAAGTGAATCGTTCGAAATCACTTTCTGGGGTGATTTAATTATGTCCATTTGTCTGGCTTTCTGGCTGGCCATGTTGGCCCTGTGAACACAATGCCCATCGCAATTTTAATGATTCTTGATGAAATTTAGCTTCTAATATTATTTTGGTCCAGGGACTCTGCTTAATGAAATTGGTTTGCTAATGACCTTTCAATTGAATGTTCTTTAATAAGTCCTCACACAATTTTCATATATAAGGAGTGAGTTGGAGAAAAGCTTTGCCTTTTACCTTTTTGAAAGTAAGCAATATTCATATATTCCCCCGTTTTGCATACAGGAGAGCCCAAAATCCCAACTCGTATAAAATTGTTTAGCAAATTATCTACTACGTCTCCGACCAGTTGGGAGCCTTCTTCAAATCAACTATAAACTATTTTAGCTGTCATCATGATAGATATATCCAACGATTCGAAAGTTAGACATATTTAAAAAAGGGCGTATGAATAATGTCAGTTGTTTAAATACTCATACGCTAGAGGGTACGTATGAGTAACATATAATTTCAAAGTGAACTTCTCTCACCTTCTTAATGGTTATAAAATGAAGTGAAAGATTAAAAAAAATATATTTAATTTTCCGGATACATGTTGAAAAAAGGTGGTGAAGAGAGATGGAAATAAAATTATTCCGAACAGCTACACCGATTACAATGAAATTTCACACAATTATGGTAAAGGACAGTCGAGTACAAGTTTTGAGTTTGGACTTTGTGGTACTAGCCAGGCCCAGGATTTTGAATTTGTATACCTTGAAATATGCCTTTGAATACATCGAAAATAAGGATTAATATATTAAAAATCCTCTTCGTAAGACAAGGACTCTACTGGTGAAATATAATGAATCATGTTAGTTATAAACAAATTTATAAATTGATCCACCCAACTCTCTCTTAGTTCTATAAAAAGTTGTAAAATGCTTTAAGGTTTATTGAATCTTGACTATTTAAATTTAATTTATGACGCGGGATGTCCAACATTAGGACCCTATGCATAAGGCCCCGTTAGGTAGTCCAAATTCCAACTTTGAATTTAACTATACTTTTACTATCACTGTTACCAATATTACAGAAGTTTAAGTCAAAATCGTTTATTTAAAATATACAAGGACATATTTATAGCCTGAATGGTTCCAAGAAATAATTTGAACACATTAAGGGGGTTCTTATTTTTCATTTCATATCCGTATTGAAAATATTATTGATATTAAAGTTCTATTAAGATCTCAACTAGTAGAATTCATTCATTTAAGAAATCTTTAAAGTCGTTTAAGGTATAACGAATCAAAGTACATCTCTACTATCACAAATCACTAATAAGCGTCCAAATTTTGGCTCAATGGACCGATTATCTATAGATCCATAAACATTTTCAAAAAGAGTTAAGTTATAAAGCTAATAAAATAATTTTAATTTTTTTTATAACCAGAGGCATCAAACTATAAGATCCTGTGGACTGGATCCTTTAACTCCACTAATTGCAAATACAAATCTTAAACTTCTACAATCCCCGTATATAATTCCATAGGAAATCAATGTAACCTTTCGAGAGTTGTTGTCCAAATAATTTATTGATATATACAAGGACATAATCCACTTGTTATAAAAAATCTTCAAAATCGGTTAAGATATAACGTATCAAGATCCAATTTTTAACCCTATAAAGAGAACCATTAAAAAACTTTTTAAAATCAGTTAAATTATAACGATGAATGATAGTTTTAATTTTTTGGCTCGAGATACTCAACTTTAGGAACATGTGGACCGGTTCCCGTTAAGTCCATGGCGACCTTATTTAAGACTTAAATTTATCTGTACCTTTTTCATCGTTGTGTTATATTTTATAGAAATCGGTTTAACTATTCCAAAGTTTTGTTGAAAATAATTCATTAAAGAACATTTTATTAAGTCATTATCCTGGACAATTAAAATCATCATCAAATATCTAAAGAATCATTTCAATTTCAAATTTGGTCGCAATAACTTTTTCAAGGCATTAATTTACAATACAAAATATGGGGCAGATAGAATCGGGGGCAGAGGTGTCCTTCATACAAAGAAAATGCTGATAATCGAATATCTGCACAGAGAGTTTTCAAATTTGGCTCCAAAAAATTTTTAAAGTAACTGTTTTACTGGACAGAATGAAGGTTGGGTAGGATCATGGGTAGAGGTGTCCTCCATGCAAAGAAAAAGTTCATTATCGAATATCTAAAATAACAGAATAGATCTCAAATTCGATTCCAAACACTTTCTTAAATTTTTGTTTTACTGATCAACATATAAGACGGGTGGGATCAATGAAATTTAAGGAAAAGCGGGAGTATTTAAATTGGTTTCAATTATTTTTCCAGGGATCTTTTTTACTGGCCAAAATGTAGGATGGATAGGACCAGGGGGAGGGATACCCCTATACAAAGGAAATAATATTAATTAAATACCCAAAGAACTATAACAGCGAGAGTTCTTATACTTGGTCACAATCACTTTCTCAGGATACTATTTTAGTGAACAAAATATAGGACCGATAGGATCAGTGGGAGGGATACCTCCCACGCAAAGCAAATAATGATTATCGAATATCTCAACAACTATGACATCGAACAGTTTTACTGGCCAAAATGTAAGACGGTTAGGATCAAGGGAAGAGGTAGCTCCTATGCAATGCAAATATTAAATATAATTTTAGGACGGACAGGGCCAGATGCATTTGGCGTAATGTCCATTGTATAATTTTTTTTAATACACATTAGGATTTGTGAAATTTCTTTGAGATCTTGGACTGAGAAGAATATTTGTGCTTTTGGTATAAACTAGTCATTAATCCTTCCGGCTTATAAAGTCCTGTCAATTGAAACTCTGTGTTTGTACGGAAAAACTCAAAATACAGTTCAAAAATTTATGAAACCACTTACTGTTCATTTTAAGCGATATCAACATGTTATTGTATATTTTGTTCTCTGTAACTAAAGACAAGAAGGACAAACCATATCGGGGGAATTGGTACCAAAAAATACAACAATATTTAAATTTAAATAACAACAAAAAATAAAATAAACAGCAACAACCTTCAATTAAATGCAGTCACAGTGTTTTTTTTCCATTTTTCTTTGTAATAAAAACCACAAACACGCACAAATATACTACAAACACCAACACACATATACATTTAAATACACACCTATTTACACACCCTCTCTCTCACCTGTTAGTGTTAGTATATGCGTGGATGTTGTTTTTTTTGTGTTTGTATATGTAAATCAGTCAGCGTGTGTGCATGTCTGTGAATGTTTTAGTGGTTTTAGTATTTTATGCTTCTGTCAATAAAATTTACAACTTAATTAAGATGTTTAATATTGTTGTTGCTGATGTTGTTGTTGTCGTCGGCATCGGTTGTTATTTTGCATATTTTTTTGTTATTTATATTTTTTGTTGTTGCTTGTTTTTATTACAAATTTCCCTTATTTCCCTTATTTCTTCCTTTTCAGATTCTTTTCAAGAGCATAAAATATTTTTTTATGAGAATTCTAATTTTTATTTTACGGTTTTATTACCATGTGACAAATACATACATAAATACTACAAGTACACTTACATTTAAGGAGTGAGAGTGAAAAATTCTTAACATACATTTAAGTCAATAAAAACGAAACCAATAAAATTACAGTTTAATTTTTTATTTGATTAAAATTAATATTAAAATTTACAAAAATAATATTTTTATATTTTCACTACAATCGTTTCTGATGAAATATTGAACTTTTTTCCATCACCTTTTAAACTCCACCACACTTTTGGACACCATTTAACAAGAGCTTAATATCTCTCCTCTAGCCTTAGCTCTGTGCAATTTGGAGGAGGTACAAATACCATATTATTCTTCTTGCACCACCCAAGGATTTTTTGGATGTCAGACCAAAAATTATCTGACACACTATAAATATTTATGGAAGGAAGCAACCTCTTTTGTTTACTTCCCTTGGTAAAAATGTCGGTATTAAAAGGGCCCATCTTTTGTCGCAGCTGCATATTATTTGCCATGACAAGAACTTTTTTTGACAATTAATCTGCTTTAAGATCCTAAACATTTCGTCAAAATTTCCTCGAGATTAAATAATATAGTTTGACCCGGAAAATGTGAAAAAAATTACCAGAACTTACATTTCGTCAGCCATTATACATCTAGACTAGTTTTTGGAAAACAGACTTCGATTTCCGCGCTCTGTTTTTGACCTCTAATTTTTTAGTAGCGTTCCTGTCAGGAATCTCTTGAGCCTTCTATGTTTTTAAACCTGCTAATTGGGCTGCTTACCTTTCTGATCTATTAGGAACCCTTTTCAAATGGTTTCCATTTTTTTGGCTTTTGAAACATCATGTGGACCATTCCTTCTACCTGAACCAGGTTTTCTATCAACAGACCAGTCCTTCCGGTACTGTTTAATAACATTGGAAATAGTTTGACGACACAACTTTAAATGATTGGGCAACTTTTTGTAGAACCAAGTTGAGTTCTGTGGAAAATATTTAATAATTTTAGTACGCACTTTTTTCTGGTCACTCATTTGAAACCAAATTTTAAACGAAATAAGTGTCATATTTTACAAAGGTAATGAAAAATGTGTGTTATTAATTTTTCGATCTCACTCCTTATTCTATAAATACACATACATTTAATACATATTTATATGTATTTGGTTGGGAAAATCTAAAATTTATTAAAATCTGATTGTGAGTGTATTTTCATGTGATTGTGTAGGTTTGTGTCTTCGGTATTCGTGCATAAATATTATTTAGGTGAAGATTTTGGTGGAATAAATAAAAATATATTTATTTTTTATTTATGTGATTGAAAAGTATAAATTCTTTGAAAATTAGGGAGATCGAAAAGTTTTTAACTCATCATCAGATGGCTTAACTTTTTTCTGAATCAATATTTTGAATTAAATGTGATCTTTCATTAAAAACTCATGTCATAATTTTAAAAATGTACCGGAAATTTCAAATACCACCGGAAGTTCAACTTTTTATTGGAAATACTAAATTTTGTCGGAAACTAAATTGTCACAGGAAATTAAACTGGAAATTCTGAACATCTCAGGAAACAAAAATACTACCGGAAATTCCTAATATCATAGGAATCAGAAATACCACCGGATATTGAAAAATGTACCTTAATTTTTAACATTACGGGAAATTAAAAAAATTTCAGGAAATTCTTAATTATAAACAGGAAGTACAGTTTTTACGAGAAATTCAAAACAACACAGAAAATGAGGTGTAACCGGAAACTCTTAATATCATTGCAATCAAAAATTTCACCGGATGTTGAAAAATTTACCGGAAATTCCGAATACTGCGGGAAGTTAAAAAAATTTCCAAAAATTTTTAAATTAAGAAATAAAAATTCACCGGATATTCCTAAAATTTAGTTTGAAATCGTAAACTACCACCGGATATTAAAAGAAAAATTCTAAATATTACAAAAAGTTAAAAAGTATTTTGAAAGTTTTTGATTTAAAAAAAAAAGAAATTCACCGGAAATTCTATATTTTCCAAGTTTCTTCAGAATTTTGCTAATTCTTCTTGATATTGGAATATATACAGGAATTTCAATGATTTCCGGAAGTAAACAATTTTACTAGAAATTGGTAATTTCCCAAAAATGTCTAATTTTATAGAATCACGAAGAATTTACCGGAAAACTTTCACAAAAATATAAAATTTTTAAATTTTCACAAAAAAATTTAATTTTCACTAAAAAAATTAAATTTTCAGTAAAAAAATTAAATTTTCACTAAAAATTAAAATTTTCGCTTAAAATTCAATTTTTTACTTAAAATTCAATTTATTATTAAAAATTAAAATTTTCACTAAATCACTAAATTTTCATTAAAAAATTTAAGATTTCATTTAAAATTCAATTTTTTACTAAAAAATTCAAATTTTCACCAAAAAATTTTAATTTTAATTTTTAAATTTTCACTAAAATTTCACATATCAAATTTTATTTAGTTTAAGTTATGTCCGTCTACTAGAAACATTCTCAAGGAAATATTGTTGTAGTTGTTATAGAAATTTTAACAGATTTGAACAAAATTTACAGCGAAATGAAGTTCGATCAGAAAGAATCAGAAATTATACTTATAATCAACACGACACGAGTTGAGGGTTGTCGTACGCCCGTCTTATGATGCGATTTTTTATTTATATTATTTAATTCCTTTAAACTCTGCCCCCTATATTTTTAAGTGTTTTGTTCCTAAAACTCGTAACAATTGTTTTTTGATTTTTTGGTTTTTACTTTCAATTCTTTATTTATGTCTTTTTCTGTTATTGTTCACCATAAAACAATGTTCCTGTTCTTGACAACTGTTGTCTGGTGCTGTGGAGCATTTAAAAAAAATTCCAAAATAATTGCCATATTTAATGTTATTTTTTGTCTTTGACAAAAAATCGAAAAAAACGTGGTAATAAAAATCCATGTTGCACAGATGTAAATCGATGTTAAATGGAGTTTATATTTAATGGGTTTTCTATCTTTGGAATTTTTATGAATATCAAATTTATGTTTAATTATAATTTAAATGATTTTGTTTTGATGATTATTTATGTTCTTTTCTTTTAAAGAGCGGGAAGGGAAGCAGAAATAGGTTGTTAATGTAAGATGGAGGTTTAAAGCTTGATAAACATGTTTACTTGATATTTTTGTACAGCAAAACATCACTTAATACCTGCCATCATCATTTTCATCAAATTCATGAAATTTCATCCATTTTTCTCTTTAAAAATGTTTCTACATTTTTAATATTTTTTTCAACCAAAAAACTTTTAACAAGATTATTAATTAAAACTAACTTAAATTTGTTCTCCTCTACTACCATATTTTTAAATGTATGTGTGTGTTTCTGTTTGTGTTTTAATTAAAAAAACCCTCATAATTTTTTCTCTCATTTATTCCAAAAACCTCTCAGTGCTGGAAAGTGCAATTCATTTTGTGTCCTCTTGTTCTCTAATGGTCATAATTAGTATCAAGAGGCTTAAAGTAAATACACTTAAACGATTTAAATTAGCCCTGTTAATAAAAGGAGGCACATAAAGAGTGGCTACCAGAGAGAAGAGAGAGTAAATAGTACACTTTGTATAATCATAATTACAGTAAATGACCACACAGACTTTGTCGTCATAATAATTTGTTGTAGACGCAAAGACTGTTGGTTACTTAGTCGCCCTAAAGGGACAATGTGCTTTATATATAAACAACTCTTGGCCAACAAACTGCATTTTTGCTTGTTAATGCCAGAAAGTAACGAAAAGCAATAAAATGTGGCAAATAAACTCTTTGGGTTGTTTGTTGCAAGGACACAATTAACAACTCAAACAAATTCCTTCATTAGCATATTCATGTAATAACAAAATCTCATTATACCTTCATTCACAACAGAGAGGCTTTGGAGATTTTTGTACTCTAAAAGAGGGTACATATCAGCTATTTAAGAACCCTGGAAGGTAAAATAATTATATAAAACGATAAAAGACGTAAACTTTACTATAATACTAATATATAGATCAGGGCGTAGTCTATAATATAGACTAGAACGTAGTCTATAATATAGACTAGAACGTAGTCTATAATATAGACTAGAACGTAGTCTCTAATGTAGACTAGAACGTAGTCTCTAATGTAGACTAGAACGTAGTCTCTAATGTAGACTAGAACGTAGTCTATAATATAGACTAGAACGTAGTCTATTATATAGACTAGAACGTAGTCTCTAATGTAGACTAGAACGTAGTCTATAATATAGACTAAAACGTAGTCTCTAATGTAGACTAGAACGTAGTCTCTAATGTAGACTAGAACGTAGTCTATAATATAGACTAGAACGTAGTCTATAATATAGACTAAAACGTAGTCTCTAATGTAGACTAGAACGTAGTCTCTAATGTAGACTAGAACGTAGTCTATAATATAGACTAGAACGTAGTCTATAATATAGACTAAAACGTAGTCTCTAATGTAGACTAGAACGTAGTCTCTAATGTAGACTAGAACGTAGTCTATAATATAGACTAGAACGTAGTCTATAATATAGACTAGAACGTAGTCTATAATATAGACTAGAACGTAGTCTATAATATAGACTAGAACGTAGTCTATAATATAGACTAGAACGTAGTCTATAATATAGACTAGAACGTAGTCTATAATATAGACTAGAACGTAGTCTATAATATAGACTAGAACGTAGTCTATAATATAGACTAGAACGTAGTCTATAATATAGACTAGAACGTAGTCTATAATATAGACTAGAACGTAGTCTATAATATAGACTAGAACGTAGTCTATAATATAGACTAGAACGTAGTCTATAATATAGACTAGAACGTAGTCTATAATATAGACTAGAACGTAGTCTATAATATAGACTAGAACGTAGTCTATAATATAGACTAGAACGTAGTCTATAATATAGACTAGAACGTAGTCTATAATATAGACTAGAACGTAGTCTATAATATAGACTAGAACGTAGTCTATAATATAGACTAGAACGTAGTCTATAATATAGACTAGAACGTAGTCTATAATATAGACTAGAACGTAGTCTATAATATAGACTAGAACGTAGTCTATAATATAGACTAGAACGTAGTCTATAATATAGATTAGAATGTAGTCTATAATATAGACTAGAACGTAGTCTATAATATAGACTAGAATGTAGTCTATAATATAGACTAGAACGTAGTCTATAATATAGACTAGAACGTAGTCTATAATATAGACTAGAACGTAGTCTATAATATAGACTAGAACGTAGTCTATAATATAGACTAGAACGTAGTCTATAATATAGACTAGAACGTAGTCTATAATATAGACTAGAACGTAGTCTATAATATAGACTAGAACGTAGTCTATAATATAGACTAGAACGTAGTCTATAATATAGACTAGAACGTACTCTATAATATAGACTAGAACGTACTCTATAATATAGACTAGAACGTAGTCTATAATATAGACTAGAACGTAGTCTCTAATGTAGACTAGAATGTAGAACACAAGAGAGTAAATTTTGCTTTGTTCTTCTCAGGATTAAATTTAATTACAAATATTTTTGTTCTAACTGTTCATTTATAGTCTTAAAACTTAAAATATTAAAATTTTAATTTTCCATTGACTTAATAGATTCTTTTGCAATTGATTTAATTATCAATTAATTGACATTAATATGACGGAAACTCCACGGGGCATTACAGAAAACATACTTATGATTCTCTCTTTTAGCTTTCTTTCTCTATTTGAAGTCAATAAAATTTATTTTAAATTCAAACAAATCGCTTGAAGTTTCTGCTAAAAAAGCAACACTTTTTGTAAGAAAAAGTAAAAAATGTAAAAAATTCATCATCTGAACAACTTTTTTTCCGTATCACAACTTTAAGAATTCTTTGTTTTTATGTCAAAAGAATATAAAAACCCTGACAGACCAACAAAAATGTAGAAAATTATTGCAAATGACAATTTAACAGTGAAGTTTTTTTCTTAAAATATTTTTTTCTTTTTCGCAAAAAAATTTTCTTGCATTCACTCAACAGCTTTTGGATATGAATTCAAGATAGACGACAATCATTCAGACTGACAAAAAGGCATTCAGTTTAGTCAGTTTAGTTGTTGTTGTGGAACAGTTGGCTGGTTCACCACTTCATTGAAATATTTTTAAGTATGCTTGTGTGTGTGTTTGTCATTTGTAGCTTTTCGGTTTCCCCCTTCATTTTGGTTATAATAAATGTCTGTAGGTAGAATATTTGTCTACGTTTCTACGTAGTTTTTAGTTCAAATCTTTGTTTTTTTTCCTCGGAAACAATTACAGTTGATATGTGGCTCAATTACGGGCAAAAGAAGGCAAAAAACAACAGTGAAATATTTAACTTAATTAATTTTCCTTTTCGTAATATGACAGATATGTCATTTTTATTATCAATGTGGTATTACAAAATCTAAATTAGACTAGAAATTGGAAAAAGAATCATATCACCAAAAAAAAGATTATCACATCGTCAAGCATATAGAATTTAGTCTTCAAAAAAATTGACTAAAGCATAAAAAATAATTTTAAATATAAATTTTAAACAAGTTTTAAATGTACTCGTCCATAATAAAGACTAAAAATTCAAACATTGTACTCATTGGAAATTTTTCGTAAATATAATCTAGAAACTGATCTAATTTATGGTCTATAATATACACTAAAAAGTAGACTAAAAAATAGACTATAATAAATACTAGAAACTAGTCTATATTGTAGAATAGAAACTACTCTATATTTTAGACTAGAAACTAGTCTATATTGTAGACTAGAAACTAGTCTATATTATAGACTAGGAACTAATCTATATTGTAGACTAGAAACTAGTCTATATTGTAGACTAGAAACTAGTCTATATTGTAGACTAGAAACTAGTCTATATTGTAGACTAGAAACTAGTCTATATTGTAGACTAGAAACTAGTCTATATTGTAGACTAGAAACTAGTCTATATTGTAGACTAGAAACTAGTCTATATTGTAGACTAGAAGGTAGTCTATATTGTAGACTAGAAGGTAGTCTATATTGTAGACTAGAAACTAGTCTATATTGTAGACTAGAAGGTAGTCTATATTGTAGACTAGAAACTAGTCTATATTGTAGACTAGAAACTAGTCTATATTGTAGATTGGAAACTAGTCTATATTGTAGATTGGAAACTAGTCTATATTGTAGACTAGAAACTAGTCTATATTGTAGTTTAGAAACTAGTCTATATTGTAGACTAGAAACTAGTCTATATTGTAGACTAGAAACTAGTCTATATTGTAGACTAGAAACTAGTCTATATTGTAGACTAGAAACTAGTCTATATTGTAGACTAGAAACTAGTCTATATTGTAGACTAGGAACAAGTCTATATTGTAGACAAGAAACTAGTCTATATTGTAGACTAGAAACTAGTCTATATTGTTGACTAGAAACTAGTCTATATTGTAGACTAGAAACTAGTCTATATTGTAGACTAGAAAATTGTCTAATATATATAGATTAAAAATTTTTCTTTGATTTAGACTAGAAACATATCTATTATACAGTCTAGAAAATAGTCTATTTATAGACCTGGAACTTGTATGTTATATAAACTAGAAACTTGTCTATTATGTAGACTAGAATATATTCTACTAAATAGAACAAAAAGTAGTCGGTTAAAAAGACTGGGAGCTAATATGTTTTAAAGACTCTTAGTTTATTTTATAAAGAATACGTGAAAATTTTCTAAGACGTATACCAGAATCTAGTCCATAATACAGACTAGAAACTATAATAAAGACTAAATTATAATCTCTAATATAGAATACAATCTAATCTGGCATAATATTTATGTCTAGAATTTGATTTGTTTTTGACTATTTTGTAGTAGACTTTTGTTAAAATTTTAGTCTTTATATTAATTTTAAGCTTTTGCTTTTCATTTATTTGCAGCTGACTAAAATTTCGCTTCTCTTCTTGGAAGAATTTGAGAAAGGTAAGTTAATTTGACATTTTTAGTAATAATTTTTACAATTAACAAAAATAGTTTAAGAACTATTCCAACATAAAGAAATAAAGAAAAATCATATCACATGTTGAGATCCGATATATTTTGCGATTGTTAAGGTTTTGCTATAGTAAAACTATAAAAATATGTTGTTGGTCATAAACATGTAACAATTGTAAAATAAAGAAAAAAATTAAAAAATCGAATTTGTTTCAAGGAAGTAAAAATAATAAAACTCTTAAAGAAATTAAAACATACTTGGCAACACTAATGGGGTCAAGTAATAAAGAAATCAACTCATAAAAATCTACTTAAAATTCAAAAAATTATGAAAAATCATAGAAAAAAGGATTCTAAAATGAAACAGGATTAAATTTAATCTTATAAAGGATAACTGCAAATAATTCTTTTATATTCGAGTAATTTTCAATAATAAAAATTCTTAGAAAAGAAAAAACATAACTGGGAGGGCACTACACTAACAATTAGAATTCCCAGCAAACATGTTGACTTAGTATACTTTATGTTAGTATTGGAGCGCTTTGCAAATAATATCAATGAATTAAATATTAAAAGAAGAAATATTTTGTTTTAATCCTTTTTCCTTTCCTTTACAATATGTTTGCTGGGTTATCGACCACAAAACTATTATTTCTAGTAATGTAAGCACATGTTCTATTAGTCGAACATGTGAGTGCTGAAAAATCCATCAAATGGGAAAATTATTATTGTTATTTTTATGTTATAAAATCTAAAAAGCTTTTTTTTTCTATTTTGACACACACACGCATACAAAAACACATGTAAGTCGATGTAGTCCTTGTGTTAGAGAAACACATACAAATTAAAAGGATTTTAAAATGAATTTAACATTAAAATCTTTGATTGTTTTGTTTGAAAACAATATGAGGTCATCAAACATATTCTTACATTTAAGTTGTTTTCATGATATTGATACATTTAGGAGAGTTATTCTGTTTAACTTAATTTTAAAAATGAGTTTAATAGATTTTAAGGGAATTGAAGATCCATTTTTTATTAGTTGAACATACGGACTATAGTATAGTCATGTCTATATAAAAAGATCTGTAGAGTATAATATATAGCCGAGACTATATAAAGAGTTATAGTTAAGCAGTAATGAGCATATAAGCTATAATATTAATTACAAGCATATATGCGATGAACAAGACTTTATTTATACTTATGATAGACTAGATTTTTTTTGGTGAACAATGCAGACTATATTATTGTCGATAAAATAGTCTAAATTTTAGTTAATAATATGGACAATAGTAAATAGCATAGTTAATAGTATAGGCAATATTTCAGTCGATAAAATGAACGATATTTATATCCATATTATAGGCTATTACAGTCAAAAATACCCTTTACTCTAGTTAGTAATATATTCTTAATTATTGTTGATATAGACTTTTAATCATATTATAGTCATTAGTAGAGGCTCTCTTATAGCTAATATATTCTATAATACAGTCATCAATAAAGATCATGTTATGTCCATTTATATATACTTTATTAAAGGCAATATTATATATTAATTATGGTCAAAAAACTGAACCGTATTATAGGCGATAGACAGGCTATTATTACCGATAATAATGATTGAAAATATAGACTGTATTAACATATTTAAGCTGTGACTATTTCACAAAATATAATTTATTCAATAAATAATATTCACTACAATATAGTTAGGTTGTTAATCGAACTTTAATCAAGACTACAGACCAGAATAAAGAAATTGCTATTTTAAATATTAAGTTCATTTGAAAACTGAAATTTCATAAGGCAAGAGTCTATTGGATAACTATAATTGAGAAAGTGTAGTTTATATGATAGTCTTTTATACAATAGTCGAAAGTTTAACTTGTACCATAGTCTAAAGTATAGTTTAGTTTATAGTTGAAAGTATAGTCTATGAAGAGAGCATGGTTTATATCATAGGTGAGATTAGTCGAGATTATAGCTTTTTTTCAACTATATTTGAGAGTATAGTTTCTGTTATAGTTACAAGTTTATTTTATACTATAGTCGATAGTATAGCCTGTATTATAGGCATCTATATTATTGGCGATAGTATATTTTATACTATAGTTAATGGTATGGTTTATACTATAGTTGATAGTTTATATTATAGTCAACGTTATGTTTTATACTACAGTCGAGAGTATAGTTTATGTTATTAGCAAGAGTATAGTTTATGTTATAGTTAAGAATATATTTTCGAGTATAGATGAATGTATAGTCAATATTATAGACAGGAGTATAGTAGATCCTTTAGTAGTGAATACAGTTTATATTATAGTCGATTATATAGCTTTTTTTCCTATATTTGAGAGTATAGTTTTTAGCATAGTCGTGAGAATTTTTTATATTATATTCGAAGGTATAGTCTATATTATAGGCGAGAGTATATATAATATAGTTTAGTCAAGTTTAGGCTAAAGTATAGTTTATATTATAGGTGAGAGTATAGTTTATACCATAAAAGAGGTAAAGTTTGTGTTATTGTTGCAAGTATAGTTATGCTATACTATAGTCGATAATATAGTCTATAATATCATCTATATAATTTGTAATTTTAGTATAGATTATAAATGACTGATAAAGAATTGTTTATAAGCAGAACTATTAACTATAGTCTATCACTTAAACTAAACTATATTGTATTATAAAAACTTGATAATATTATTAATTGAATTATAGCCATACTTACTGTTTACTAAACTTTAGTCAAGGCTATAAATTTAGTGCATTTGATAAATAAATAAAGTCTATTTGATAAACAAGAGTCAAGACTGCACAGTAGTTATAACGACACTGCAATTATCGAAAGAGATTAGACTGCTATAATATATTTATGAATAAAGTCTAGATTATAATACGGTATGTAGATTTGATTTTAGTCTGAAATATAGCAGTGGACAGTCTGTTTAGGACTATAATGTAGACTAGTTATTTTATATTTCATAGGAAACATTTTCTCACAATGTTTCCTAAACTATAATTTTAATTATAAAGATTTTTTTATTATTTCTTTTATAATAAATTGTTGTAGTTTTTGTTTCACAATAAAAATTTGCAATTTTTTTCAATTTGCTAAATAAGAGACAAATAACTAGGAAAAAAAACTATTTGTGAAACGTGACATCGAATTTTAATAAATAAAATGATTTTAAAATTTATTTTGATAAAAAATAATCAATTTTATTTAAAAGGAAGTTTAAAAATATATTTACTTAATTAAAAACAATTAAAAGAAGATTGATATCAATATTCATTGTTCCACATAAATCATCAACAAATATTGTCACTTTATAAAATATCACAAATTAATGTTTATTTAATAAATTTTAAATCATCTCAAAACACCTTGAACTTTCTAATGACATTTTTATATCGTCCACCACTACAAGTGGTGAAGAGGGTATATTGACTTTGTCATTTCATGTGTAACGCTAAGAAGGATCTCTGACCTTATAATATATTTTGGCATCAAATTAAAATCTGAGTCGATTTGTTTATATCAGTCTGTCCGTCTGTCTGCCTGTTGGTGGCCCGATCACAACCACAATAATTGACAGAGCTCAATGAAATTTTGTCTGAGTATTTGCTTTTGTCCGGATAAGTTTCCTACTTAAAACCAACAAAATCGGTTCAGTGTTTTGAAAGATATAGACCGATATCCGATGCAACCACTAAGTTCAATATAATAAGTCGAATTTCAAAAATTTACAAAATCGGTTCAGTAGAAAAAAGTTATACCCAAAACTATAACTTATTTTATTACTCATAAAGTGTTTCGTGTTATATTTCAGCAAACTATTATGTGTTGTATATATCTGTGAGTGTATGTGTGAGTGTGTATGTACAAAACATAACGTATTTACTTCACATGCATTTGTGGTGGAGGGTATTGAAGATTCAGCGCAGCCAAATATATTCATTCAATTCATTTCAAGCCAAAAAAAAACCATAAATAATAGAAAAAGAACTACAAAAAAGGCAAAAAAGAAGAAAATAAACAAGAAGAAAACACGTAATAATTAACATTTTTGACAATTTATTTCAGTTTAGTTTTGAAAAAGAATCGCAAACAATTTTTTGATGACTCAAAAGTTTTTTTTTTTTTTTAAATTGTACAATAAAATTCAAAGCGACTTAAATTACTGAAAAGTAATTTTTACCTTTAGGCCACTTACACACCATTAAAATGCCAACAAACCAAACTAAACACTAAATAAGGAACAGACCAACCAACCAACCATTCAGCCCTCAGTAAATGATAAATTGAGGGAGTCAAGCTTTTTTTAAACAATTAATAACGAACGTAAAACATTATTTACTTCTCAAACTCCATTTCATTCTCATATTTAAATGAAGTCATTTCTTTTATTTTTATTATTATGATGGTTTTGTTGCTGTTGTTGTTGTTGTGTTTAGTCCGATGAAAGTTAGATAAAAATCATAAAATATAATAAAAGAGAAGAAAGAATAAAAAATACTCAAATTATTTATTTACTAATTCTTTTGTAGTAAATTTTTCTCACTGTAACATAATACTTATCGTTATTACAAAAAAAAAACCTATAGTCGACTATATAATAGTGAAAACTATATATATAGTGAAAAATTGTGCAGCTCTCTAGAATATAGACTATTGTCAAAAATGATTAAATTACAGATAAGATAAGAATAAAGATAGCAAATTAGTCTAGAATATAGTCTATACTACAGTCAGCAATGTAATCTATACTATAGACGAGAATAAATTCTGTACTTTAGGTGGAGAATATAGTCTATAATATAGGCTAGAGTAGAGTCTAATAGTCCTTACTATAGACGACAATATAGTCTAATAGTCCAAACTATATTCAAGAGTATAGTCTAAACTGTTGTCGAAAATATGATCTATACTATAGTCGAGTGTATAGTCTGTACTGTAGGTCGACATCATAGTTTTGACTTTAGTCGAGAATATACTTTATACAAAGTCAAGAATATAATTCAAATTATATTTCAGAGTATAGTGAATACTATATTCGTGTCTGCAGTCAATAATATAGTCAAGAGTATAGTCTATATTATACTCTATATTATAGTAAAGAGTTTTAGTCTATGCTATAGCCTATACTAAAGTCGAGAGTATAATCTAATAGTCTATGCTATAATTGAGAGTATATTCTATACTATATTCGAGAATATGATCTAGTATATAGTCTTTACTACATGTCGATAGCATAGTTTTTCCTATAGTCAAGAATATACTTTATACTAAAGTCAAGAGTATAATTCGTATTATATTTTAGAGTATAATTTGCATTATATTTGAGACTGCTGTCAATAATGTAGTCCATATTATAGTCTATATTATATTAAAGAGTTTAGTTCATACTAAATTCCAAAATATATTCTATACTACACACTAGATTATTATCCATTTTTATTCTATAGTATAACTTATACTAATAGTCTAAACTATAGACAAGAATATATAGTAGACTCTAGTTTATTCAATAGAATAGTTTACATTATAGTCGAGGGTATAGTTTATAATATAGCTGAGGGCTAGTCTATTTCAAAATCGAATGTATAGTCAATACTTAAGTTAAAATTATAGTCGAAAATATAGTCCACACTACAGTCGAGGGTTTAGTCTATAATATAGTCAACAGTATATTTTATACTATAGTCAAGGATACAGTATTATAGTTGAGAAATCATAGTCGAAAGTATTGTTTATACTATTCGGGAGTAAATTTTAAAGTAGTTTATACTATAATTAATTGTGCGGTCGTAAGTGTAGTTTTTTGCTGTAGTCGAGATATATTATATTATAAAATATAGAACCGTTGAAAAATAGTCTATACTATTTTCAAAAGTCTAGAAAATAGTCGATAGTGTAGTCTGTATTATAGACGATAGTATAGTCTATAATGAAAGTCTATTGTATTCTAGTCTATAGTATAGATAAGATTATAGTCATTAAATTAATCTATACAATATTCTATAATAAAGTCTATGCTTTAGTCGAGAATACTGACCTTGCTCTTGGCGATAATATAGATTGGCGATATAATAGTAAAAAATATAGATTATGGTATTGCCTAGAATGTTAACTATAGCTTAATCTTCAATGGAGACTATTAAATTTTTTAACTATTTTAGAATAGTCGAAAAAGTATAATCTATACAAGATATATATTATGGTTAAGAACATAAACTATATTATGGTGGAGGTTATAGACTATGTTATAGTCGAGAATAAAAATATTATGCTTAGAAATATATAATATATTTCAGTAAATATCATATGCATATTCTGATTAATATTATATAATAGAAAATAAATAAAGTCTTAAGAAACTACAGTCTCTCTTAAAAAAAACTGTACTGTAATATGAAACTTATAATAAACTGTTTTTTTAGTTAAGAATTTACTATCAGTTTTTCTAAAATATTATAAACTAATTTTAAAATAACATTTAATTCTTAGTCAAAATTAAATAATTATCAACAATTACTGCTATATATTTTCAAAAACGCACTATTTTAATTGTCATAACCTGCAGCATTATATTTGAAACTCTATACTTCCACAATCAAACACACACACACACAACTATTAACCTCTGATCATATAAATTGAGGTTTAACTCTTAATATTTGACTGTCGTCTAATTGACAATTCAAAATTTAATTGTTATATAAGTTTTACCAACAAATCAATAACAACAACAATAACAATAGATTTCAAAATTTCTAAAAGCAACTGAAATTTTAGTCTTCAATTTACCACAAATATTTACATTTTCAAAATAATCTTTTGAGGGCATAAACATTCAATCATCCATTCATACATATATGATATTTTATAACTGCTACATATTTAGTTAATTCAAGGATATAATTGCTACAACATTGAAACAGAGTCACCTGTAACATTAAAATGTAACAATTTTCAGCAGCAATAAATGTGACAGCAGCAGCAACATTAATTAAACTAAAATTTGCAAACGCAAGCAACAACAAGTGAGAATGTTATTGTTGGTCAAGAGGCACTATGAAATGCCCTATACCACAATGTTGGTTATAAATAGTAGTTACGAAAATAAACAACCCTCGTATAATTTAATTTTCTGTTTTATTCTTAAGTGTGCAGTACATTATTGTGAAATTTATGCGTTTTAAAATGAATTTTACTGGCTAGAAGAAATTTTGTACCGACCCTCGTATAATTTTGCTTATCGCTTTTGGTTAATATTTATCTAAATTTTACCAGTTATTATTACAATACCCACAAATATGTCAGATTTATGCGTTTAAAAGCGATATTTGGAAGGTGTATTGCATAGGAATTATGGGATATAATGGGCCGACCCTCGCATATTTCGGCACAATGTTTTAGAATATTACAAGATTTACTTGCACAAAATTTCTAGTCAAGATTTTAATTTTTAGTAGCTGTTTATTTAGGACTTTTATGCCCTTAAGACCCCTTTTCGGGAGGAACATTTGTATAGAAAGTCCCTCAAATATTAGACCGAACATGTATAGAAGGTCCCTCAAATATTACACCGAACATGGCTCATCGCAAAAGGCTTTGTCCCTTGGTCAAAATAATATCAAATTTCATAGCGATATCGTAAAAATTGTGATCCAAAGACTGTTCACAATGTAGACGTCCAGTCAGCCATCAGGACAGACAGACGGACAGAGGTATAATGTTAAATCGACACAGAAAGTAATTCTCGAGCGGTATAGTTAATGATGGGTGTAACACTATTTTCTCAGTATGTTACAAACATCACCACAAACTCATAATACCACAACCACATACGGTGGTGTAGGGCATAACAAGAATAGAAATATAATTTGTGGGATTTGATCGTAGAGCCAGTGGGGAGGCTGAAATTGACAGAAATGTTTACAATTTTTGTAGCTACCAAAAGGGGTCACTCAGCATATAATAAAAACAATTTTTACTCGAGTTTCCCACCTTAATGTCAATTTAGTTGCGTAAATATCACGCATTATTTATTATTTATGTTTTATTTTACCTCAACTAAATATTTAGATAGTTTTTGCATAAATTTCAATTTTCTACAAAAAATAGTTTTTTTTTTTTTTCGAACAAATAGATTTTGGAAAAACATAAAATTTTCATTTATTTGTTTATTTTTTCTAACAATTATTGAGTCCAAACAAAATGTCAATATTGATTTGCGAATTTAACGGTAGCGGTGACATAAAATATTTAGTTATTAAAAAAATAAACTATAAAATGCAATTTCATGCAAACAAAATTGTTAATTAACAAAAAAAAATAGCATGAGTATACAAATATTTTTAATTTAGTATGGACTTTAGTCAGTGTACTAAGTACAAATGTTTATAGTCATTTAACAACAAAATAGACTACACTGTAGTGAGAAATATTGACCAAAATATAACCATAACTATTCAAAACATTATAGCTAAGACTTTTACATAAACTATTATTTTATTTACTAAAATATAGTCAAGATCTAAACTAAATTATTGTCATGTCTGTTCACTATAGTTTAATTAATATTTTATTGAAATATAGTCAATCATATTTCCCAAATTAAAGTTACTATCATTTATTTAACTATGTAGCCTTTTGGATAGACTACAGTCTAGATTATATAGCAAACTATAGCATATTAAAAAGAACTTAAATAAGGCAATAAACTGTTATATATATGTTCCAAGCTAAATCATAATTGATTGAATTCAAAAATATTATAACTATTAAATGCGGATTATATACCAGATTATTATTTGAATTATAGACTTGACTATAAACTGGTTTAGGGACTCAAACTAAAATATAACATTGTTTAAAATTTGGATTAAAGACTGGTGTAATCTGGATTATAAAAAGGACTATAATCTAAGTTATAGACTAAACTATAATCTGGAGTATAGACTAGACTATAATCTGCTTTATATGCTTGACTATAAATTGAATTACAGATCAGCCTACAGTACGAATTAGCCAAAAAATTATTGTCATAATTTTAGACAAGACAGTAGTTTAGATTATAAACCAGACTGTATTACAGATTACATACTATATTGCAGTCCAGATTATAAACTAGAGAGTATAGTCAAGACTATAAACTGGACTCTAGTCTACACTGTAGACAAGACTCTATTCTAGATTCAAGACTAGATTTTAGTCTAGATTATATATAAAATTATTGACTACACTCTAGTATTGATTATGGACGATACTCTATTTTAGATTATAGACTACACCCAAGTACAGATTATAGACTACACTCCAATAAAAATGTTTGACTACATTCTAGTTTACATTATAGATAAAAATCTAGGCTCGATTATAGACTAAATGCTAGCGCAGATTATAGACTAGATCTTAGTCCAGATTACATACTAGACCTAAGTTAAGATTATAGACAAGATTCTAGTCTAGATAAAATATTAGGTTCTAAACTAGACTATAAAGTAGATTGTGGTGCAGGTTATAGGCTAGACTTTGGATTATACACTATAGTGTAATTGACTAAACTCTAGATTACAGACTGGACTCTAGTCTAGTTTCTAATCAAGATTATAAACTAGACTCCTGTCTAGATTATATATTAAACATTGTTCTAAAATAAAGACTAGAATATGATGTTAATTTTAGATTAGATTATAGTCTACATTATATATCATACTGAAGTTTAGATTATAGACTAGACTCTAGACGCTCTGGTGTAGAATATAAACTGTTATATAGTCTGACTAAATACTACAAGTATTTTATATTATATATGAGAATCTAGTCTTATTATAAACTAGATTTTAGTCCAGATTATAGGCTAGATCTTAGTCTAGATTGTATACTGGATTTTAGTTAAGTTTTCACTATGAATAGTGATTAGTCTAGATTAATTATTAGACTGTAGTCTTAAATTATTAACTAGATTCTATAATACATAGACTAGAGTCTAGTCTAGTTTGTAGACTATACTCTATAGTGTAGATTGAACACTAACTTCTAGCGTAGAGTATATATTTGAAGCTAAATTAGATTTGAGACTAGACTTGTTAGAATATAGTTTTGATTGTACTCTAGATTATAGATTAGACTATAACTGGATTGGCTACTAGAGTCGAATAAACTATCAAGACTAGATGTAGACTAGGTTATAGACTATACTTCTGTCTAGTCAATAGATTAAACTTTTCTAAATAATATATTAAAATTGGACTATAGTCTACCTTGTTAACTGAACTATAGTCTATATTATATGGTCTTCATTGTAAATTAGACTATTTTTTAGACAAAGGACTAGAATATAGTTTGGATATTAGATTTTAAACTAGATTGTAGAGTAGATTATAGTCTTGACTAGAATATAACTTATTCTCTACAATATTCCAAGAAATTTGGACCACCCTATTGAATTCATTATTTTTTTTTTTAATTGACGTATAAAAATTGTTGCTATTAATATGTCAATTTGCTACAAAAATATTTGTTAAAAACAAATTGT